>JAOTAY010000190.1:735966-761167 GCA_025629805.1 Erythroxylum baracoense
TTCTAATCTTCCTTAAGCGTCTCTCAATCTCAGGTTGGAAAGGAACAAGTCTAGCTCTCCGGGGCATGCACAAAAACGAGTCAAATAAAGAAATCGTAACAAAATTTACTCATAGAAACACAAAGTCAAATAAAAGGTGAGATATGAAGGATGTGAGTGTATGATGTGTAAGAGTATGTATGAACCTGGGTATGTGTGAAAAATGCTAAGTATGAAAAATTCAACTGTGAAAGTATGCTTTTGTTTGTGTTTTCAAAATGTATGCAATGCAAAGAAAAATTAAAAACTATACAATGGACAAGTATGAAATCAAACTATCCAAAATGAAATCTAAAGAAAAAGGTTCCTAGTATCAACGACAGACAAAGATGACAATGGCTATCCTAAAGAAAACTAATTTCTTGGTTCCTCGGCAACGGCGCCATTTTTGATCGATCTGTCGTTGAGTCTTTGGATCACTCCCTTGGAAACCGAATCAAAAAAATTAATTCCAATGATTGCAATATAGAGTGCAACCCCGGTTCGTCTCACTTAATCAGAACCTAGAGCAAATGATCTAAGATAGCCTAATTGTCATGAAATGCAAACTAAATTAGTTAAGAGTGGGGTTTTGAATTGTTTTGATTAAACTAAATGAATTGAACTAAATGAAAGAAAAGCGTATAAAAAGGGTCTTTTTGGATTTTTGGGAAATGAAAAGTGAAAACTCAAACAATGATCGAATGTGATAAAATCCTCTTGAAAACAAGCTTTGGCTATCATGGTTCAAATAAATCTTTTGGGAGCGAAATTCACTAAGTTTTTGAATGATAAACCTTAAAGAACTCTTTAAGTCCAGGGTTTTAATCAATGAACTCCATTTCTTAAAACCTTGTTGAATGCATCTTAGTGTGTGTAATGGGCAAGTTAATGCAAGTGGTCAATTTGGATCAAGCATAATCTCAATATCAAACACAATTAGGCAGATAAAAGAGAATTAACACAATCACTAAAGAGACATATATGAAACTTCATATATTGAGCATCCAAGTTCCACATAAACAAATCTATAAAACAATACATTGTTCAAGTCTTGATTAAACTCTAATCAAGAAAAATCTAACTACAAAGCATAAATCTTAACTCAGGAGTTTATAACAATGTAGTCAAATATGACAATGTAAAACTACTCCCTTTTTGAAGCCTATTGAACTCAAGCCACTGCTACATCTTCAAGAGAAAATGGTGCTTAGCTAAGCATCACTTCAGGAGCACTCACAACTATAGATACACCGATAACATCCATGGCAACAACAATCAAATGATGAGAGCGATGATGAGAAGTGAAAAAAATGGGTGATGGATGAAGGTCGAGAGTGAAAGATGAAGTGTATCCATGTCAAAGTGTCGGCTCTCTCTATCAAGTGTCCCCTGCATAACCTAATTTGGCATGTTTTTAAATGTTGGGTCGCAGGTAAGGTCAAAACAATGAGAGATTTTTCCCAAATATGTTTGGGTTTTCGACGTTTCGTCGTTACGACAGGCAAACTCATCTCGGCGTTACGTGTTTTCTGGATCCTTCTCCATGGTGAACTTTTCCTGAAAGTTTCGCCTGATTCTTCATTCTTCGCCGCAGCAATAGATGGGCTCGCCATGGAGAACTTTTCTTGAAGGCTATGATCTCCTGTTGACTTCAATTCAGCAAGTTGACTCCCTTCTCCTTGAGGATCCTACAATCAAAAATAGAAATTTGCAGTATTAATTGTTCTTAGAAAACTTAAGAAATGCAATTAATACCAATTGTGACAATTTTTACTATCAAAATGCATAAAATAAAAGTGCACACTCAAGGATTAATTAAAATCAAGAATTAGGAGTCAAAAAGTATAGTAAAGGCCATGAAAGTGTTGCCAATTTAGATAATAAACTTGGACTCAATCACAAAGCAAGTGTCACCTCCCCACACTTGAAGAACACATTGTCCTCAATGTGACAAGGTAACCACAAAATAAAGAAAAACGTCATCAAACCAAACAAAAGGCATAAATCCAAACAAAAGACATGAAACCAAACAAAAAAATCAAACCGAACAAAAGACATAAAAAACTAATAACATAATTAAAACAATGTAAAAAGTTTAGGGTAAGAAGGGCTTATAAAGATTGTGGTAGTGATGATGTTGGTGAAGGGGCTTCAAAATTATTCCTCTGAATGAACTTGAGGAATTTCTTCCTTATGTATCATTGCTCTTTATGGACTTCTCTCATATAGATGCTTAGCTCATTAATTTGCAACGTCATTTGCTGATGATTAAAGGCCATCTGGTCGAGGATTTGCTAAAATTTTTCGACCTCTACTGGTCCATTTGGTTCCTCTTCCAATTCTTCTTCTTGTGGCTCTGAGGCAGCTTAAGATGTGGATGGTCGAGAAGTGGCTATATCCTCTCCCTTCTTGTTCTTAACTGCAGTGCATGTCTGAGGATATATCTATAAAATGCAGCTCCAAAATTTTAGAGCGCCTCAAATAAGATATGTCAAACATATCATATTAAGATGTACGTACACTATCCACATCAAGGTTGTAAAATAAAGCCAAAGCAGTAATAATGTAAGACATGCCAAAATAAAAGCTCTTTTTATTAACACAACTGACAATAGATTTAAAAATCTAATAAGGTGTATTTATTTTAATTTTTTGATCCATGCACCAAAGGAAGAAAAGCTCCTTAGCCGAGCATTTATTACTTTCAGTTTTATTGAAAACCATTAAGCACATAAATTTATGAAGAAGTAAATGCTCGGCGCTACGAATTAAATTATTTGGTGCATTCCTAGAGTCAAAATTAGCTTCACCCATTAGAATTTTCTAGTAATTATCCACATCAAAGTCATCATGATCATCTAAAATTTTTATGTTTGATAAATCAAAAAGCTCACAAATGACATTATAATCAAGTTTATAAACATCGTTAACTATCTTAAACTAGAATATATCCATTTTAGGGTTGTAGCGCACAGTGGTGAAAAATTTGTTAGTCATCATAAGATAAATCGACACTTCACAACGAATGAACCTACCCTAACTAATGTTCACAGCTAATCACTCAACATTACACCTCACTCCTACAGTTTCTAATAGTTCAAAGTTAAAATATCTAGGAGTAATTAATTCTCTATCCTAAATTCTCGAAAATGCATACCTTTATCTTTCAAATAAATAAGAAATTGGGCACGATAAGTGGCCACCAGATCGAGTTTACCTTCGCTGGAGACTTAAAGGTGCAATTTGTCTGTTGGGTTTCGAGCTTTAATCTTCTTTGGAGCCATTGTGAAAGAGAAATATGCAAAAATAAGGAAAAGAGGTGAGTTCACTTTTTTTAGAAAGAGAAAGAAAAAATCTCACCAAATCCTTTGATTCTTGAATGATTAATATCTAATAAGAGAAAAGGATTGTAAGATTAATGGAAGAGAAGAAAAAAATACCAAAAGTTTAGTATAAGATGAAGGATTTGTGAGAGTGGGATAGTGGGTTTCGTGGGTTTAGAGAGAGAGGTTATAAAAATTTGAAGAATGAATGAAAGAGGAAGAAAAGAGGGATATTTAAATTTTTGCTTGAATTGGCCTTCGCACGATCATAGGAATACCTCTCATTCCCATAATCGTGGGTTAACTCTCCAGAAACTTTCTAGAGAGTCTTCCCGCGGTCAGGGGAAACTTACCAATTCCCACGATCGTGGGTTAGTGCAATTTTTTCACTTATAAACCTTCTTCCAAGCCTAGTGTCCATTCTCAATAGTCCCGCAACCTACAAACACATCAAAATAATCTTACCAACAAGAAATTTGAAGAGAAAACAAGTTAAAATTCAAACCAAATACAAATAAACATGAAACAAAACTCAAATCAAATGTAGTCATAATTAAATGAATCAAACAAACAAATAGACAAAGATAAACGAAAGAAAATAAATTCCATAGGTTGCCTCCTATGCAATGCTTTCTTTTAATGTCGGTAGCTCAACACTCTCCTTTTGCTTAAGTTGGTTCAAATGAACAGTACAGTGGTAGTGCAGTCATTGATCTTAAAATCTGCACATGAGCTACCTTAATATAGATTCCATCTTCCTTGTGGTTTTCCTTCCTTTGCCTTCTCCTACGCCATCGTTTCCTTCTGAATGCATTCCCATAATCCTCAATCTCTTCCTATTTTACTTGAGGATCAGTTTCCTTGATATTAGTTAGATGTAGAGGGGAACCGTTGTCCTTCTTTGTCACTTTGAAGGTTATCTGTTGCTTTCCTGCCCTTAGAGTTAGTTCACCCCCATCAACGACAATTATAGAGCAAAAAGGAGCTAGGAGGAATGGTCTTCCAAGGACCATAGGGGTTTCTACATCTTCTTTAATATCTAGTTTATAGAAATATGCGGGGAAGAAAAATCTATCAATTAGCACTTGCATGTTCTTAATAATCCCCTTTGGTTAGTGCAGTATTCTATCGACCGTTTTCACTAATATCATTGTGACCTCTAACTCAACTTCTGACTAAAAGTGTAGGGCATCATGTTGATACTTGCTTCCAAATTCACGAATGCCCTAGCTATGTTGACTCCATATATACTGCAAGGAATGAAAAATCCCCTGGGTTTTCTTTCTTTTGTTCTATGTTAGGATTTCCTTCTGCTATGTGCTCCTTCACCTTTTTCTCAGCTGGTTCCTTTAACGTGAGCTTTGTTTGCAGTTGATTCATTATATCCTTAATCTTGTTTGACTCAACCTCCTTAAAATTCCTCATTGCTTTACTTGAACTTGACTTCTACTAAGCAAGAATAGGATATGGAATTCCAAGTTGAGGCTCCTTGATTCGCTTAATTACGAGCTCACTTGGAAGGACTTCCAAAATTATTTGTCCTTCTCTCTTATCTCTATCTTACTTCACGTGTTCAATTTCTTTTTCCTATGTCTGAGTGATGGCCATGATTTGGTCCTTTAGGTTGACCTCAATATTGTTCGGTAGACTACCTACACTTTTAGAAGATAAAGCATTAACAAGTTAACCTACCTAAACCTCCAAGTTATGGATAGATCAGGCATGATTCTTCACAATATGGTTAAACTTTGCTTCCATTCTCTTCTTATTTTCCTCCTAGTTAGCAAACATTCTCTTCTGGTTCTCTTCTTGAGTTGCTATTTTGGAACCAAAAATCTCTATAATCTTGTCCATTTTTCTCTCCATCAATCCAAGTCAATTTTGCTGAAATCTAGGAGGTCCTTACAATCTTGCTTGGCCACCTGTATTGATAGTGCTCCAAGGAAACTTCATATGGTTTTTTCACCTCAGATTATAAGTGTTTGAGTAAGGGTTATTACCTTTTTGTGGCTGGCCCAGATAATTTACATGTTCTGTACCACTGGCTCCTAACAAATAACATTCATATAAGCCATGATTGCTTTGCCCACAGAGCTCACACTGTACTTGAATCACCTTGGATATAGATGACGATGATCTTTGTATGTTGCTCATTTGCTTTGTAAGGGTCATGATTTGTGCCTACAAAGTAGTAACAGAGTCAATAGGGATCATAACTTTTTGCTCCTTTTGTCCTTGTCTATTCCCCTCACTTGACCATATACAACTATTGCTCGCCAACTCCTCCCAAAGATCATGAGTTGCTTTAATATTCTTCCTCATTAAAGAACCTTTAATAGCTACATGTATGGTTCCTTTCGTGCTTAGATTCACACCATTGTAAAATATCTGCAATACAGAACTCCCTCAGAAGGTATGGTGGGGACAAATTCTCTGTAATTCTTTAAATGTCTCCCGAGCTTCATAGGTAGATTCCCCATCACTCTGCTGAAAATTTGTGACCTCCTTTATGATCCTCATCGTCATGGTAAACGGAAAATATTTTGCAAGAAATGCATAGGCTAATTGCTCCCAAGTAGTGATATGCCTTGAATGTAACGAATTGTACCACGCCTTTGCCTGTTCTTTCAAAGTGAAAGAAAATAATCTTAATCTTACTGCATCATGAGACATTCCATTAAACCAGAAGGTGTCACAAATCTCCAAAAAGTTAGCAATATAGGCATTCGAATCTTCATTAGAAAGCCCATAAAATTGCACACTATTTTGCAATATGTTAAGGAGTGTCGGCCTGATCTCGAAATTGTTAGCTTAAATCACTAGCCTCGCAACTCCTTGAGGATTGAGTCTTAGCCTCATAAATTCCATTAGTGTCCCCTCTGCTCCTCTTTGTTCTCCTTCTTCAGCTATAATTGTTTGTGAAAGATTTTGAGGCTTCACTCTTCTTAACTGTCATTTATGTCTCGTGATATCAAATAACTCTTCTTTACTAATTTTTGTTGATCTTCATGTGCTCCTTGTGTTTATACACCTGCAAATACACAAGGAAAGGTATTAAAAACTCTTAAATCAAAGTAGTCTAAACTAAACAAGATGCTAAACAAACAATCCCCAGAAACAGAGCCAAAAACTTGTTGATTTCAAAACAGTCTACTAATTTTACACTCAAAAATCACAAGCATACAAGTCATGACATGTAGTTGAAAAATAGATATCGATCCCACAAAGATTGTGCTTAGGCACCGCTTAATTCAAATCAATCTTTGTTTAAGATTAGAAATTATTTTATGGAAATAAATTAGAAAATTAAATTAAAATTAAATGACTAAAAATGAACAATTGATAACCCCAAAATGTAGAAAATTGGAATTCAAGATTTCAACGTCTAGAGATAACTTTTTCCCTATCTTGTCTCCCTCCTATTTTATTAATTGAATTATGTTTCACTTAAGATGTCCAAATGTATTAACTACCCTCTCTCAAGGTGTAATTAATTGTCCCTAATCAATTAATTTAGTTATTTGTTTGTTTAATTGTTTTTTTACTCCCACCAAGAAATTTAATTCTTTTTATCTTGATGTTAATATATATATCTAATTTAAAAATCTCCCAAATTTTGGTGCCTTGTCGCCACGAAATAAGGAATGAGACCTGAGGCTAACAATAGTGCTTGAACAGTTTTTGAGTTAAAGCTATGTTATCACCAATTTATCTATTTGGAATGTAAGCACATTATTTGGGATCAGTCAAATCAAGAAGAATGGATTTGATCCTCTCAACAATCACCTTAGGTATGATCTTTTAAAGAAAAACAATGAGAAATAGACCCAAAGCCTCATAGGGATTTGTGTTCCTTTCCTATAGGGATCAAAGTGATGAAAGTGTTGTTAATATGAATTTATATTTGAGCAGTGGAAGGAGATCCTAGAAATTAAGAAAATTAGCTTTCATCCTCAAATATAAATTCATATTAAGTATGAATGATAAATCCATTAGCTTCCAAGGACTACTCTACTAGAGGACTTTTAGGATAATACACGTTTGTGAAAGAAAGAGTGTTTTTGTCTCCATCTTATAGCCTCTAATTCTTGATCTTTTCTTCTAGAGTGAATGGTCAAAGTTGGCAGCATGACTGACGTGGCTTAATCTTAGTTTTTCTATCTTTTGGAAGGAAGGGTTAGTGAGGCTAAGGTATAAATTAGTTTGTGCTTTCTCAAGTTTCAATTTTGCAATGTTTAGGAGATGATGGAGATTACTAACATTGCTTTATAAAAAGCTAATTTTATTCTGAATAGTGCTTAAGAACTTGGAGCTTGAAATTGCTTAGTGTCTCGTTAACTATTGTTGATTTGTGTCTTGATTGCTTCTTCAAAGCCTGAGATATTCATCAAAAAGTTGTTAAAGAGAAAAGGATATCTGATCTAAGATTACAGAGAATCAAAATGAACTATAATTAACGAATTATTATAGATGTTGGTATTAGGATAAAAAGCACTTGAGTTAGGAAATTAAAGCAGCCAAAGAAGATTGGAGAGATCTCTGTCTAGTTTTGTCCTAAAAATAATGTTACACTTATGATTATTACTCTATGCATAAAAATTACCCCCACTAGTTAAATGTGTACCTCAATGTTGTTCAAGTAATTTCTAATATTATCACCAATTGATTTACTATAAAAATATCCCTCAGCCTCATTGGGATGAATAATGGAGTTAAAGTCACCAAGTAGTAGCCAAGGAGTGTTGATTCCTTATGAGATGTCAGATAGTTTGTTCCACAGTTATGTTCTTTGAAAGATAACGTTAATAGCATAAATGATGGAAATTTCTAATTGCAGGTTCAGATCAATAACTTTTATCCTTAAATGAATCAATTGATCAATCATAATTTTTCTAATTAATTACATTTTATGAAAGTTGTATAAGTCTACAACTCTCCCATTCAAAAGAAAAGCATGATTGGAAATGGCTTTCCAGGGTGAAGGAAAGAATGACAAAATGTTGCAATGATTTTTCTTGAATCTAGTTTCTAAAATTACCAATAGTTAAAATTTATCTTTAGTAACAAAATTTTTTATTTTTTATTGCTTATTAGGGGTAGACAAGCCCCTTATATTCTATATTGAGATTGTCATGGTTTAAAGCAAAAGATGATAAGTTCTTCTTTCTACCAAATTTACTCGTAGTAATAGCTTGAAATTTTTAGTGCTATATCATTATTGATGTGACAAATATCCTCCTTATTAGGCAAGGCATTCTTGCTAGGAGATGTTATTATTACAGTAGAAAATTGAGCTTAATCCCATGGGCTATGAGTACAGGTTTCTAATGTCATAGTTGTAATGTTGATTGCCTTGTCAAGATCTTCAATAAAGTTATTATAAGATTGCATATTCATTACTTTATGCTTAATGGAAGGAGGCTCAGTAATTTTAAGGAAGGGATTAGCATCTAGAGAAATAGAACTGTCATTCAGTATAATTGGTTCCTCATATTGATCTAGATGAATTTCATCCTATATGAGTTCCTAATAGTTTCCTATTTCAAAAATTCTTCATTTTGGTTTCCAACAATTCTTTAATTTATATTGGGATGATTCCAAGCATACGTTATTTTAACTTTGTCCTTAATAGGCACCATAATGTCATTGAATTTCATTATGGAAACTTCCTCAAGTCTACAAGTGCATCAATAGCTACGTAAATTCTGGAAAAGTTAATGCACTTAGTTTCTGTTATTGGTTGATGAAGACATAAAGGTTTTCCATTAGAGTTAGCTAGGTAACCAAGACCTTTTGTTGACACATTCACAACAATGCACACATCACAATACCAACCTAATGAAAAACTAACAAAATTCATATGCAAAATTCATACACATATGATATGCAATTGCATATACATCCCTGTACTTGTGTAAGGCATTGTCTTCAATATGAAAATCAAAACAATACAAATAAAAATAAATAAAGAACAATAAATACAAAGTTAGATAAAAATACTTATGGTGTTTTAGCAGTGATGGTATGGGTTATGAAATTTAGGGACACTTTATGCCATAAAATTCCAACAATTCACCCCTTACAAAATAAACATAAAAAATAACAAAATGCCAACAAAAAAACTAAAACTAAAAACAAAATAAAATATCCTAATTCCTGGGGTCACTTCTTAGGTAGCACTTATTTCATATCACTAGCATGAGTACACTGCATTTTACCCTTAACCTGGGTCTATAATAAGTGGTTTATTGCTACCCTTTTCTCCACATGATAGTTTAGTAGCTTATAAATGAGCTACATGTTACAAGATAATAAGAAGGAAAAAAGATGATGAAATTAAGAAGATCAATTAAGTTTAGTAATCTCCTTTTTGGTAACAAATTGTCGATAAAATAGGAAATGATGAAACTCCCTAAATCATCTACTGAATCATTCATGTTGTCCTGTAATACGATGAATGGTTCTCCTTCTTTTGCAATCACCCTCATCCCTCTTCTGCTTTTTCTTTTTGAATAGAAACTTCCTTATATTCTTCTAACTCTAAGCTCTTTGTCATATGTTCCTCTTCCTCAACTGCTTTATGAATAAAGACTTCCATATATTCTTCAAACTCTATCTCCTTCATCCTGTGTTCTTTTAATTCTTCTTGAATGGCAACTTCATTCACGTGTGTCTATATAAAATAGAAACTTTCTATCTCTTGGTTGTGCATTTTGGTGTTGTCCATTAATTAAGCTCACATCTTACACTATGCTGTAGGTGTGATGCTCTATATGATGTTATTTTATTTGACAGCTTTGATATTGTCTTCTTTTAGACTGAATTTGTTTTCTTCTTGATCTAATTTTCTTTTTTTACTCTATAAAGACAAATGAATATTAATCTTCGAAAAATGACCCAAATATAATGCTTTCGACTCACTTTAGTTCTTTCACTTCTGAATTGTTCCTAAAATCACATATGAGCAAAGTAAGTATCTTAAGTAATTTCATGTTTTTTATCGCTAACTGTTATGGAATAATTATACAAACAATTAAGTACATGTCAATTTCCCCCAACACTTAACTTTTAGTCATCCTCTTAACCTCATAGACCTCAAAACATTTACTCAATTCTTATATGTTCCAAGAATATATAATCATAAGCAATATATGTTCCAAGAATATATAACTTTCAAAAATTATAGCAAGAACTTAACCTTCCAAGCTTTTACTTGTAAGCAATCAACATTCAACACCTTTAAAAATTGAGTAATCTAATGGTAGATTTGGAAAATGTGTTTAACTAAAATATATTCATGGGTACACTTAACACCATTCATGATCATATCATTCCACAACTTTGCACATCATTTCATATCTCCACCACCAAGGTTCATATGCAAAATCATTAATCAAAGGACTTTTTCGGGTTGTAATGTGGGAAAAGGTAAAGTGAGATGTATTTGGGTCAAGTAGCATGAAAGCCATCAAAACTAGTGAGATAAAAGTAACACAATGAGATATCAAGTGTACAAGTTAACAATTATACAAAACTAGGTACTATCAGTTATGACAAATGCAACAATTATATTTCACAACTCAATTCAGCTCTCACACACAAACCACATGAAGCATAATTAATCAAAAGGGATCACTTATAGAGATTGATGATAACACTACATGGAAACTATAATGAGTGAATCTTCTAAGACAACATCTACCTCATATCTAATATACTCAAATTGTAATATCAGGTTTCTGAAACATATGTAGGGTTCAACCCTAGATCATTTCACATAAGTAAGACCGTTAGGAATTTATGAAAATGCATTATGTTAACATGCATAACATTAACATACACATAGGAATCATAATTTGTACATATTACAAGTTAACATATGCACTAATTGACATATCCCAGGGTATGAAAGATTTTAAAATGACTATGATCTGAATTGTTAATTGTTATGTCTTGAATTTTGGTATGATTGGATTACAAGTGGTAATTTAGAATGAATTCTGATTAATTAGGAAATTGTTGAACTAATATGTACATTTGGATTAGGAAAAATGCCAAGTGGTAGGATAAATTGATACATGAAAAATTAGGGTTACTAAGCATATAATTTGAGTGACATTTAGCATAGTTAAATAAGGGACAAATGTACTAGTAATTAAATGAAAATGGACCAATTATTGTTTGTCACATGTGAACTAATCATTTGATAACAAACAACAACTTAATGTGTGGATTAATGGTAGCATAATCAGTTGATAAATGGCTTATATGTCTTAAGACAAATGTTAATGAAGGAGGATGACACCTAGACATCATGACTAAGCTAAGACAATGTAGGAACTGTTTCTGTTGTTTCCCTCACCTCTCTCCACTAAAATTGCTTTAAAATTTTCTTTATATTCTTGTCTTAACCCTAGCCAAATTATCACACAAAATTAACGCCTTAATCCTTCACAAAAAATAGCTAAGAAACTAGTTCAAAGTGATCTTCATATTGCTGTCCAAAATCAATCTATTTTCACCTTAGAATTGTGTTGTCTTTGCTTGCTTAGAGAGATAGATTATCTTAATGTTTTGAGTTAAATTGGAAGCTTCAAAAGTAAGTAGCAATCTGATCTTTATGTCATGCTTAACTATATGAGAAAGATGCTTGAATTGGAAGGAAACGAATGAGATGTTGGTCATGATATGTGCTGGAAATATATTAAATGAATTTGGAAGTTTCTATGCCTGATCTTGGTATATGAAAACCATGGAATTATAGGTTGATTCATGGATGAATTGGACTGGAATTTGATGTATAATGAAGGTGGATTTATGCTTAAGAAAGATGTTAATATTGTGTTCTTGAATTGAGAAATATTTAGGACTGTATGTATGATAATGTATGATAGTTCTAGTTTGATTTTTCATGCATGAAAGACCATTAGTTATGAGCTATCAAATGAATAATTGTGAGCTAGAATTGGAGTATAATTCAGGCCTAAATAAGGATGCATAATTAAGCATGAATTCTAGAAAATTGGAAGTGTAAATGATATGCCTAAGTGTGAAACATTCGTGTAGAATTGGGAGAAATCATGCAGGGCCCGATCGTGGCCTTCAATGCACGATTGTGGCCTTATAAAATTTTATTCTGTCATGATCATGGCAGAGTTCCCACGATCATGGCTTGATGCATAAGATTCTATCATGCTCATGGAAAAGTCCACCACGATCGTGGGTAAGGTTTGAACATGAAATGTTGTCTTTTAAGTGATGTTTGAAACAACTAATGATAAGATACCTTTCTATGATGCATTTAAGCTTGAAATGAACTAGTTTAATGATTAATTGATGAATTTAGATTAAACAAGTTAATTGAGGTATAAAGCTAAGTGCCAACAAGACATATTTAAGAGACAATGTTTGAATGATTATAAATTGTGATTAAGGAAAACATACCCTAGAAAGTCATTGAGCATGCATTGAACATGGCACATATAATATATGTGCATGATTAAATACGTATTTGAAAGATCAACTTTTTTATGTAAATCAAGACATCACTAGCCATCTAGGTAAGAGCGTAATTTGGAGTGTACTATGAGTAACCTAGATGTTCCCACTAGGATGGATTTATTTCTATTTAACTTCCAATATTAAACTGTTAATGATCTGCATGTGACAATTCTGGATATTAATGGTCCGAGGAGTTTGATATTTGGGACTGTATTGGAAGTGTTCTGATTGCATATGATCTGAAAGATATTTGTATTCTCAATAAATTGTTGAATGGAAGACTTAGATCTGATGACATATGATTCTGACTGTGCATCATGAATAAATGTTATTGATAGAATATTTTATGATTTGATGCATCACATTAATATGTGATCAGATAAAGGAGTTGTGATTAGAGTAGCCAGTCTGAAAGAGCTTAAAACTCAGAATTCTGCATATAGAGCCACTAGCTCCTTGATTAATGAGCCCAGTATCCATAATAGGTACGAGACAATATCTGAAAGAGCCGATATCCACAAGGGATATAGAATATTGAAAGATGCTCAGTCATAACAAAATAAAAACAAAAATGGAGTCTTATATGCATATGTATTTACAAATATATATGATTGTGAATCCATTTTTGAAATTATGATGAAAAAGTGATATGCCATATTTGTGTATTTGTTGGTAATGTGATTGATTAGGATATGCACGAGCAAATTATGCTTGAAAAGAGTATATGAAATGTGTGACATTCTTTATGTCTTATTGAGATGAGGAATGTTATGAACTTGATTATATGCGAGATGTTTGTGTATTTGATATGAGTGAGTTCATCAATGATGGTTCACTCACTAAATTCGTAAAACTCATCAAAATTGCAATGTGACTTTTTAGGTAAAACAGAGGAGACCTAGTTCCTAAGATACTCTAGAAGAACATTTTGAAAATTAAGAAATGGCTTAAAGGTCGATCAGCTGACATCTGAGGAGTAGTAGTTTATTTTTATGTAGTTTTTTTATGTTATGTAGCAGTTTTGTATAAAGGTTTATAAACTCTCAAGTGTTTTGGTAATGTAAATATTTGTTTATTGACTATAGTGTAAATCATGTTTGCAAATGAAATAAGGAGTTGAGTTTTTAAGTATTATGTTATTTTGTATGATGCCTTGTAAGAGAACATGACTACTCTAACATGCCATTGTCATAGGATATGTACTTAAATGTCCTGTGGATGTGGGGTGTTTCAAATTTTGGTATCAGAGCATGGTTTGACATCTATAGGGGCATATAAGAACGTTTAGGCATGATGTATAGTGAGAGACTTGTATAGTGATCACAATTATTTTTGTTATAGGTCATCTGCTATAGGAGATCAAGTTGGAGAGTCAGCTGACATAGAGTCTATAGGATCCAAAAGGGAGTCTCCTGTACCTGAATTTACACAAATGCCTTTGAAAGTTCCTGAGAGAAAGGAAAGGAGGTATGATAAATTGAGAAAGCAAGAGGCTGTAGACTTCTACTGAAGTGCAGACCCTGCTGAGGCTGTGGACTTCTACTGAAGTGCAGACCCTGCTGAGGCTGAAGGATGGTTAGAGAGAGCTGAAAGAGTGTTTGATCAAATGGACTATGAGTCAAATGAAAGATTTGACTATGTGGTCTCACTACTACAAGGTCCAGCATACCAGTGGTGGAAGACTGTTCCAGACAATACCACTAGACCTTGAAGTTTAAAGTGGGAAAATTTTTTGAAGGTGTTTAGAGAGAATTATATGTCGAAGATTTATCAAGACAGAAAGATGAAGGAGTTTTTGGATCTGAAGCAAGGAAGTTTGACAGTAGCTGAATATAAGATCTGATTTAATGAGTTGATGGGATATGCAACTACATTGATCTCAACTAAGGAAGATAAGTATAAATGGTCTATGGATGAGTTGAACATGGAAATCAGAACGAAGCAAGCCATTTCTAATTTGGGTAATTTTATAGAACTAGGAGCAGACTTGATCAGAATTGAACCATTATTGAACGATGGTTAGGGAGAGTATAGACAGGAGCCTAGAGTGAAGAGACAAGTTAAGTCTGAGGTTGATTCTGGCAGTATATGCCAGAATAGATTGTCTCGATTCCAAACTAGATCGCAACAATTGGGGTTTAGATAAGAGGTGATTACGTTCAGACTGGTAGAGGTAGAGGACAAGTGTTAGGAGGATAGTCCCAACAAATGCCTAATTGTGAGCACTATGGCAAGAAACATGATCAGGAATGTTGGAGGTTATTAGGAGCTTGTTTTCGTTGTGGCTCTATTAAGCATCAGATTAGAGATTGTCCCAAAACTTTAGGACCACAGTTTAGAATGAGAGGAGGAACAATGACTAAGATGACAGTTCAGTAGAGTAGAGTTACTGGATCAATATAGAGAGGCAGAACACAGTCAGGAGATCCTATCGTCAAGATTGAGGTGTGAAATAATCGACCGCAGTCTTAGGCCAGGATCTATGGCATCACCAGCCAGGGGGCACAAAACTCCCCAGATGTGGTAGCAGGTGTGTTGAATGTCTTTAATTTTGAAGCATTTGCATTAGTAGATCTAGGATCTACACATTCATTCACCATACCGCATCTGGCATCTAAACTTCATGTGAGAAAGAGATGTTGAATTGTAATTTAGAGGTAAGTACATCAGTAGGTAGTACTATAGTGATTGGAGAGGTGTGTAAAGGATGTATTATTCAGATTTATTGGCGGAGTTGAAAGTCGATCTGATAATATTGTAGTTAAAAGAGATAGATCTTATCTTACGTATGTAGTGACTCACTACAGATAAAGCTGTAATGAACTATTGCACTAAGGAGGTAATCATTAAATCTCCTAATTAGCTAAACGTAGTGTTTTGAGGAGTTAGTCAAGCAGTGCCAGCCAGATTAATTTCATTCATGAATGCTTTGAGACTGATCTGAGGTGGATGTGAGGCTTATCTGGGTCACGTAGTTGATACCCGAAATAAACAAACCATTCACGATATTCCTATCATTAGGGATTTTCTAGATGTGTTTCCCACTGAATTATTAAGATTACCCCCAGAAAGGGAAGTGGAGTTTACCATTGAATTTGCTCTAGGTACTGTTCCTATATCTATTCCTCCGTATAGGATGGCACCTGTGGGATTGACCCTACGTTTAGTTGCTATCCTCAGGGGTGAGGACAGTGGACAAGCACACAAAAGTTCTGTCATTCGTCCTGTTTGCTTGCTATCCTCACCCATTTTTGTTCTGTCTTCAGAGGACAAAGACAGAAATTTTTGTCCCTCCCAAATCTATGGTACAAGAATTCTTGTTTGTAGAACAAGAACATAAAATGTCAACATTACCCTTATTATTTGGGAACGATAGCTAACACGTTTCCCCGTTCTCTGTCGCAGCTCTCCTTCTCTGCTTCGTCTCCTTCGGTAGCTCCCGATTGTCATCCCCAGACGAAGACACTATCCCTTGAAGCCAACCCAGCGTTCGACTATCTATCCTCTCTTCTGGGTAAGACGCTTTCATCCCATCGTGTTTTGTTTTTCTACAGTATGGGTAATGGGTGTCGAATGGGTAAGGGATATTGGTTATGGAGTTATGTTTGTGTGTTGTTTATGGGTGACGAAGGGGTAAAGGATTCAGTTTTGTTGATGGGTACGGATTGGGTAAGGCATTACGGTCTGTTCATGGCTTTTGCCATTAACAAAATCGAATTCGATGAAAGGCCATTATCAACTCTAATCTGTTTTCCTCTTCTCTGCTTTTACAGAAACACCAACATTGTTTGTACACATGTTGATTTGTGATATATTTGTAGGATTGCAAGATGTTGCTTATGTTAATCTCATTTGCACATAGTTCTAGCAAATTGAATTAATCTACATGGGGGTTGTGACTTGCGATTTATATTCCACTTGTGTCAATGAATCAATCTTTTGAAATTGAGTCACTTACACAGGGTGTGCTACTTGCATTAGTTCTACATCAATCTTCTGACATTTGGAAACTTCAACATCTATCGACTTCTGCACAAAGTGGTAAGTTCTTTTTTATCTTACCTTGATATGAGAATATTCTTTGTTTGTTGTGTATACATACGTGAATGACTATTAGGAAGCATTTGCAATTTTACAGAAGTTTAATTATTAGAATGTGTGAGTGATCATTGTCTTATTGTATGATATTAAAATCATTGATCATATTGTTGACTTCTCTGTCCATGTGAAACAAGATTTTGTTTGGAGACAAATGAGTAAGGATAATTGGAGATCGGTTAGTGATGCAATTGATTCGTAATTTTAAAGTAGATGATTTCAGTCAAGAACAATAGGATGTTATACCTTTCGATACTTACAAAGAAGACATAAGCATAGAAATGATATATCAACATAAGTGAATATATGCTCATTCAATAGTATTTTATACACTTTATAAATTAATACATAAATAGGAAAATTGTGATAAGAATATGTGGAGTAGGAGACATAATTGTTCCTTTTTGTTAAGTGATGGAATCATCTTTTGAATAATTGCCAACATAGAGCAAGGTGCCTATACTTGTTGTTGCCTTTTATACTAGTCTAAGTCAAATTATAGATGTAAACCTATACCCTTTAAGTCACATATATGCATAGCTATGAAATGGAAAGAGGGACCTACACTAGTTAATCAACAGTTTAGGCCATATATCATAAGGGAGAGTATAGTGTATTTATGTTTTTTGGAGTTAGACCATAGGAAGAAAGACTACAAATTTGGATTTGGCTTGACAGTGGGGTAATTGGAATTGGGTTGACAGTGGGGTAGAAAGACTACCCCACAATTCTTTTGGGTCAAACTTGACCTTTAGCTTGAACATCAATACACTATACTCTCCCTGTAGCTTTACCAACTCTTGACTATAGGGCTTTCTTCCTGAAATTTTGTTTAAGAGATGATGACTTGTTCATTTGTTATATGTTATAGACTGATATATATTATGGCCATCCCATTTGATTAGATTGCTAAATATCCAAGGAAGAACTTCAAATTAAACAGGAAGATTGATTTGTACATATATAATAGGTGTACCTGCCCATGATTACCACCCAATTCAATACAGTGTTTACCACCATATTAAGGCTAACCATATATAGATTGTGAAACTGTTTGAGCTGGATGGATGATGCAACTATTTTTGATGCCTTCTTTAATGTAATTCCTCAATCTTTGATGCCTTCTTTAAACCAAAAAAACAAGATTTGAAGGAAAGTTTGCCTTTGTCATGTGCCCATTTCAGGAAAGTAAATAACATAGAATATTAGCAAACCATTGAGATCGAATTGTATTAGAACAGCAAATTATTAGAACATTTTAATCAGAGAATCTGATTCTGTATTCTTGAGGATTTTCATAAGAATTTGTGCTGCAGGATTCACTCTGGGGTCTCCCTTGTCCTAATTCTTCAAATAAACTTGCTCCTATGAGGAATTAAATTATATAAATTACAATCAATTTACCTGAAAGCTTCAGGATTTTGTGGCCAAAATATGTATTGCCTCTGATTTTCTGGGCTCACAGTGAGGCCCAGCCTATCATTCCAATCAATTGTTTGTTGGTCTGAAAAAACCGTGTCATTCCCATACCCTTGCATACCTTCTTGTCTGGAGTATTTCTGCTTCTCAGCCATCGGAAGTGCAAAGAATTGTTCTGCAACTTCACGAACTTTGTCCAAGAAACCACTTGTCATCCCATGATTTACTATCTGAAAATTCCATCAAACATTGTTAGCAGAAAACTGTCTCAAGTTCTACATATTCAGAACTTATTTTCCTCACACAGAAGCATGAAACACAGCAACTCATAATTTCACTTGGTCCTTCTCTATTTATCAGAATTTTCTTATCCGTTAGAACCTGAAACACAGATCGTTTTGAAAGAATATTAGATCTATGGACTAAAGAGTGATCTGAAGTAACTATAAAGTTTCTGTTATGATACTTCATGTACTTAGATCCATCTATTCTCTGCAACGCTTTTTCATTCCCACTCTACTTGTTCCATTACTATTGTAACATTCAATCCTGAGACACTACAGAATCAGACACCCAAGAAAAATTAACATCAAGAACCGTTCAACAAGGACCTGAAAGCAACCCCATGTGCTGAGAGCTGATCGAAGTTTCTCAAGTTCTTGTAAGCTGCTAGGTGATGGAGATGTGAGAAGACCAATATCAACAACTGGAACATCCACCAACGGGACAGCAGAATCCAAGGCCCCACCATCACTTCCTTTGTGGAAAAACTTCTGTGGCGGTTCTTTCGCATTGAATGCCAGTTCTTGGACTGATCTAGGCTGAAACTCTAACTTGATGTCCATTTTGTAATACAAAGGTTTGAAACTGGAAGCAGATGAAGTCTCTGCAATCTATCACTTTCAAACTTGAGCTACTGAAATGGAGGTTGAAACGTTCCAGTATTCTTGTCTGGGGCTGCGGTCAAAAGAGAGCAGATTGCTTAGGCTTGAGTGCCTCCAGAAGATATGCATTGACTCAACGAGATGGTCTGTTTTGTCTGTTTCAGGATCTGTTTCGTGGGCTGTTTTGTTTGCAATACAGTGAAAGTTAGAGAGCCCATTAGCCATTGGGAGTGGGTCCTATTAACTAACTTCCAAGCAACATAAGGAGAAAAGAAACAACGAATTCATAGCCACAAAATCCAAGCTCTGCCGCCGTGTCCTGCTCAAGTCCTTGCAAACTTTCCCATGAATTCCCTTTGTCTACCGATCACATAAAACCCAATTCTCGCTTTGTAAGCGTGTAATCTGAGTTTTTATCCGTCTGTTTGAGTTGTTGCGCCACCCTCTTGAAGAAATGGCAAATCTTTCGCTCAAAGCTGACAACTTTTTCTCTCTCTCACCCTTAGGGATGGTGTGGATAGAGTTTGATTCGGGTGAGTTTGATTCGGTGTTACTCTATCCATATTTATATCTATTTTTTATAATTAAACTCATATTTATATCTATATTCATTGGTTTTTATAATTTAATACTTATATCAAAATCTATTGGATTGTTCGAGTTTTTGGATATTTATCGGATTGTATAGCACATAAAAATATAACTTCTAAATAGAAAATATAAAGAGTAGATTTTTGCGAACGTTCTAAATCAAAATTAGTTTAATAATAATAAGTCAAGATTTTGATTTGTATGTCTTAAAAAACCATAAAATTGGAACAATAAAAATCATAATGTTTAGTGCAAAGACAACATATATTTTTTACAATTAAGAACTGGAACAAAAACTGAAATATCCAAAGCTCTAAATTGCCTTTGCATGAACTCCACAACTTTCAAAACTCCATCTCTATATCATTTGCATTATTATCATCTTATAAAAAAATAAAATATGATGTAGAATGTGAGAACTGAGGAGTAAAGTGGGAATTTTAAAACTGCTTCTTCTCAGAAAATATTAATATTTTATTATATTTAATTATAAATATTAAAAAACATAAAAAATAGAGTTAATAAAAAACGGGTAGGATATAGGTATCCATCAATTCGGATTATCGCTAGACCCATATGTAAATCTATATCTACATCTATTTTTCAGCATCCATTTAAAATCTATTTTTTAACCTCCACGTCTATTTTTCGAGCTAAGTAGTGCAGATATTAATCAGGTTGATAACTCACTGTCATCCCTAGACATTTGGTGCTGGGCTGGTGCAATCTTCATTCTTTTAGGGGTATGCGTTGAGTCAATTGCCTGGAGATTGGCTTGCTAAGACATTTGGTGGAAGGTCAGTCCTTGATGCTCATTGGTTATGACAGTGACTAGTTTCATAAGTTTAGGTTGCTGCAATTAATTAGTTAAATTGTTCATCATCTTAAGGTTGTCAATAATCAATATTGTCAATTCTGTTCCAAAAGGAATGGAAAAGATTTAAATTTGAAGTAACTGATCGCCTTCAACTATCTCTTATATCAGCTTCTTAAGTCTCTTGTTTTGATCATATTGTTAAGCTGACATATAGTTTGACGAATAGGTTTATCCTGTTTACGAAAACAAGTCAAATTGATATACTTCCGGAGTATGAAGAGAGGGAAAAAAATGAAGATTTGCTTTTTGTTTAACTAAACTCTTTCACTGAATTTGCAATTGTGGGATTTACATGCCATGTAGCTGCATCGCTCTTTCTTTGTAATTCGTTTGTCTTCTTGCGCAGGAAAGTTGTAGAGATGGGAGTATTGACTTCGTCATTGCCCACAGCGCTTGTTCCTTTTCCGGCTGGATTTGTGCCTGGACTTATCTTGTCAAGAATTTTGGTACATATGGCATCTTCGGAACTCCTTTTCGTTAGAGTTTCAGTCCGCCTTGCACATAGTTTGCAAAATTGTCAGATTTTAGTATTTGTATTTAAAGGCATATAACAGATGTTTCTGTTATGAGCCACTAGCCTCCTGTCTCTCTCTCATACCAGCATATCATCTCTCTTTGAGTTTTTGTGCTATCTGTAAGTGGTAATATGAGAAGTACTACTGAGCCGTTCTTGAATGTTCTGAGTTTAGGTTGGAATTGGTGAAGGTGTCCCCCCATCAGCTGCAACTGATCTTATTGCCAGACATGTATGATGTCTGGAGCTTTCTAAGCCCATTCTTTAGTCACCCTGATTCGTGATCATTAGATATACAATGCAAGCATTGTAAATGTTATTAATTATGTTTGTAACCATATACAGTGCCAAAACTCCATTATCAGTACCTTTCATTTTGTCTTTTGATTTACAGGATGTTAAAAAGGCTAATCTTACTGAAAGATTTTTCTTGGAGACAGTGGACATGCATTCATTTCAGTATAAGGCATGACCAAAAATGTCAAAAAAATTAGGGAATGAGTATCTGTCTAACATGCAATGGACCAGTTGGAGAGGTTAGAGTTGGATTTTGAATCATTGAAGAAGCAACTCTGAGAATTTACGCAGTGTTCTGAGAACTAAACTGCTTGGCAAGTATCAAGTCTTAGAGGATTTCTCGTCCAAATTGTCTCCAAATGATTCAGCCTCTTTGGAGCATCTTAATGCTTCAAACAATTGAGCTCAGCTTCTTGTATTGCAAGGTTAATTTGTATGATGCCAAATAGGACATTAGGAATAGTGTGATATTCTTAAAGTTTTCTAGTTGTTTTAACTATAACCTGTAAGTTTTGAGAATGTATATGCTTCATGGTTGCAGATAAACAAGAGGCAAAAGAATTAACTTACTATGGTTCTTAGAATGTCGATTACTGTTGTAGCTAGAACAATTTTACATTCGATTGGTAACTTTTCTCAAGGAACTGCTTCTCGATATCATGCAAATCAAAGACCGTAGAAGTTCTGAGCAAGTACGAGGGAGTAATATAGTTCGTGTTAAGATATTTATCAAATACCTTATTATTTAATTTTGACATTTTTTATTATTAGATCTTCAAGATATTGCAAATCTTAAAATTTAAATTAATATGAGGTTGTTGTATATTTGAAGTAGGATTCTTATTATTTGAAGTGATTGCGCACATCTCTCATCTTCTCCAGCAGTTTATCTTATTGTGTAGATATGGGCATAATATATAGAATATATGTGAGATAAGACAATGAGTATGCATTGATTGTCCATAAGAGTGCATTTATTGTTTATTGGGAAACATGAGTTTTATATAAGGTTGTGTGGGCATTAAAGTGAATCTGGTGAAGTGAGGTATAAATGCATAATTGATTTTGAGTATGACATTAAAAAAAGAGGGTGCTAGGTATAAGTCGTGTGTTATTTAGGCAATACACTGCATGTCTCAATAGCTTTTGGTATATCCACAGTGGGTGTTGCACTGGAGTGGAAGTCACGGGTATGTGGGTAAACATAGATTGCTGGCTACGCATATGTGAAGAACTGGGAAGATAAAGATCTTGTTTCTCACGGTGAATGGTGTGTGCGTGCATGAGACAATTTGGTGGAGACTCGGTGTTATTTTTCAGCACAGTGATTGACGTCCTTTTTGTATGAGCCATACGATTTGATTTGTTGATACAGCGAAGATCTTTTTTGGTGAAGTGGGTATTGGCAGCGAATTGAAGGAAAATCGTGAATTGTTTTCTATGAAGAAAGAGCAAGCTATAGTGGAGAGTTTCAGCTGGGTTATTTCAAGATAAAATCCATAGGGAAGTTTTCCTTGTCTCAAGTATTTTTGTTATTTAATTTTCAATTGATTAAATACTTGAATTATTTTTATTTATTATTATTTTGAGTGAAAGTAGTTAGATAAATCCTCTGACGAGGTTAGTACGAGGTGATCGTACTGTTGGGTGTGAAAATCTTTCACGGGAAGTGAGGTTGAGAAATAGTGTCAAGGGTTGAGTAGTGTCGGCTCAGTAAAGCCTTGGGTAAAAGTATTGTACTTCGGTGAAAGTGATTAGGCTGGGTGAGGGCCTCAACAGACGTAGGCAAGGTGTGCCGAACTGCGTTAACAAATCTTGGTGTTTATTTATTTTTGGTTCTTTTAATTTTTTTGATTTTATTTGTTTGCTAAGAACAAATTGAAAAGTTTGCAAAACGACTACCCCTTGCGATTTTTCAATTACTACCAATGGTAGTTATATTATTTGAATGTTAAAAACCAAAGAACGAAAAGATGAGAAAGAACTTTGGGCATGTCTCTTCGGGACAAATGCTTTTCATACGGAGAAGAAGCATAACAAAATTCTCAACAGAACCGGTGGAAATTCAACATAACCCAAGTAATTTTGTTTTGTATGCATATGTAAGGATCTTATTTATTAACATGATCTATGTGATTATGTTCTTGGTTTTTTAGTGTAACATTGATATCAGAGAATAGGATTGTTTTTTATATATGCGTGCTTAGACTTCAGAAAAACTATGGTTACTCGTCTCTGTTTTTTAGTCCATCGTTTTTTCTATGAATCAATATGGTGTTGAGAGTGGGATGTGAACCCACGCCCTATCAAAGAGTTCCACAGAAAAATCCAAACTTGAAAACTTGTAGAAATCAGTGCTCTGCCTCCGCATGGTGAGGACTTCATGGTTAGTTATAGTTTTTGAAAAAGCCAACGAGTAAGACAAGCCCATTAATGGATTTACAGAAGAAACACGTTCAACTCGTCTTCATCCCTGGTTTAGTATCACGGGTTTTGATTTTTGAATGTTTGTTATGAAACAATATTCTCTGTTTTTTTTCCTTTTTCAGATTTTTGGTTGTTGCGTTGATAAAAAAAAAACTATGGAACAGTGCGTCGTCATGGTGTAATAATCGTGAAATTGATTGGGTTTCGCTGGAAGATCCTAGGTTCTGTAGAGATCAGATATTGTTGAATTTTAGTGTTAAAAGTTGAGGGCTTGCTTGGTATGGGGATTTGGGTTTCGCAAGGCAGTTGTGTATCCTGCCTCATGAAACTAAAATTGAACTTGAAACCCATTAGAAAACTGATTGCTCTCACGTTAAGAAAAGTTTTGGGGCACCAGGAACCGGCAATATGTAGCATATACATCAGTCTGTACGATTACATTCTTCTTTATCGTCAACTGGGTGGCTAGGAATGAGGTTGAAACCTTGACTCACCTTCCTGGATATGCGTTTCATGGCACTTGAAGTGGGATGCCCATCATGATTTTGGGTTGAACAACGTCCAAGCTAGAATGGCTTGACGTAGAATTCCCCATCTAAGAGACGATGCTTTGGCCTCCATTTGGTGCGAGTGTTTTTTCTTGTGATAGTTTTGGCTTAGATAAACTAATTTGTTTAGTTAAAATAAACTTGTTGAATTAAAAAATTAGAAATAAGTTTTCTAATTTACACAAACTAATTAATTTAGTTAAATTAGTTTCTAATTAAATTACTTTTTTGTATATGATAATTTTTTTTAAAAATAATTTGTTTAGTTAAAATAAACTTAGAAATAAACTAATTTCGTTGGTTTATTTTCTAATTAAATAAATAATAATTTGTTTAGTTGAAATTAGATTAAACTTAAAAATAAACTAATTCTATTGGTTTATTTTCTAATTAAATAAATACTAATTTGTTTAGTTGAAATTAGATTAAACTTAGAAATAAGCTAAATTTGTTGGTTTATTTTCTAATTAAATCAATACTAATTTGTTTAGTTGAAATTGGATAGGAGTTTCATTAGAAATTAGTTTCTAATTAAACCAAGATCAATTGATTAGTTCAATTATAATTTAAATTCTAAATAAGTTTCTAATTTAATTTAACTTAGTCATATTTGACTATCATTAGATTAGAAATAAGTTTCTAATTGATTAGATATTAATAGCATAATTTGATTAGTGCAATAAATTGCTAATAGAATTAAA
>JAOTAY010000190.1:761267-778954 GCA_025629805.1 Erythroxylum baracoense
CTACTTGTTCCATTACTATTGTAACATTCAATCCTGAGACACTACAGAATCAGACACCCAAGAAAAATTAACATCAATAACCGTTCAACAAGGACCTGAAAGCAACCCCATGTGCTGAGAGCTGATCGAAGTTTCTCAAGTTCTTGTGAGCTGCTAGATGATGGAGATGTGAGAAGACCAATATCAACAACTGGAACATCCACCAACGGGACAGCAGAATCCAAGACCCCACCATCACTTCCTTTGTGGAAAAACTTCTGTGGCGGTTCTTTCACATTGACTGCCAGTTCTTGGACTGATGTATGCTGAAACTCTATCTTGATGTCCATTGTATCACGAAAAGGTTTGAAACTGGAAGCAGATGAAGTCTCTGCAATCTATCACTTTCAAACTTGAGCCACTGCAACGGAGGTTGAAAGGTTTCCGTATGCTTGTTTGGGGCCGCGGTCAAAAGAGCAGATTGCTAGGCTTGAGTGCCAATAGAAGATATGCATTGACTTCACTAGTGTTTTGTCTGTTTCAGGATCTGTTTCGTGGGCTGTTTTGTTCGGCATACAATGAAAGTTAGAGAGCCCATTAGCCATTGGGAGTGGGTCGTACTAACTAACTTCCAAGCAACACAAGGAGAAAAGAAACAATGAATTCATAGCCACAAGATCCAAGCTCCACCACCGTGTCCTCCTCAAGTCCTTGCAAACTTTCCCATGACTTCCCCCTGTCTACCGATCACATAAAACCCAATTCTCTTGTCTTTTTAAGCGTGTAATCTGAGTTTTTGTCGTCTGTTTGAGTTATTGTGCCACCCTTTTGAAGAAATGGCAAATCTTTCACTTAAAACTGACAACTTTTGCACTCTCTCTCCCACCACAAGCTCACATCCGTCAATTTTCAACTGCAACTATCGGAAGTTCCATTTTTTAAGGTTACTGCCCCACGAACGCTGCTTGAAGTACAGGGTATCTTGTGGCATCAAAGAGAAAGAGAATGTGAAAGAAAGTGAGATCGTTCCTAAAGTACTGACAGGTTTTCGAGTTGATGAACTTGAGCAGAAGAGTTTAATCACAGGAACGGAGCTTGGGAATGGTTTTGATTGGAATTGGCCGCCATGGAGGAATATTCCTGAAAGATATAAACTTATTGGCACTACTTCACTTGCCTTTGTTATTTGTAACATGGACAAGGTATGATTTTGTTATTCTTATCTTCGATAATTCAAGCAAAACCTTGTGTTTTGTCTCGATACTTCGTCTGAAGAATCTATATACAGGTCCCTTTATGCTGATACAGTTATCGAAGTGTTTAACTTAGTTATTCACTTTTTTTGGGTGACTAAGCTGGAAAATATTTGCTGAATGGGGCAGGTGAATTTGAGCGTTGCAATAATTCCAATGTCACATCAGTTTGGTTGGAATGCATCAGTTGCTGGGCTGGTGCAATCTTCATTCTTTTGGGGTTATGCGTTGAGTCAATTGCCTGGAGGTTGGCTTGCTAAGACATTTGGTGGAAGGTCAGTCCTTGATGCTCATTGGTTATGACAGTGACTAGTTTCAGAAGTTTAGGTTGCTGCAAATAATTAGTTAAATTGTTCATCATCTTAAGGTTGTCAATAATCAATATTGTCAATTCTGTTCCAAAAGGAATGGAAAAGATTTAAATTTGAAGTAACTGATGGCCTTCAACTATCTCTTATAACAGCTACTTAAGTCTCTTTTTTTGATCATCTTGTTAAGCTGACATATAGTTTGAAGAATAGGTTTATCCTGTTTATGAAAACAAGTGAAATTGATATACTTCTAGTTTATGAAGAGGGCGGCGGGGGGAATGAAGAGTTGCTTTTTGTTTAACAAAACTCTTTCACTGAATCTGTAATTGTGGGATTTACATGCCATGTAGCTGCATCCCTCTTTTCTTTGTAATTCGTTTATCTTCTTTCCGCAGAAAAGTTCTAAAGATGGGAGTATTGACTTGGTCGTTGGCCACAGCACTTGTTCCTTTTCTGGCTGGATTTATGCCTGGACTTATCTTGACAAGAATTCTGGTATGTATGGCATCTCCCAAACTCCTTTTCCTTAAGAGTTTCAGTGCGCTTGCATACAGTTTACCAAATTTTCAGATTATAGTAGTTGTATTTAAAGGCATATAACCATGCTTCTGTTATGAGCCACTACTCGTCTCTCTCTCTCTCTCTCTCTCTCTCATACACATGCCAGCATATCATCTCTCTTTGAGTTTTTGTGCTATCTGAAGTGGGAATGTGAGAAGATGTACTGAGCAGTTCTTTAATGTTCTGAATTTTAGGTTGGAATTGGTGAAGGTGTCTCCCCATCAGCTGCAACTGACCTTATTGCCAGGCATGTATGATGTCTGGAGCTTTCTGAGCCCATTCTTTAGTCACCTGATATCTGATTATTAGATATACAGTACAAGCATTGTAAATGTTATCAATTATGTTTATAATCATATACAGTGCCAAAACTCCATTATCAGTACCTTTCATTTTGTCTACTGATTTAGAGATGCTAAAAAGGCTAATCTTACTGAGAGATTATGAGGTTTTCCAGGAGACAGTGGACATGCATTCATTTCAGTACAATGCATTACCAAAAAATGTCAAAAAAATTAGGGAATGAGTATTTTCCTTACATGCTAAATCTAAAGGACTTTACTTTTGCTGTGTAGATTATCAGGATTAATAGCTTGACTGATGTACAGCTTAAAACAAGAACTCTCGTATACATTGTAACTTGTGCAATTGAATTTTATGAATTGATGTTTTTAAGGCTGCTTATCATCATACTTGTACTGCTTATTTTCCGTCAGAGATGAAGAGCTGTCAGATTCTTTATTCCTTCTGACTGCTATTGATCAACTTGATGCAGGTCAATACCTTTAGAAGAACGTTCAAGGGCTGTAGCAATTGTCTTTGGTGGACTTAGTTTTGGAAGTGTTACAGGGTATGTTTCAGCAGAAAAATATTTTCTGGGAGTATTAGAAGAATATCAAATTCATTGCTTCTACATGATTTTGTACTATTGCATTCTTCTTTATTCCAACAGAAACATTCAATAGTTGTTAGGGTCTCTGTACAAAATTGTTTGTTTAGTGGGTATTTTAATCACAGATCTCGTTATTCTCATCAATAACATGTAGGCTTAGAGACAGTTGCCTTTGTTGGGGTGCTGAGCAACCCCATATTTGATTATTTGTTAACGGTTGGAAGAAAAAATGCAGGCTTCTTTTAGCTCCGCCGCTCATTCAGAATTTGGGTTGGGAATCTGTGTTCTACATATTTGGGCTTCTTGGCATAGGCTGGTAAGTAACTGGAACCAAGTTCATGAATTCCTGTAGTTTCCTACTCCGAATTTATAAACAAAGTTTCTTTCGAATTTGAGTTATGTGCAAAGAGGTCTTTCCGCATATGCTAAATAAAAGATAATGTTCAAGTTCTCTAGCTTTTTTTTTTCTCCTTGATTGACTAGATTGCTAATGGTGTTCTGAGTAGAACGGACTCAAGTTTGACCTAATTCAACAAAATTTGTCAAGGTTTTTGGGGTTTCAGTTTCTTAAAGATGGACAGGCTTTGAGTACCACTGAATCCATGCCATGTGAGTACTTTATCTTCATTTTTACTTGATTGTTCGGGCTGATAACTTATTTCCGTAAAGTTTGGTCTGGAAGGGTTGAATTATTTTCATTCTAACATCTAATCTAGTTTCTGACTATGATTGCACCATCTCCTGTACTGTTATTGTCAGTACTTTCATATTACTGCCGCAACTCACAAGGAGAAAAATGGCACAAAATGCTTTTAACTGAAATATGTTGCAACTCATGGACTGGTAGCATGAATTAGAATCAAGCATTGGTTTGTACTGACATTGCATTAGAGAAAACCCTAATTATATTATCAGATGATCAGAGATCCTCCTACATTGTAGTAACTAGAAATGTAATGTAACAGCTTCCCAATCTGTTTATGAGGAAAAGCCATGGACTCTTGTTGATCTGGGTGGCTCACTGAAGGTATGCTCATCTCTTTGCTTCCTAACTGATTGGAAAGCTATCATTTGGACAGTATATGTATAACTAGTCTCTTAAAAGTTGAAGAAAATATTGCTGATAGTTTAGGTGTAGTAAGGAGGTGCTTTCATGTTAATTATCGTTCTGCAGCAGAATTTCTTAACTGCTAGGATTAACAGGAAGTACCGTGGAAGGCATTTTTTCAAAGTCGAGCTGTGTGGGCTATGGTTTATGCTCACTTCTGTGGAAGTTGGGGTCACTACACTTGCTTATCTTGGCTTCCCACGTACTTTAGGCATGTCTACAAGCTATTCACCCTTTGAATTTCTTTTGTCAACATTCTAAATCATTATTAACATTGCAAAGATTAATCTTTAAAAAGTACCAATTTTCTTCATTAACACTCTCTAGTTTTTAACATCTGTGAAATCTGTCTTCAGTGTTCCTTGCATGTTTGTACTCACAGACTTTTAATTGGCATTCCATGTAGTGAGGAGCTGAGCCTGAATTTGACAGAAGCTGCCTGGGTATGATCGAAAAACTTGTGTTTTGTTTCAGAGCTTTCAGTTACCCAGGAAAAATACATGCCTGATTTTGGAAAGTGTTAAATAAGCTCTGTGATCTGAATCCCAGAAAAAGAGAATTAAATTGTTGCCTTCTGTTGCTTTTAAAATCTCATATATGTCAATAATACTCTCATCTATTTGATGCATTTTCCATCGAGTATTTGAGAAGTCCATGGAAGTTAACTTTTCAATTCTACATTTAGAATTCTAAATGTGATATACATAATGTACTAATTTGTGAACTATTTCAGGTTTCCATCCTTCCTCCTTTGGCTTCACTTTTTGTGACAAGCATTGCCTCACAGTTAGCAGACAACTTGATTTCCAATGGTGTTGAAACCACTACGGTACTGAGACAATGCATGATATCTCAATATCATTCACGATCTTATCTAAATCTTTTCAATATACAAGATTACTTAATAGGTTCTTTGTCTTAGGCTATAAGTTGAGATTCATTTCTTGTAGGTTCGAAAGATTTGCCAAACAATTGCTTTCTTGTCTCCTGCTGTTTGCATGACTCTTTCTTCAGTTGATCTAGGATTGCCACCATGGGAGGTTGTGGGGATTCTCACTACTGGCTTGGCCCTTTCCAGCTTTGCATTGTCTGGTAGGGAAATATTTAATGGCCAGAATGATAATGAAGGATTAAAGTGCTCTTTCTTTATTTTAAAACCTGACTTCCACTTCTATATTTTCATTTTTGTCTAGGACTTTACTGTACCCATCAAGATATGTCTCGTGAGTATGCAAGTATATTGCTGGTATGAAACATCACAAGCCATGATGCTTATACTTCACTAAATACTCATCAAAGGTTCTTGTTTTAGAACTGTTAATTTAGTTCAAGTCAAATTGAGAAGATTTCCCTTGAAACTTGATGCTCAGGGTATTACCAACACTGTTGGTGCCGTGCCTGGAATCATAGGTGTTGCCTTGACTGGTTATTTACTTGATACAACTCACTCATGGAGTGTAAGTAAACTTAAATTCCCCTATCAATTGTATGCTTGGTCTGAAGTTCCAAACGCACGTGTACTCTTTGCCTATATGTTTATATTCTTACCCTCATTCTTCTTGTGTAGATATCATTGTTCGCACCATCCATCTTCTTTTACTTGACTGGTACAATGGTGTGGTTGGCATTTGCCAGCAGTAAACCTCAAAACTTCTCCACCAGAGATTGAGTTTGATCCCTCTTGTGATTGGATTTCATCGTTGGGGTGTGAGAATTTGAGAACCACTTCCACATTTACGATCTGATTACAATGTTTACTGGAAAGTGACTCCTTCCACCATAAATAGGCATGATTATTTGTATCTCTACACAAAATATAGTAGCCATCTATGTACTAATTCAATAGATAGTTATATAAATGACCAAAGGGATTTTGGACAGCCCTCAGTTTCTATATCAAATTTGTTTTTGATCTTCCTCTGTGTGTACATTATTTATTCTATTTTGAAAGAATAAATTCTCTCACAAAAAGTGAAGACAGTTCATATCTGTTGGAATTGCATGACGATGGACCTCAGAAAAATAGTAAACAAGTTCCTACGGATCTCTTCCACATATTCAGGGCCTGGTCTTGTTCCTTCTGGGAACAACTGAAAAGCTTAGTAATATACCAAATGCAATTTGAATTTCATTCATGGGGAAAAAGAATGTAATATGTGCTGCTATCTGACCTCTTATCGGTCAGTCATCTGGAAGGAACCAACTTGTGTTCACACAACCCTATCTACCAACAAGCAGGCAGGACCTGAGGCAGGTGAGCAAATACAATAGAGAAAGGAGCAACAACAATGGGGTTTGATGAATTCACATATACGGGCTCCATTGAAGGTATGTCTCCAGATGAATTTACAGTTAATATGTTTCCATTGAGTAACATGGTTTGGCTGTGTAAGTTTCCATCTTTTGCTGTTAGATGGTATTCCTCCCTTGTTAATCCATTTGCAGAACCTTGATGCAGAACCTTTCTTTTGTGTATCATATGAGACCTGTGATGACTGTGTCTATGGTGTTGTATCCAACTACTGTTAAAAGCTATATTGACTTGAACAGTTGTGCTGTTGTTTAAGTTGATTAGAAGCAAGGTGATTCCTTTCTGCAAGTTAATGAATTCAATTAGAATAGAAAGGTTGATGTTGGTTGCATAACTGCTGTATAAACTTGACTCACAGATTTTTTTGCACAATGTGCATATGCACGTATCGATTTTGTCCCGGAAAAGGTTGTTGACAAAACATTTCTTCCCATCAGTCTATGCCAAAGAAGAGCACTGCAACAAAGAGAGCAAATATTGGTGAATTTTCTCATAAACCTTGCCAATCCCAGCCATTAGATCCCAATGTAGGATTCAATAAATCCTAGCTTGGCGTATTTTTATGACTAATAGAGAATTCGATCAGTGACAAAGCTCAACTGATAAAGCTAACTAGTTCAAATCCCATCTACTGATTCCCTTTCTCTCTCTTCAAATTATCCACTTTCATAATATTCTAGTCCATAATCTCCTGAACCTCCTGGTTACAGTCTCTACCCTCGTATCTAAGCATGTTAGGACTGGCCAAATACCAACCATTTGAGACTTCAAGGTTGGCTTTTTGTTTGTTGGACACAAATGGCAAGAGGCTTTACTGTTTTCTTTTACCTGTAGTAATCTGGATTTGGTACAAAAGTGGTGGTGTTGAGTAAGCCATAATTTCCACCAATCAGTGACTGTCTGCAGTAGGATTTTGTATCATAAGTTGATGCCATACCTAGCTCGTCAAGGTACCTGGTTGATGCCGTTCTCAGTTAAAATCCAACACCATTAAGCTAAAAGGCATTCTTCACAAATCTTATTGCATTACCAGAAACTATATACAAAAGCATTGCTGACAAGGTTATGGCCACTGTTGTAAGCACCTCCAGATTCCCCTACCCAAGCTCTGGCTGAAGTTTCAGATGTCTTGAGAATATTTTGCAGGCCACTGAAGGTATTAACCTCGCCATCAAGATAGGAGGGATCGAGGATCTTTTCTACTAGATGCTTATCTACTCCTGTAGAAGAAACTTTGTCAAATTTGGGCATGTTTTCTCCAGGTCTCGAACCTCATAAAACCAATCTCTCTTCTTAAATATACCTGGACCCAGATTATATATGTGATGGGTCATCACATCTACAGAATTTCCAGTCATGTATAGGAACTCCTGGAACCAAGTTGCATCATAGAATCCTCCAGGTGCTATTATTAGTGGCTTTGAGTCCATTCCAGTATAAGTTCTCTGTACTATTTTATATAGAGAGATCGTGTCAGCAGCATACTGGTCTGCTGCTATTCTGGTTCCAACTCCATTACCACTCAATTCGTTTCCTGCTCCAAAACAAAAAGCTCATCGTTGTTCTACACTTCAAAACCTGGAAGCATAACTTGTAGACTTAATGGTGATGGCCTGAAAATATGAAAATCCTACTCACCTAGCTCCCAACCATAGATGGGATAGTTCTTCTGAACAGTATATCTAATAAAAGATTCAGCATTGGAGTAGTTCCAAGGTCCTGCTGCAGAACCATCAGGTTGTATAGACCGCCCAGCAAGAGCATTTAATCCAAATACAACTTTGACCCTGAATCAGAAAAAAAGTTTTTCTAAAAGTCACAACTTTAGTAGTTGGGGAAAGATGAACAAGAAATGATAGAGATTTCTGTTACCCTGTTTTCTTGAAGAACGCATTTAGCTCATCCCATCTGTACATGGGTAAGCATCCCTGAGTAAAACCAAACATTTCAGACGAGTTCCTAACAAATTGGACGCAGGGTAGCTGATTTTCTTCCGTGTCATATATGACCTTGTCTTGCAAAGTGCCTCCTAGTCTGATCTTGAGGGGTGTAAAAGCTGTACCAGTGACCAACATAAATTTATGAGCAGACCACAAATGGCATAGAAACCGATGGTTGCTGACAGAAATTAAACTAACTCGGCTTCTTAGCTCTTACCCTTTATAGCATTTACTAATATCTTGTCGTTAAGGTCCTGCAAATTATGAAGTGACATAAGTGAGAGAGATGTTAGCAGAAACATGTTAGCAGGAACCAAAAGCATAACTACATTTCTGAAATAACCATACCAGGTTAATGAGAGAAGCATTTCCCCAGCTACACGTTCCATAGTCACATTTCTCAGGAGGCCACCAATCCAAAGTTGCACAAATGAAATCTTCATCAATCTTTCCAATGGCGGATTTACCATCAATAAAAACAGTTCCTTCAAAATTGCCACCTTCTGCATGTGAACTTGCATAAAAAGAGCTTAAGCTGAAGAAACAGACTAAAAACCAGAACCCCATTTGCCAAGTCTGGGAACCCACCTAGGAACAAAGTTGTAAGCCTTAAGATCTGAGGCTTTCTCTACGAATGTAAGGTAGCCATGAAAGTTCAGAGACTTAAGAAAAACTTAGCTAGAGAAGTTTGCCAGTAGTGGGTGGCTATAAAAAATCGTAAAGGTCTAAACTTTCCTTTTGTTTGATATAAAAGGTTTCAACTTTGAGCTTATACAAATGTGAACCCAAAGCAAAGAAACAGTTTATGTCTATACCAATTATACATCAATCAATTTTCTTCTCTCCATGTATTAGTTAGCAAAAACCATTTCATTTCTTCAACAATCAAACAAGTTAGTTATGTTCTTTAAAGCCTTTTGAGTTGAAATCAGAAAACAAAGTGGGCCTATTTCCTTTTTTTGCCTGGTGAATGAAAATGGTAGCTAACTAACCAAGTTTCCAACTTCCAAAGAAATCAACCATTCTCAAGTTTTGAGGTTTCTGTGCCTTTCTTCACTTCATGAACAAGCATGATTTGGAAGAGATATGAATTTGGTTGGCATTTTAGATTTTTAAATTCTGAATTTCGGGTTATAGTTTTATTATTTGTGATTTAAGAATAGTCAAATTCGAACCCCAAGCTAACCCCAACAGATAGGAAATTTTTTTGAGTATAAGTTGAATCTCAAAGCTATCCTAAGGGTATGTCAGACAGGACCACCGGAAAGTTGTTGAGATCATACAGAAATCAAATGATCAAAAGCTCCATGTGGCCCTCCAAGGATGGTGTAAATGGTGAAGTTGCTTCAATTTTAAAAATGATGGTTGGTCGAGAATGAAGACAGGTTAAGACTTGTAAACATCATTTGAATGGAATCCCAAACTCGTAATTTACAAATTATTGTTTGCATTTACAGGTTCTGTAAGTTCCTATGTGTCTTTGTCACCAAAGAATTGAGGAGTACCACCATTTGCAATTTCTCTAATTAATGTGTTTGAGAACCTGACGCATTCATTCGTCTTCCATTATCTTGATTTCATGAGGATCGATCAGGTGAGCTTTTGTTTCTTGCAGAGAACAACCGAGCACCTAATCCATGCAATGTTAGGTAACAGAAGGGTTTTGGTTGGTGGAGGTTAGTTAAGACCAGACCTAAAAGGTTGTCCAAAATAAAACCACTCCTATACCAGAAATTATATAACAATAATATACCTATTCTTGTCATACCATAAACAAAATCAAAATCCACACACACACACACACACACACACACAAACACACACACACACACACATATATATATATAGCTTAAAACATGATTACGAATTCATTAGTATAGAATGCAATTCATTTTTACTATTAATATTCATGTACCCCATGCCCCATTATGGTCAAGAATATCATCCTGGCGTTGAGTTATTTTTTGCAGGACCTCTCCTATAATATCTTCGCCGCAGCAAAGATTAACAACCAAGTTCAGGATGGATTAGTGTGATTCCTCTACGCCTAGGACACCAGAATATCGAACCATGAACAAAGAAAGGCATCCTCGAACAATATGATATCTCATACCGAGTAAATCCTTAACCCTTCCCCTGATACTAAGACTACAAAATGTTCCTGTATGGCTAATACTAAGTATATAAGCAGTGATTTAAAATTCAGAGGTTAATCGTATTTTGACTATTTAATTTTTAGTATTAATATCCATGTACATTGATTTAATTTGACTAATTCACACTAATCCCTTCCTCCTACTACAAAAATTAAATAGAGTTTTTAAAATTATGGTCAATAAAAGATAAATAAGTAAACAAGTAGTTGAATAATATCGAATTAAATTTTCATCCGACCCGAGATAACCTTTGCACGCATCCGAGTAAAAGACAAGAGGTAATATAAACAATTTTTAATTTTGTCACCAATTTTGAGAAAAAAATCAACATTACAAACAAATCAAAGACTAAGTGCCCTTTTGTCCTATTGGGGTGATGAGAAAGTTTCAAATGGCCGGCGGTGAAGAAGCCATTACTGTAAGATGGAAAAGAAAAGAGACAAAGAGACAAGAGAAAGAAGCATAATCAGGACCAGAACTTGGCCAGCAAAGAAGAAGCTATTACTGTAAAATGAAAAGAGAAAAGAGAGAAAGAGGCCTGATAAGCATCAGTGTCTTATAAGGAGTTAAAAGGTTAGGGCCTGGCCCATTGGATGTCTTATTGGGCTCATGAGAAAGTTTTGGCCCATCTTTTTATGACCTAGCTAAATATGTTTGACTTGATAAAGATGATGAAGTAAGATTAGGATGACAATAAGTAAAACAGGTCCAACCCATCATCTGTCTAGCTTAGTTCAACTTTTTTTTTTAAAATTTGAATTTGGTTCAACCCTGGGCCATGGTGGCCAGTGGGTCGGTAGGTTGAGATAAGTTGGCCTGGTCTGATCATGACTCGATGGGTCGGAATGAGTCGGCCTGTGTCCGGCCTATCTACAACCAGGCCGGGTCGGGTTACTATTTATTTTTTTAAAGAAAAAAATTTCAAAATAACATCATTTTAGAAATAACGGATATATAACGTCGAACTTAATTTCGAGTTTTTGTATTAAAAACCTGATTTGAATTTATATTTTTGTAGGCTTCATTCAAACCTGATTCTGAAACTAATCAAATTGATTCAAATCAGGTCCTTTGATCTTTTAATTTGATGCAAGACCAAGTTAAAACAGTTTCGTTTCTTCTTTGCATGTTTTCTTAAGATCATACACCCCCTTTTCTCACTATCCTATAGAATGTTTAGTTCTGTGTTCGTAGCTTAAGCTTCAAACTCAAGTAAGTACCTGTTCTGAACAAGTAATAATACTAGTTTAAGGACATGAAAAATGGAGAAAGATAGAGAAATTAGACTCTGTGTTATTGATCAGATAAGGCAAATTTAAACAAAACAACCTATCACGACCACATGATTACCTAATACGTTGACCCTTGTAAATTTGCCTTAAACGAGACTGAGAGGTTCTTTCATTTCCGAAAATGTGGAGAACGAGTCAATCGGAATATGTAGAACTCTCAGAAAGTTCAGAGATTTTGAAACCTGGGAACTTCCTAAACACTTGGAGGGTGTGGAGCTGCTGGAACTTTTGGAATTTGATGTTCTAAAACTTCAGCTTTTGGAGGCCCTGGAATTGGAGATTGTGGGGCCCCTGGAAATCCTGGAATCTTTGGTATTGGAAAACCTGGGAATCCTGGAATCTTTGGGACTGGAAATCCTGGAATCTTTGGAAAAGGAAATCCTGGAATCCTTGGGATCGGAAAACCGGGAAATCCTGGGATCCTTGGAACTGGAAAACCCGGGAATCCTGGAATCTTTGGAACTGGAAAACCTGGAAATCCTGGAATCTTTGGAACTGGAAAACCTGGAAACCCTGGAATCCCTGGGATTGGAGGGATCGACTCTTTTGCAGGTGGTGAATCAGATGAAGTAGATAATGCAGACAAGTCCCGGGAGATTCCAGTCTTCACATGGAAGGAAGTCAATATCAGCAACAATGAGAATACCGCTAGAGATTTTGTTGACATGATTTCTAGCATGAACAAAAAGACTTAGTTTGACTTAGTTTATGTTTATGTTATCGTTTTCAGATGAGCAAATGCAAAGTGTTATGACTAAGATGAAGAACATGGACGAGTATTTATAAGATCGCAATCAACAGAATGGAATAATTACGTTAAGATTTCTTCCGTTTTAAGAGGTTCCTAACAAATTGATATTATCATCTGTCTCCAAAATTAAATTACATTTACTTTGTAGCTTTAACAAGAATGATTCAATTCTCATGCATTACGTTTTTTTTTATAGATATTATTTCATCTTCCATATCAGACTTGCAATAATCAGCAGGTAACAGAGAGTTCTGGGGTGTAATCAACATCAACATCTTCCTGATCATCTTACAGTCTGTTTCACTACTATTGCATTTCCTGTTTGGAAAATAATTCATTCCAGGAACCAGAAGATACATACATTGTATGAGCATTTAAAGTTAAAAACACCAGAGTTTCAGAAGAATATTTATTGATTTTATTTACTAATGTACATTCCTTAAAAAGGTTCGAGTTTTTAAAAAATCTACAATTTAACCTGAAGGGATATTATTATAAATTTATTTCACTAATAACCGTTATTAATGTTAAGATGTTAAGTGTGCGTAAGAATCCCATGTTAGAAAAAGATGAAATTGGTGAAAGGACATATAAGTAGAAAGGACCCATAAACTTAATATCTTAAGGTTTTAGATTGAAATATAGTGTCAAAGCTCACGAGTATGTTTCATCACTAGGCTCATGATGTAGATCCCCGTAAAATTGGGCTCTCCAAATGCAACTGTTAATACGTCCAGGAGCCCATCATAAGTTAGAACGCTTCAAAGTGTAATGTTAACTTGTTATCACTATGTCATTTTATTTTAATTTTAGTAATAAATGAGTTTGGACCTCAAACTTGAAATAATCTTTTTAAATAATCCAAATATTTAGATTTGAATTTGATTAAATATGATTTGATTTCTTGATTTTAAGTAGACTTAACCTAACTCTAAACTAATTTACTATATAATTAATCTATGAATTAAGTTAAAATCAAACTTGATCAATTGATTTACATAATATAACTTGTTATCCCTAATTATTATTATACAACATTGCATAAATCCTTCTTTAATGATTAGTTGAAAGCTTTAAACCCATGCATGAACATAATGGTTTAAGTATTGACTGCACGAGTTACCTCATGCATGAATTGTAGTAGCTTGAGCACGATATGCCTGTGTTAGTGAATATATAAAACTAATTAAATTAGACTCACACAATAACTTAAGCTTTTGTGGTGAGACGATTGTTTAACATAGCATTAGAGCCTCTGTGACTAAGTGTCATACCGTCCACCTATTATTCAGCACAAGGTAGAATGAAACGGTCGCTTAACGGCCTGGTAAACGAACATCTCTACCTGGTTCTTTTAAGTCATCTTGTTGATGTTCAAGTAAGATTGACAAACTTCGATAGACAAACCACAAAGGTTAGACTCTTATGAGGTCATTTGTTTATGATTGGAGTTGCTCGAAGAGCAACAAGATGAGCTAAAAGAATATTGGATTCACTTGTGGAAAGAAAGAAGATAATATTAGAATTTCACTCTCTATTTTATATATAGTTATTATAATTCATATAAATCATATTAATTGACCTATAATATGTATGAATAATTATTAAAATTATTAAAATAATGATCACATAAATGATTTTCAATTGTAACTTCAGCTTTAACTATTATTTTTGAACATTGAGAGAGATAGAGTAAGTAATCTTCATTTTATTAAGCAAACAACATGAGATTATACGTACAAAAGAAATCATATATCTACCCAACCAAAACAACTGAGAAATTCTTATTTTTTAGCCAAGCGAAAGACATTCCTGTCACCAACCCTTGATTGGATACCCTCTGTAAGTTTCGACTTAAGATGAAGAAGATACACAACAACTGAGTTCTTCTTCTTCTTCATCATCTATGGAGGATTGCAGCAGGAGGGTTTGGAAGAAGCAAGCAAAAGCTCTTGAGAATTGCAGGGAAAGTAGGGGCGTGATGGAAAAGCTTGAGCAAGCAATCTCCTGTGATGGAAAGGATCGCCGTGCAGCACTCTTGAGTGATCATGTTCAGGTGACCAGTAGCGAACCCTTTAAGAATCTGTGCTAAACAACCTTCTACCGGAACTAATGCTGCTAAACATTCCGTCAAGTCCCCTCCTGGAGGAGATGAAGTTGGTGCATCTCCTGGAGGAGGCTCCAATGGAGGCAACACTTCACCTGAAGGAGATGGAGATGGAGGAAATGAAGGAGGTAAGTCCTGACAAGCTGAGTTCTTCACATGGAGGAAAGTGAATAGCACCAGAAAGAGTGTGAACATTGCCTGAGATTGCATCGACATGGTTGATACTGCTATTGATACTCAAAGAGCTTCTGTTCTGATAAAGGTGTGAAATGAATGGAATGAGATCGGAATTTATAATAGCATCAAGAAAAAATATATATTAATTAGACTAAGGTTTGCTGATCAAGAAAATAAATGAAAATAATCCGTTGTAGATTCCAATGGATTAATTATTTTTTTACAGTAATTTTGTTCCAAATTTGGAAAGTATTAAATCTAAAATTACAATATAAGGAAATGATATTTTTAATAATAAACATTAACATAATTGGATGATATGATATGCTGTTAAATGCATTTGGATTATTTGTAATTTTTTATTTTAATACTTGTATTTTAAAAATTATACATATTTTAATATTACTTAAATATCACGTAACTCCTTTTTATTTATTTTTTAAAATAATAATAAATTAAAATTCTTAAATTTTAATAAGACGATTTAGAATTATAAATGAATGGAAAATTAACAAAATATGATAAAAAAAGTTGTGTGATAATTAAATAGCATATAAGAGCAACCTTAGTAATATTATTCAGCTTAACCCAAAATCAACAAATTAAATCCGAGTTAAATAAATTTGAGACCTCCACCTTCAAAATTATATTTTTATTAGTTATATTAAAATAATATTGAATATAATTTTTAAAAATATGAGAATTAAAATATAAAAAATTCAAATTACTTAGAAATTTAATATAAGTAATCTGTAATATGCTAGATTTTATATCTTTAATTAAAAAACATATTTAAACTTTTCAAAGACAACTATGTTTATTTGACCTATTGAATTATTACTTTGATGGACAAGAGGTTATACAACATTTGAACACATGACATTATAATAAAGCTTCATATTACATTAAGAAAATATTATTTTGGGACTTCACAAATTTCTTTTTTTTTCTCAAAAATAAACCAAGAAATTTAAAATCTATTCTTATCTAAAATTTTTTAAATGGGATCTCTTTTATTATTCTTTTTGGGAAAAAAAAAGTTGATCCTAGCAATCTTTCTATGACCCAAAAAAATGTCCAATGTCTTGCATAATTTGAGAGGTTATGCAGATTACATGAGGCAATTTTAATGTTTTTTTTAATTCAAAGTTTTGGTATAGCCAACAACAATTTAATTAAAAGTCAAATTCAATTAGTAATTTCAATCTAACCGACGATAAGATCAATATGTCAAATTTAGATTCATCGAGTTTTATGTTAATTCAGGTCTAATATTAATCTAAATTAAGGGTTCAGTCGAGTTAGGCCAAGAACCAATTGGTTAGAAAGTTGGAAGTTTCAGTTTTTAGAAAATTGTAACTACAATCTGTAGTTAGTTTTTAGTAAGCTAACAACTGCAATGTTACATGAATGCACCAGAAATCAGCTTACCTAAAGAAAATGTTTTCTTGAACTAGGAATCTATGAGGTGAAGAGACCTTTAAGTCTGATTTAGATGATGGAATCCACATAGTATCTCTATCATAAATTGGTAATGATGACCTTGACTCAAACCAATCAGTGTTTCAGGAACCAACATTTATGAATGAATGTTTCTGTCAGGTTAGTTGAGTAATGTCAGAGAATTCGTATTGTGCCGACATTTGTAACAACAGCCTCTTATTCGACTCACCAACGAGTTCATATCATCTTATGTGACTGAGAGAACACGTAAAAACTGATATTTAGATCGGTCCGAACAGTACTCTGAAAGTAGTATAAATTCCCTGGAAGGCTTGCAGGTTTCACTCACAGCCTGACAAAAGAACAAAAGAGAACATGGCAATACCACCATCAAAGCAGACTATTCTACTTCTCTTGGCCTCTACATGCTTCCTGTTGTCATTTCCACAGGTTTCAGCTCAGCTAGAAAATCCTACACAGTGCTTACCATATCGCCACAACATAGAAGGTTGCCAGAGAGACTTAAACGTCACTGTCCAAAATCCAAATAACTCTACAGGGATTCAGAAACTGGTACCAACTTGTTGCAAGATCGTGGTTGAAATGAAAGATGTCTGTTTGCTTCTCTACTTTCCTGGAAATGCGCCAGCTGCTTTCCTGTTGAAGCGTGTCTGTATTATTATTCTTCAGAATGCTCAACCTGGAGCTCCATCTCCATCTCCATCCCGACTTTACTGAATCAGACTAGTTCATCCTGTCTTCCACTACCGATAAATCTATCTCTACAATAAGTTGGCTGGTTTGTGGTGATCGTAAATCAGCCTGGATAGTTCTTCTCGATCATAATCTGTTTTTCCTGTTTTCTTTATGATTGAGCTAATAAATTGTCAAGCTATCTTGTCAGAATATGTATTGTTCTTGGTCAGAATAATTTAGCAGCAATATTGGATCAGAATTATGAATAAATGTTTCTTGATTTATCCTGATTCTTCAGTGCTACTTTGGAACAGACTATTTGTTTTTTCACAAGCATTAATCGAAGAGAAGGTTTAGCTCCATCTGGCATGCTTTGCAGGTTATGATCCTGATAGTTTACTCAATACGCAATCGAAAAATAATGACCGTTATTTGCAGGTTTTTAACTGTTCCCGATGCTTATTTATGAAAATATTTCAGAAGCGATGAAAGGTTTTGGAAGAGAGAAAACTCGTCTCGTGCTTATATATACACAGGACTAAAAAGAAGGAGCTAGTTTAGCATAAATTATGCCTATACAGACAAGTAATGGTTCCTGGTTCAGCCGGATTTTAACGAGGCTGTACGTTGCCGTTTGGATCCATGGAAACAATTGTTGAACACGAGAATTCTGGCTTAAGGATTCCTGCAAAACAAAGAAGGCACGTCGG
>JAOTAY010000190.1:788340-819065 GCA_025629805.1 Erythroxylum baracoense
AACAACTAGGTTTAAGTCTTTACGTATGCATGGGAGTCTCTTGCCTGCGAATGGGCCAAGGAGAACGCGGAATGGTCATGGGCTTAGAATAGCCAATAGGTATGAGACTGATCTTTGAAGATTGGACCGATCGACCTGTGGGTCATTACGACTGGGCTCAGGCCCAGCACGACCGACCCGACCAGTTCCTATATAAGACCAGACAACTAATAGTTCTTACACAAGACCATACAGCCAATATACGAGATTGTTTCCTATTTCCTATTAATTCAGTACGTACTCGAAGAATAATTATAGTTAATATCATGCATTAACCTCTGGATTCCACAAATTTGCATCAGAATCAGCTTTTTATTTAACAAGGGGAATTGCACACATTGAAGGCTTGACTTTAGCCCCATATTAGTTCAAATTGGAGCACTAGCAGGACTTCCAGGAATAGCATTGAAACCTTCTTCAGTTTGCGTTAAGTAGACATTAACTTCTGATAGACAATCACTTGCTACCTTAAACAATAGTGTGGAGCACAAGGTTTCAAATTAAGAATTACAGGTTACACTGTAATTGATGTTATGAAGCAGATTGCAACTGTAATATTATGGCTGCAATTGCGATCGTGACCCAAAATCAGAGTCAACGAAACAGATGCCCCAGTTCCTGTCGAATTTGTCTCAGCACGTTATGTTCAAAACAGTGCCTCATCTTAAAAAAATAATAAGTTGATGATCTGATAGATAAACAGGAGCAATTCACATACTTTTATGATTATTTGATGTCTGAAAGAAGGTTAGTAACTACTAATGGTAGAGAAACGATGGAGTTTCCCACAGAATCTTTTGCTACAGTTTCTACTTTTCACTGACTGATTTATGGCAGCAACTGGATGACAGTCTTAGATGCAAACATTGCATATCTTTACACTCTCTTCAGCTTCAGGATTCAGTTTAATTAAATTGCGGTCGGCAACTGCAATCATTTCTTGCAATTGCACTTGTATCGTCCGTAATTATCGTAATCACCTACTGTGGCAGGGTGACTGTAGTAGAAAAGATTGTTCCCTTACATAATGGCCATTTATCATAGACAAGGTCAAGTTTGGAATTCAGTTTTAACATGAATTTCGAGGATTACTAACTTTAGCAAGCATAGTTTCATGATCCTTTAGCTTCGAAAAAGTGTGAAAATGGATGATAAGTTATGGAGAAGCATTCTGATAAACAATGCTGCTATATTATTCTGATCGGAACATATATAGTCTCACAGGATAGCAACAATTATTAGCTCAGAAAAAACAGGATTACAACTGAAATATGATTGAGAAGAACTATCTAGCTGATATATGACCAACCGTTTATTAGTAGTTGAAGACACATCTACTACATTGCTTCAGAAGGGAAAAGATTATGATGACCATCAGGATTCAGTAAAGTTGGAAAGTAGGTGGTGGTGCCGCTGCAGGTGGAGCTGGAGGTGGAGATTTCCCAAGAATAATGCAGATAGTCTTCAACAAGAAACCAACTGGAGCTCTACCAGGAAAGTAGAGAACCAAGCAAGCATCTTTAATGTCGATGATGTTCTTGCAGCAAGTGGGTACGAGCTTGTCGACGCCCGTAAAATTAGTCGGATTTTCGGTTGTACTGTTCAACTCTCTCAGGCAACCTTCTATGTTCTGGCGATAAGGTAAGCATTGTAGAGGATCCTCTAACAGAGCTAATACATATGAGTAGGAGAGCAGGAGGCATACAGAGGCCAAGAGAAGTACGGTAGTCTGCATTTGTTTTTTCTTTTCTCAGGTTGACGAAGGAAAACTGCAAGAATTCCAGGGAATTTATACCACTTTGCAGGAGAACTCATTTGAAGCTAGAACATTTACCAATTTATCACAGAGAAAACGTGTGAATTCTATCATCTAAAGCCTGATTTAAGGTTTCTTCATATTTCAGATTCCTGTCGGGTAATTTCCAAGTTCAAGAAAAAGTTGTCTTTAGCTTACCCGATTTCAGGTTCTTTCATACCAAAACTACTACAGACTGTAGCCAGAAGTTTCTAAACGCTGCAACTTTGAACTCTTCTTACCTTTCCACAGAGAAGGACAAACATGGTCACGGATTTTATATGAAGTTTGGTAAAGAGCCAACTTCATTTACAAGTAACACAAAAACAGAAATGAAGATATGCTTCAACCTCCACTGACCAACTCCAGGCAAACACAGGCTTTACCAGACTAACCATGAATAAGAATTAAATGTATGGACCTCTGCAGATGCTTTAAGGACTACTACGCAATGGATGATTTATATGGCTGAAGTCTGGTTCTAAAAACACAGTTGAAAATCCAGGAGTCCAACAGTTAGCCGAGGATATATAGTTCGGAGGATAGAATAAGAATTTGTTTATCTGCCGGGCTCTGGTAATGGCACAAAAGCTACTATGCATACCAGTCGCCAAGCAAGGTCCAGAGATGAAATTAGGAAATTTAACTAGGATCATGTGTTAACAAGAAAATGTCTGGCACTGGCTTCACTGAAACAACAATAGTTTGGCAGTCTCATATTACAGGATTCGGAAACAAAGAGAAACTAAATTAAGAAGTCATAAACTACATGTATGCTAAAACATCATGGATGAGGATAATCTGTAATAACATAAATCCCATAACAACAAAAGCAGAGATTTATCCAAGTCAATTGTACTCTAAGATGCTGAAAATCTCAACTCCCCCTCTCTGTAAAGCTACCTACCTAAAAGGGAAAGAGAAAGTCTCAGGCCTATTCTCATTATCACTTCCTCTTCTTAGAAGGAGGTTGGGGATCATCTTCTTCCTCTTCTTCCTCTTCATCCTCCTCCTCCTCCTCCTCTACATCTTCATCACCGTCGTCGTCGTCGTCGTCGTCGTCATCTTCGTCATCACTTCCCCCTTCACCATTAGCTTCAGGGTCATCTTCGGGATCAGGTTCTTCCCCTCCTTCTCCACCCGAGAAATCTTCATCACCTGCATCATCATCCGGGTCATCTGCATTGTCATCTTCATCTTCTTCATCATCATCCTCTGTGTCACTGGCATCTTTGTTTTCTGCATCAGGCTGTTTTATCTTGTGAAGTTCATCCAAGGGGAACCTGAGGAAAGAGTGACACCTACTATTAAAATTCAAATTCCTCCGTGTTAATTAACCATTCAAAGTCAAGGCAAAGGACAAAATAATGTTTTACCTCTCCTCCATTGGAGTGAACTCTAGCAATACATTGACGTCATCCAGCCAAGATCCAGTCTGAGAGAGACAAAAAAAGGAATTGGTGAAAGCAAATAAGCACATGGATGTAACTACATGGCTCCCTGTTCACTCATGCACAAAGGAACTGGACGAACATGCAAAAATATTCACACAATAAATAAAATCACTTTCCTAGTCCCTGGAACTTCAATTGCTGCTAGATTTTACCAATCTTCACCCACTTCCTTTTATCCCTAAAGTTTCCCAAAAATGAAAAGATCTTCATAAAGAAAACACAATTAAAGCAGTACGCATGTATTCATAAGTGGTTGAAAAGTATTCTCAAAAAAAAAATAAGTGTTTGAAAAGGAAAAGTGCAATAAAATATTACAACCACCAAAAGGTGCAATCAAACAAGTCCGACATGTCAAAAGCCTGCAGATAATTTGCATATCAAATCCATCTGAAAACAAAACAGTACGACTTCAAACAGCAACCGACGCTAAGAATCTGTACCCATCAACAGGAATTATCAAATCAGAGAATTATTCTTCAAATTGAAGGACCAAAGACCTGAGGTACATATCTTTTCCCAGAGGAAGAATAAACTTAACACAGTAATCACCACCCTACACGTACAAAAACTAAACAACTAAATATAGAAACCCTTGTATCAGACACCTGACTCAAGTGTCATATAAACCACATTAAGGTCACACAAACTGTAAGCACCCCAATCTAAACTAAAGGTGAAAGGCATAATAAGTTCAATTCCTAAAGCTTTTGCAAGAGGCATTGAGAAAACATCAAGAGTTGCAACAAAGGAACAGAACCAATCCAAAACAATCTTCACTAAGTTCAGCAAATCATCCTCTTCACAAGCGCGGATATGCAAGATACAACGGCCAGTAGGAGGACTTATAAGGTTGCCAGTTCAAACGATACCCAAAAATTACAAAATACAAAGACAAACACTAACTAATAGAGCACAAAAAACCTCTGATATCCAAAAACAAGTAAAAGGGTAACTAAAGCAGCAAACAGAAACAAGGAAAACAACAAACAACTAAAAAAGATAAATACTTTGGAACCAAGAACCAAGGAATAGACTTAAATTGAAATAAAAGATTAAAGGAAGTTATATACCACAAAGAGCAAGCAAGTCAGAGACTTTGCAGCAGCCAGGAGAGTCTCTACCGCCATAGTCTCCACAAAAGAGCATACCCACATACTCCTCTCCGCAGAGATGACGCTACCCACTTCCATTGCTACACAAACTGTATTCTCTTAACAACACACACCCAGATACAAAAATCTAAGCACAATAACCTAAAGGAGACTGAGCATGCAAGCGAGCGTGCGTATGTATGAAAGCGAAGACAAAGAGACAAAGGGGGTTCGAAAGAGTGACTCCAACCTGATTGGGCGTTTCTGGGTCTGGGTCCGGTTAGGGCAAACCCTAGGGTGTGGTCCGGGTCGGGAGGGCTTTTGATTAAGATGGATATTTCCAGGCTAGTTTTGGGTTGTTCCAGAGACGAGTAAAGAGCCAAAGTGCTTTGTGAGCAAAGGAATAGGCTCTGGCAATAGAAAATTCAGATATTTCTAGCTTGTTTGACCTTCTTAATTTTCCCAATTTAGGTATTTTTAAATTATTTTGACTTTACTAGCTTTTAAATTGCAATTAGGGTAATAAAAATTATTAAATAATAATTAAATATATACAAAACATCAATCATTAAGCTATTTTTTTATTAATTACTTTTAGTACTTTACATGATTACACTAAAGTCCAATTGAGAATAAAAATTGTGTTTGAAAATTACTCTAAAGTAAGTTAGTCACAAATCTCAATAATTATGAAAACCCTATTCAAAGAATTTAATATGTTATAAAGCCAACTTGTAGTTGATGCACCAACAAACTTTAGACAAAAGTACCCTATGGCGTAATGAACTTGTCCCACAAAGTTACAAATATGATAAGTAGCTAATTGAATTTAAGATTAAGAAATTAAATTAAATTATATTATATATTATTTTTAATTTATTTAATTAAAAAATTAATCAAGACTTATATCAAGCAAAAAATAATCAAATTCATAATTAGACTTAAATAAAAATTTTAAATGAGATTTTCAAACTAAAATAAATTTAATTAGATTCATACTTAAAGTTGAATAAAAATTTCATGCTAAACTAGTTTACAACAACGAAAATTAAGTGAAAATCTCGTTGATATGTAGGATCTGATAAAATTTAGTATTATATAATTTTACCTTTGACTAATAAAGAGACTGTTTCGGATAGAAAGAAAGTAAATATTTAGATACTAAACTAGTTTACAATGATTGTCAAAGACTTTCAACTTTAACTACTACTTTTCTAGTTCTAAAAATGACAAAATGACAATTTTAACGTAATTCAATCCAAAATTCACAAAGTAATCTTAATTAAGTAAAATTTTGATCAAATTCAAATTAGATTCAAGTTGAAAACGATTGATCCGAAAGACTTTGACAATTTAATAACACTAGAACCGATTTGGACAACTTAATAACACAAAGCACCCGACCTACCCCGTTACCATCCCTAACTATTTCAGAACTATTTCAGACATAGGTATATTATGTCAAGATGGTTTATATATACTAGTATTACACTGGCATTACATGCAATCCCAACAGCTAACTTTAACCTTATCATGAAATGGATTTGCATTGAGGTGAGGAAGCAACCTGGAAGTTAAAAAGCACTGCAGTTTTAAGCGGAAGGCTGGTTGGTCAAACGGGTTTGATCAAGTTCAAGATTTTAGTGGAGATTTTGATTTATTGATCTACCACAAGAAAGCATAACTCAATTCATATCAGAATATAAAGGAAGAGATCCATCAATTGATAGTGTCGAAGAGAAAACGATAATTCTGAAATGTTATAATATAAAAACATAATTACATCAATAAAATAGAGGGCAACTGCTCATTCCCTCTGGAGCTTTGTTACTGATCTTTGCACTATAGGAGAAACAGCCCTTATGATCACATTCTGCTACAAGACGAGGTATCAACATCATTGACAAGGTAGTGGCTGATGAAACGCGCCTGAACCCGTGTAAGCGAAGAACATTAGCAAGGTTCAATTCGAGATTTTTGATGAATGACTTAATAGTCCAAATGAACTACAGGTAGAACTTAAAAAACATTCAGCATCTTCATAAGTTATGGTGATCAAATAAGTGCGTTCACAAGTTAGCAAACCTGCTCAACAACGCTGAAGAAAAGGAAAACAATAAAATTTCCGTCAATGAGGACAACACATGCCAACTCTCATCTACTCTCTAGATTTTGTTGGCAAGACACAATTGCCTTGCTAAACTACAATTACTGCAGGTATTCAGCCATCCCATTTTCTGTTTCCATGACAACTGATATCGAGAGAGGCATACAACCTGCTGATCAAGATTCAAGACGTAGGTTAAGTTATTTGATTAAATTTGATGCTAGAAAAATGCCTCATCGAGAGAGGCATACAACCTGCTGATCAAGATTCAAGATGCTCACTAGTTGCTGCACTAATCACTCAATATACATCCGCTAAAGGTAGATAATTTGACACAGGAACGTCAGTAAAATATTAACAACATCCAAACTCATGAAAATTCTGAAAATTCCGATCAGCATCCGATAGGCGAAGTCCGTGCTACAAAACATGCTCAACAGGATGCAAATTCTTCTTAACAACATAACAGAACACCATCACATCGGTGACACATGCGATTAGCTGCTATTCTCACAGTAACATCAATCTTTAACAACCACAGATAAACTGAAGCATTATTTCTAATGCACAGAAGAGAAGACAAAGAAACCTCAACATTTCATTTCGAATCAAGTACAAGGATGAGAGGGAAACACAATCCACTAATCAAGATCAAGTACAAAAACTGTGACAACAAAAGGAGATCAATGAAATGAACCCACAAACGACTATTACATTCACCATTTATTCAACGCAATCATCAAAATTTCATACTAAAAAAGCAGCATTTGAACAATAAATATCACTCCATTCATTCACTAACTTCACTCATTGTGGTAGTTTCCCAGATCGAAAAACAGCAAATTTTGACATTTCCGAGTACTTGTAGTCAATCCCATTCTCCTTCAAGAACCCTTCAAGCTCTCTCTTAACACCTTCGGGATCGGCAGTCTCACACTCCACTTCATAACACACACCAAACCCATACTTAGTCTCATCAACCTCCAAGTTCAGACCTTTCCAATCATAAACCTCTCTGACATTCTCAAACCCACCCAAACCCACAAAACCCACATCACCCACAACCCCAAACTCATCTCTACACCTACCCACAATCCTCGACCCAATCGAAACCAACTTAGACGGGTCACCGACGCATGCACGACCAATCACTGGATCGATCTCCTCTTCATCTTCCTCCACGCGACTTATTCCGTTGACCAGTAAAGGCTTGGCTTTAAGCGACAAAACGCAGCGTGCGTCGTCGTCGTAAAAGCGCAATCGAAGCACTGCGCGTTGTGAGGATAGAGACCCATTTGACGAATCGAAGAAAAGGTTATGTTGGTTCAGTGTCTTGACGTGAAAGGGTAAAAGCAGAGACTTCACGTGGTTGTGGCTCGTTGAGTCCGCGAGCCGTAATTTGACCTCGACCTCCATCAAAAACTCACAAAGTTTTAGTTGGAGAGACCGATGCGGCTGGATTTGGAGGAGGGATTTGCTTGATTGCTGTCGAGGAGTTGGAGGACAGAGGCCGCAGCAGTGGTGGACGTTGTTGCGGCGGCAGCGGCAGCGCGTTTGCGGGCTTCTTCGATCTCTTCTTTGTCTTCGATCTTAACTTCGATTTTGGTGGGTTTTCTTCTCAACATTTTGGTTGGCTTGTCATGTGCGAGAGAAACGACCCTTAATGTTATATGTATTATGTAATATCAAAACTTTATTATTCCAAAAAAAGAAAGTATTTATAATATATTATTTTATATTTTATCATAAATTTTTTGAATTAAAATTTTTCATTTTTATCGTTTAAGATGAAATAAGATGTAATACGAAACTTTCATCTTTTATCATATTTCATTTTATTATAAACTCTTCTTTTAAATGATGAAATAATATTATATTATATTTTATTATATTAATAAACCTCTGACCAAATTAAACGTAAAATTAGAGTTATCAAAATTTTCAATTTAATACCAAAAATATTTTTTTCTTTTTGAGAAGTAGAAAATTGATTATCTAATATTTCATATATATTTGTATTTCTTGGTAAGTTAAAATTTTCTTTTTTTAAACGATAATAAAAAATTTGAACTTGAGCAGGCTCGCTCGCTTCAAATGAATAGGAATGACAGTGAGTTAAGCCCAGGTTAATTTCGAGCCTGAAAATGTGTAGAGATGATAGTGGATAGGGGTGGGCACGGTTCGATTCGGTAAATTTTCAGCTATTTTTTAGACCGAATAGAGTAATCGATTTTGTGGCACAAAAAAACCGAACCGAACCGAATGTCAGATGAAACCGAAATTTTGATGTACCTTACAGTTCGGTTACTTCGATCGGGTTGGGCCCTAATCTTGGGCCTTAAAATTTGGGCCAATTTTAATACATATCTAACGTTTTTATTTCATTTTAGGGCCTATTGGATGATTATCATATTTGAAAAGTTTCAAATTTACCTTAAATATCTAGAGTTAAAAATATAAAAAAATACAAAGTTTTTTTTTATTTCTACTTGATCGGTTTGGTTTGGTAAAAAATTTTGCCTACACCGCACCCGAACAAATATAGTCGGTTTTTCAATATCCAAAACCGAATCGCCCATCTCATCACTCTCTACACCAACTCGTTTCGCTCGGTTTCTTTGATTTTATGGGTCGGTTCAATTTTTTCAAAATGTTTGCCCACTCCTAATAGTGGGTAGAGTTAGAACAGTTTAAAATTTTTAATTTAGAAAGGCAAAATCAATATCATTTAAGCTCAAATTGTTTGTTACGGCTCGAAGTCCTGTCAACTGAAGCTTAATCTATTAATTTCGAGCCAAAATAGGACGAGCCTAGGCTAATTGCCATAATTGGGGATAGTTTTTTTTTATTACATTAGGTATCTTAGCTTAGTCGGACTAATCCTAAGTCCCAAATACCCCACTCCAAGAACCTTAGAGGATGTAAATCTGGAACTCCAAAATCCCTCAAGTTCTACGTAGCTTGTATACTTCTGCGCATAAGGAGTTGTCACATACTTGATTGGCCAACTGTTGATTGATCGCTGGCCCTACTTAGCATTAGGTTCCCAGCAACCCTTAAGTTTCCTAGTAGCTTCAACTCCCACACTGCCGCTGGAAGTAAGACATTCGTAATTGATCCGATCAAGGAACTTTACCCAAGGAGCTTTGCCCAGGGAGCTAGAAGATTATCAACAGGAAAACTTCCCATTTTTTTCCTTTTATATAACTCAAACTCAAGACCTCTTAAAAAAGAAAATTTTAAATGAAGAGTGTAAACCATTTAGGCCATTACTCGTTGTCACCAGGGATAGTTTTTTTGAAAAATAAATGAGTGATAATTTTGGAGAACTGTTTCTTTCTCTTCACAAATTGTAGACTGTAAGCCTGAAAGATACCTTGTACAGGCATCCATCTTTTTGGTGTTGTCTTGAGACTCTTACGATACAGTTAAGTGTTTCATTCCATTCATACGATGTGCCATAATTCGCCAGTTTGTGCAGGATTGTACTCTAAATTGATTTCGAGTACACATGGTTGAAATAGAAATAGTTCTTACGGAAGATTTTTTGGATTCAGTTACTCGGATTCAATCATATTATAATAAATCTCATCCATATATTTATATATGGTTTACGTAAATATATAAATCAGATTTAATGAAATATAATAAAAATAACATGACTGAAACAAGAAATATGATCTCTAGTTTTTATCCTCAATTGTCTGCTTGCATAATACACAAAGCGGATCGTAATTATCATAACATCGATTATTAGTACTTAGCTTAATCAATTATAATTCATTAATTTTAAATTTAAGTTTAAGTATTTAATTAGATTTGTTTTTGACATTTTTCTCGAATTCAACTAAATTATAATAAATTATTTTAATTTAACATAAAATTTATAGATCAAAAGATATTTTAATTTTTGGGTTGAGTTTTACAAATAAAATTAAAGCTATAAAGTAAGTAGTTGATAAATTAAAATTGGGACTAGCCCACTGGCCCAATTCTCAAAATTAGGAACTTTAATCAATTTTTTGAAAACTTAATAAACTTACTTAAAATTAATTAGGATTAATTCCGCTCATTTTAAAACAACATATAATAATTATTTATCATAGAATAAACAATTATCTTAATTCATTAGAAATTATTCAAGTAAGAAAAATTCATTGAATTTTGTATTTATTAATAAAAAATAAAATAAAATAAAATTCCAAAATTTATTAAGATATTCATTAATTCGATTTGAATTTAAAATTTGAAAAATATTCAGACTCAAATTATTACAATTTATTCTCAACTTTAATTATTATTCATCTCAATTTAGTAAAATATAACATTTTTATTAGAATACATCATTTTAATTATACATAAATTTAATTTTTTGGCTAATTAATTCAAAGTTAACTAATATATTCTAAGTTAATTAAAATTTATTGATTTTGAATTTAAATTAGAAAATTTTAAATTTCAAATCAAACTTTAAATTTGGAAGGTCTAATTATCAAATTTGATCCAAAACTTTAAAATTTAAAAAAACTCTAAAAATTATATATATCCACATTTTCGGACCATTTTTTAGGCATAACATGTTATAATTTAGGACATAATATCGGTAGTTAAATTTAATAATGAAAAAGACAAAATTAGTGCCTAAGATTAAGATAATCAAATATGTAATAAATAATGGAATCTATTTGCATGCAAAGCTAAAATTAAGCAGCATGTCCTTTGAAGATTAGCCCAATATATTTTTTTTGGCAAACGGAAATATCCGTAATTATTATCCTTTAAATGCGTCTTGGACAAATTTCTGAATTGACACAATAGCCTATAAATTATACTAATTGGGTACTCCACATTAGATAAGTTATGTACAACAGGCTAGATTGGTAAGATAAAAAGTTTTTTTAGGTTTAAAAAGTTCAACTAATATTAGACCATCATAAAATCGGTTAAAAATTAAAATTTTAAAATATAATTAAAGAAAATTATTCTTATCAGTGAAAAATTTTAAATTTAATTAGAAACGAGAATATTAAATAACAATTAATCGATATGTTTTAGTTTATAAAAATTGATCTATCAATTAATAAACTGATCGATTTTTACCAATAAATATTATTAAACTAAATTAAATCAAAAAGTTAAAAACTAAATTAAAGAATTAGTCAGTTTAAAATTATCATTTTAAACCGATCAAATCTGATTTAGTTTTTAAAACGTAAATTAGAAGTAACTCAATTTTGGGAGATTAGATCTTTTGTTCTAATTATGATGTTTCTATCATGTTCCATTAAATTTTATTCACACATTTACGTTAATTTTACTTGAATATATGAATGAAATTTAATGGATTAGAGTTGAAATTGAATAGCTGGAACAGAAAATTTTACGACCAATTTTTGTATATCAGGCTTAATATTTAATTTATTATTCGATGCTTATTGAAACAAAAAAATGGGGAAAATGGGGAAAAGACCAAACATTATCCAATCAAAGCAAAACAGGGAATCAAGAGCGATGGTTCTTGCCTCATAATTGTTTTGTCTTCAACTCTCTCTTCATTCCTTTATTTTCTCTCTTCAAATTCCCTCTAAAAATCTCCGAGTCAACACTGGGCGGCTAAACGACCCGACCCATCAACCCCAATTTTACGCGAAAGTCATCAGCATCCGACAAGGTCCATTCTTTAAGGTCTCAATTTGATCGAATCAGTCAAATTCGCCGGTGACCCAATTGCAGGAAGAAGGAAAAGTTACGATCTTTAAGGTTTTTTGGGAGGTCGGTATTGGTTGAAAATGTCGTCGGAGATCGTGGTGGTGGAGGAGGTGGAAACTGGGTCTGGGGCTGTTAATAATGGGATTGGAAATGGTGGTGATGGTGTGGTTGGGGAGGAGAGTTTGAGGAATGATGTTTACACAGCTGCCGCCTATGGGGACTTGGAGAAGCTTCAGAGATTGGTTGAGAGTGAGGGTTGCTCTGTTTCAGAGCCTGATGGCCTTGGCTACTATGCGTTGCAGTGGGCGGCTTTGAACAACCGGACTGCGGCTGCTCAGTACATCATAGAGGTCTCTTTCTCTCTTTATTTTATATACCTCCGTGTATGTGATGTGGGCTTGTTGAACTTGGGATCGTATATGGGTTTTTGATGGGTTTAACAGAATGATTTTTGTTTGGGATCATCTTTTGGATTTGTTTGTTTTGATTTTACCTTAAAGCGGTTACCTTTTCCTCTTTCTTTGTGTTTTCTTTTTGTTTTACTGTATCATTCTTTTGTGATTTGTAATTTGTTGAAGGTGGTGGGTTTATCAAGTTAATTGTAGGTTGAGATATTTTAAGACGTTGCTTAGTATCTTGAATAGAGCGTTTGGTCGTGTTGGCTTATTGATAGCTAAATTGGTCTTAACGGCAGTCTTGTTTTTATTGTCATTTTTTGGTTGTTAAGATGAAAATGGAGAGGTGTTTGGTGCTTATTTGGATGGTTATTGAGGCAGGAGTGCAGTTCACATTTCTTAGTTTTTGTTAAGTATAGTTGTTACTCAATAGGTGATTGATTTGAGTTCATAACTCAATGATGTAAAGGTTGATGCTGGGTTCTTATTTTGCTTTTGTCTATCAATAAGTACGATGGTAGCTGATTTTCTCGGGGTATTTGTCTTTCATCAGCATGGAGGAGATGTTAATGCTGCAGATCATACTGGGCAGACAGCATTGCATTGGAGTGCAGTTCGGGGCGCAATCCAAGTTGGAGAGCTTTTACTTCAAGAGGGTGCCCATCTAAATACTGCTGATATGTACGGCTATCAGGTTAGTGTTTTCAGTTTAATGTAAATATGTGAAAAAAATTTTAAAGGGAGATTAGTATACTTTCCTTTTTCTATTTCAAGTAGAAGGAATTTGGTTTTGGTTTAACCACAATTCTTACACTACTTAGTGACTTATAAGTACTTCAACACAAATCGAGTATTTTCAAATGCATAATGATGGAGTGAGGCATGGAGATGATGCTTTAGCTGCTGTTTCCTATAAATGTATGTAGGAATTTTGTTTTATGAAGATAATAGCATGTTGATTGCGCATTTGTAATGACTGCAGCCAACACATGTTGCTGCACAATATGGTCAGACAGCTTTTCTGTATCATATTGTTTCCAAGTGGAATGCTGACCCTGATGTCCCTGATAATGATGGAAGAAGCCCTCTACACTGGTATGTGAGAAAAATTTAAATCATATGCATCTATATTTGTTTGTGATGATGCGTGTTTATCATTCTAGGGGTTCCTCAGCGCAATCGTCTTCTTTTCCCTTTAGACTCAGATATTTCTCATGATCGTTTTTTAATATCACAGATTTCATTAATGTTTTGCATCCTCCATACTTGCAAGCAGTTAACCTGCTTACACATATTGGTGTTATTAAACCGCACTTGCTATTCTATAGTATGTTCTATTGTTCCTGAAATGAGTAGTATCTACCGTATTTCCTTAATCAGCATTATAGGTGATGATTCCCTTTTATTTTTGTTTCTCTTTTTGGAGAATTTAGGGCTGCTTATAAAGGCTTTGCAGATTGTATACGTCTTCTATTATTTCTGGATGCATATAGAGGGCGCCAGGATAAAGAGGGTAAATATCCTGTGCTTAAATTTGTAATACTCTTCATATCAAAATTTGATAGGGTATTACATATCCTGTCAAAATTATGTTGAAGACTTAAATTCCTTTATCCTATCTGTGTTTTGATCTTACATATCCAGGTTGCACTCCACTTCACTGGGCTGCTATTAGGGGCAACTTGGAGGCATGCACGGTGTTGGTTCAGGCTGGCAAGAAGGAGGACTTGATAGTGACCGATAATACCGGCCTTACACCTGCCCAACTAGCTTCTGACAAGAACCACAGACAAGTTGCTTTTTTCCTTGTAGGTGTTCAATAATAAGAGGCTTTATATTGGTTATCTATGTTATATGACATAATATTTTCTTTTCCTGAATACCTTTTTATGGGAGTTAAAGGCTTTAGTATTATTAGTTACTTGGTCTCTGTTTCCCTAACTGGCTACTTGTCTGGACTTGATGTGATGGATGCCTTCATTTTTCTGCACAAGAGGAACATTTGATATGTGTTTATATGGAACAGTAAACAGAGGGCCATGCTTTTGTCTTAAATGGTAAATGCATGGTAATGTTTGACATGTTTTGCTGATCGTGAATATACCAAATTTCCATAGACTGGCCCTATGATTGAACCTGTCCCCCCTTTTGATGAAACACTGCTGTGCAATCCATGCTACAATTGATGTCTGCTCCTTTAGAAGTACTTCTGTGCTTCTGCAATTCAATGTGCTTTTACAGCTTCATGGATTTTGGTCGTGTTTCTGACTGTACTATTCCAAATTGCTTGTTTACAGGGAAATGCTAGAAGGTTACTTGATAAACGTTGTGATGGGAACAGTCGCCTCGGACATCTCTCAAAATTAGGACTTGCACCTGCGCTTTGGTTTATAATTCTAACTATGTTGCTGACCTATATCAACGCAGTTATTGTTGGTATTTCTCATTAACTGTATTTGGTTCCTCTGCTATTAACCTTTTGCTTGCCATGGTTTTCTTTTTTGTTATTGGTTTTTTGATATTTGATCTACAGCTCAGAATCTGCCAAGGTTAACAGCAGGCTTTGGTCTTCTTGCCTGGTTGGGTGTTTTTCTGGCAACTGGTGGACTAGTCATGTTTTATAGGTGTAGCAGGTATCCCTTATAGAGCACTTTATAAAACTGGTCGAGTTGATTGAGCTTGTGGATATATTCTCTCCACTGCATCTAGATGTCACCCCATGAGAACAAAAAAGAAAGCATAAAACTTGTATGTAGATAAGTATGTGAAAGCATGAGTTAGGGCTGACCTTTTCTTTTTCCCCCTTTTGTTCTCCTTCTTTCTTTGCAGGAAGGATCCAGGTTTCGTTAGAATGAATGTGCATGATCCACAAAATATGAAAGATGACGTGCGCTCTCATTCTCTTGCCCAATTTCCAATATGTCTTCAAATTAGTTGCACATTAACCTTTAGAAGATTGGTTTCCTTTGTGTTAGACCTTGTCTTCTAGTATTTTCTCCACATGGTATTAAATATTCATTTTCTATGTTTTAGGAACCTCTGTTGAAGATTGAGATAAACAACCCTGCCCTGCTAGCCGGTAATTGGTCCCAGCTGTGTGCTACATGCAAGGTAATTCTTCGTGCTGGTCTATCTGCTCTTTTTTCCATCTTATTGGTGTTTAGTATCTGCTTATTTCCAGTTGACTCTCATGTTTGAAAACTTACTGTTCTTTCATATCCTGCTGTGAGCAGATAGTTAGACCTTTACGTGCAAAGCACTGCTCCACTTGTGATCGATGTGTTGAACAATTTGACCATCATTGCCCTTGGGTGTCCAATTGCATTGGCAAGGTATGCAGAAATAAATACTTCTTGCACTTTCATTCCCTCCTCTCATGTTGTTGATGAGCAAATACTGCTAATAAGCACATTTGCATATAGGTAGGTGACCATTTTTGGGTTGGTTAATTGACAGCTGAACTAGGATCTCACCCCTTCCAATCAGCTTTTAAAATTAAAATCTGCAATCATTTTCTTAAAAAGAAAATTCATTGTGGGGTAGTGTTTAGCCTTTGGTGAAGGGTTACGGAAGCAGATGGTGTGCACCCTTAAATACAGATAAATGAAATATAATCTGTTCAACTGCACTGTGATTGAAGTTTGACATTGTGCCCCTTGAAGCACTTGTCAACTAATTTGCAGCTATGACTGCACGTTATATCTACATTTTGTTTGTGATATTTGATTATCACACGGTCACTGATTTAGATTTTTCCTTTAATTTTGGCATTATTAGCGAGGATGTTTCCCTTAACTTTTTGTAATACATTATGTGATTTATTGCTTCTGATGCAGAAAAACAAATGGGATTTCTTTATGTTCCTCATTTTAGAAGTGTCAGCTATGTTGATAACCGGTGCAGTGGCTCTCACAAGTATGTGACCGTTTAAACTATGTTTGTCTGATTTTTTCCCTTCTCTTCTCCATTTGTCAAGTGGAGATGTAGCTCTGAAATGAGCTTATAATTGACACGGTTCACATGCAGGAGTTTTGACTGATCCAATGGCTCCCTCTTCATTTGGGCCATGGTTAAATTATGCTGCTACCCATCATGTTGGTGCTATATCATTCCTGATTGTGGACTTGTTTGTCTTCTTTGGTGTGGCTGTATTAACTGTTGTACAAGCTTCTCAGGTAAGTTGGAGCATCTTCTTGCTGATGATTCGATTTTTGATGTAATGCCAGTAGGTTCCACTTACAGAGGCTACTTCTAGTGTTCCCTATTAAGGTGTATTAGATCCACTCTGAGTTTTCTCATGTTTGATTTTTGTGCAAAATTGGATCAAATGCTTTCAATGACTCAGGAAAAATTTACAAATGTAGCTTCTTGCATTGGAGGTATCTTTATGCGGAATGTTCTGAACATTTAGTTCTCTTTCATGCTGCAGATATCTCGCAATATAACGACAAATGAAATGGCAAATGCAATGCGCTATAGCTATCTTAGAGGGCCAGGTGGTCACTTCAGGAACCCATACGATCATGGCTTTAGAAAGAATTGTTCAGGTTTCTTGATCAATGGCTACAACGAGGACGTGGAGTATGTTGAAGGTTCGTCACATTCAGAGGGAATCAGTTTAATGCATATGACGCGGAATTCAAATCTGCAAAATGGAGATGCACATTCACCCCAATGCAATGGGAACGGCAATGGCAACGGCAACGGGCATGTTGCTATTAATGTAAGTTCAGAGAGGAAAAAACATCAGGTTCATGGCCATTCCTCCAATTGCAGCCATAGTAAACACCCGAAGTCAAGACTGGATAGCGTTCCTTTGGGGTTGGGACTTGGTCTTGGCCGGAACAGTGCCCGTAATGTTGCTTCCTCATGATGCTGTGTCCTTTTGTGGTACAATACAAGCTGGAATAGATAATTACCTTGTACCATAACTAATTTTGATAATTGCCCCGTTTTGCATCTCTTCTCACGTGCTTTATTTTTGTACAAATTCAAGTTTCTCTCAATTTATGGCCGCTGCCCAGTCTTTGTCAGATTCAGCTTGTGACCCTCTTGAAATTTGAAGGCAATGTTCATATATAGAAGTTTCCATTAAAACTTTCAGACTGGTGTTCCCTGGCTGGATTTCAATATTTGTAAAGTTTGCTTATGGTGATATTCAGTTTTGACTATTTATTGTAGTTGACAGGGTAGGGTTTGTCCTTTTTAAGTTTATTGGGGTAAGTGAAAAAGTAGTTGACAGGAGTACTGGAGTCGAAATCAACAGGCAAAGCTCTGTTTGATCGGGATCGAATTTGACAAGTTAGTTGGGTTTGGATAAACTTTGATTCGAGATCAATATCCTAAATTAGACCTGATTTATTAACTTTAACTAGAACTGAGCTGAACGTTCGAGTTTCAAAATTTTAATAGGTCCAAACTTGTTCAGATATCGAACATACCAAAACGTTGGAGCCCGTTTATCAGACCAGAATCAATAGTTAACATAATCCAGTAGAAACAATATAAATAAGCATGAACATCAAATGATTCAAATCCAATGAAAATACATTATTAGTGTTAGTTTTATAAATGAATGATGAATGCAAATGCACCCCTGCCTGCTGAACTATAAGCTGGGGACAATATGGAGTGGAAGCAGAAACCAGCTAAAAATATCTCTGCCACTTCATCTTGTCCCCATCACTTTTACATTAAAAGAAAAAACAAAGAACCAATCTATGTCCTAACCACATGATTTCATTTCCAGAGCTACAACTGCTTCCTCTTTCAGTTTTCTAATTGCTGAATAACACAAATTCATGCTCCTGCAGAGAAAAACAGGATTAAAAGGAACTCATATTAAGGATATGCATGCAGAGAAAGAAGAAAAAGATAAATGAAAAATTTTCTGAATCCGGGAAGCTATAAACTTTAGCATCACGGTTTGTAAAGATTATCGGGAATGTTAATCATCCCAGATGCAAGGAAAGAAGCACAAACAATTGAGTAAACTTCAAATAAAGAACAATGACCTGCACCGTTCATGGTTTCAGAAATTTTAAAGTATTTCATTCGCGTGACATGACAGACATTGAGATGGATAAGAACTAAGACAGTGTGCTGTATACAGGCTTATCAATAGTACATCATCTTTTTTACACACTTCAGAGATTAGCATCGCATTAGTATCGGAGAAACTTACCATGCCACCGGATTTTGTTCACAATGTTTCTCTACAGCAGTGATAATATGGAAATATGCATGAAGAGCTCAAAACTTCTGATATATAGAATGAACCAGATAAAAGAAAGGCATTCATCTGAACCAATCTAACTTGATAAACTACTGCCATGGTTTTAACATGTCCACTACTTCGAATATAACAATACCTTCATTCAGTTATGACCATTGTCTATAAGTAACCAGACAGCATAATTTTTAATTTTGTTTATGCTTAATCACAGTTTTCAGAAGCATCTACGTATTCAAAATCACACCAAGCCATTTGAGTGGTAATGAACAATACCACATCCTGAGCTGGTAATGTATCATCAAACAACATCAAAAGAACAAGGGAAAGTATGATGGAGTTCTTATAAGGTTAAGTACCTCAATATACATTTTGCTATCAAATTGACTTCAAGACGGGATCATTGTTTCCATGTGACGCATACTTAAAGCATAATAAAGTTTTGACACTCTCCGTCGAAGTAGTGGCTCTAGCCGGAAGGAGTTGAAGCCCCTCATCCATTTTTTAGCTTCATACATCTCATTCCATGCCTGCACTATCTCATCAATTTGAAAGCCTAAACCTGCAGTGTAATAGAGACATTGAGAAGACAAAATTCATAGCATCTTGAGGATGAATTGTTTTGGAAACAAAGTTTCTGAGTAGTGATTACCATCCACTGCACTATCATTTGAAGAATGATTTTTTGTCATAACAGCTAAATCTGTCGGAGAAGCTCCCGCAAGTTCAAACTTCTCCAGTGAAACATCCAAACATTCTTGCCAAACTGGTATTCCCAATTTGAACTCCATATTTGATCGCTCGTACAGTATGGTTCCCCAGAGAAGATTCATCTGAGCCCTCACCTCCCTAACCTTCTCAGTAGCTTCCTCCGGGGATATATCTCCGAAAAGGTCATCCAAGTCCGTCTTCTCTTCCTCAGGACTGGCCTTCATTTTGGAAATTTTATTAAGGTGTAGTGCTTCCAATTCTTCCCACATCTCCATTCCCTTTTCCATGTTGTCCTCAGCACTATTATAGAGTTTCACAACCGCTTCAGAAGACCAACTTTGTAAGTCAACATCATTTCCCCTAGCATAATACCATGAAAGTTTCGCCTGCTCAAACTGCAGCCGTGCAAGAGCGAGATGACCTTCATAGAAATCTGGTTTGATCCTCAATGCTTCTTCATACTTCTTTGCTGCTTCTTTATATTCCTTTTGAGCCCAATCATGGGCAGATTTAATCTGCTCAAGTACTGATTCTTTTGAAGAGTCTTCTGTGAGGTAAAGCATTTTTCTTGCCCTGGACATGTGAACATTTCCCCAGTTGAACAATGCTAAAGCTGCCATCTCTTGGAACTTCCCTGCTGCTGTGTCAAAAAGGTATTGTGCTTCTTCACTTGTAACTGCCTCCTCCATAGCCTCAGAGTACACCTTCATTCCAACTTCATGAAGACCTAAATATGCATCAGAATCAAACCCCACATGGTTCTTGAACAGCTTAGCAAACTCTACTATCCATTCATCGATATAGTGTGATCCCTTTTGAGATTTCTTGCCATTTTCCACATTTCCGTTTTCAGTGCCAAAGATTTGCTTCGTATCCTGTTTGCTCACCTCCTTCCCCTTAGGTCGCTGAAAGATTGGATCTTGTCGAGGTTTGGCTTCGACAATATATAACCTGACAGAATGCTGGGACTCTGAAGAAGATTCAGCCCATCTTAATTCTTCATCAGTTGTTATTGTGACCAAATCCCCTTCTGGGTCCCGGTATTTGACAAGAAGCTTATCAAGGCCAGGAAATCTTTCACTTATGACTTCCCTCATTTGCAGAAGGCTGCAATTAAGAGGTATCTTAGCCCACCGTATGTCCTCTCCGAACACCAATTTTACACTCTTCGTAGGTTGTTCTTCCTTTGGACTAATTTTCTCCTCCACAACCACTTTATCCTCAGCATTCTTCTCCTGAATATGTCCGTCAACATTCTTCTCAATTTCATCCTCAACTTTCTTCTCCTCCACTTTTTTGTTCCTTCTCTTCCTGGTTTTCTCTCTGAAAACTTTTGCCAGAATTGAAGCTCTAGAAGGCTCAACATACTCTGGAGGCAGTTCAATCGCTTCATCGTTTACTCTTAGCCCCCTCTCCTCCAGCACATCTTTCACTCTTTCTAAAATCTCTAATGCCATGAGATTATTCGGCTCGAACTTCAAAACCGTGTTAACATCTCTCAGAGCCAAATCCAGCCTATTCAAAGCCTCATAACACCTTGCCCTTTTTAACAGTGCTTTACTATAATTTGGTGTGACCTCAAGTGCCATATTACACTCATGAATTGCCCTGGGGTATTCCGTCAGACCCATCTGCATATAGCATGCAGCCAAATTGCTCCTTATATGGGATATATTTATATGATTTTTAGGAAGCAATTTGATAGCTTTCTCATACTTCAACATAGCACCTTCATGATCCCTCATCTGAAATAGCTTGTTCCCTTCCTCTTTTAACTCTTGAGACATGGAAATGAAGAGTTCCATATCTGCATCAAATGCTTTAGGACTATTGTTATTTTTTTGCTTCATACTACCATCACTTGATTGAGTTGATTCTCCTCCTCCTCCTCCTTTCTTATTCTTTCCACTTTGCTTCCCCATTAATCAATCCAAAGCACAACTATCACCACAAGGACAACAACAACAACACTACAAACACAAAACTAACTACAGAATTTTTCCCTACTAGCCGAATCCCGAACACAATCCGTAAACAAACGGCCAATCACATATGCTGACCAAGTTCTCAGGCAACATAAACAATCAAAAAGATACCATAACCTTTCCGCAAAGGCTTCAAGTTGGTTAGATTTAGACGGAAAGAACTTCAAAGCATAAGCTTCTCCTTATCTTACTCTAAAACACAGATTCTCACAAGCCAGTCCAAGAATACAATTGAAGAAGACATACATGTAGAACTACCCTCTCATCCGACAGAACCCACACAGCAATCGCATATACATCTCCAATTACAAACAAACTTCAAAAACCAAACTTTCACCCTTAAATCTCAAATGGGTTCTTGTCTTCAAAGCAAAGCAGGGGAATAAACAAGCCAGAGAATCAAATGAATAGAAATAAAGCAAAGAAAGCAACAAAACTTTTACAACCTCTCTAAATCAGAATCTGCTAAAACTTCTACCTTGAACAGAAACAAAAACAAATCCCAATTCAGAGAGGGCTCGTACAAACCTCCAACTTCAGCTTAATTTGCCAAACAGAAATTCTGATGAAAAGTCAAAGGAAAGATTTTGGCTTTGGAAATGAATTTCCCAGAAGAGGGTTGAGGAAATTTTCGTTTCAGAAACGACTACACAATTGTGAAACGCAAGAAAAACCCACCAATGTCTCTCTGCTTTTTCTGCAATCTGTCAAAAGATTTTTGCCTCTTCACGTAAACGCCACAAATAAAAAAAGATAAGAAAAGCTGACAAATCCAGTTTTATTTCTTTTCTAGCTTTCTTTTGTTTCATTTCTTGCTTTTTACTATTTTTTCAGACAATTGTTGGTGGGACCCATGTTTCCGTGAATTCCAAGTATCTTGGGGACGGTTCATGTGAAGCCATTCATCTCTATCTCTCTCACTTTTCTTCTTTCTCTCTTCTCTTTTTTTTTTCTCCAACTTATTTTATTTTGACTCTTTAATTTATAGATTATAGCTTAATTAATCAATATTTTAAAATTCAACTAGAAGTAAACCGATGACGCGCGGAGTTTAAGATTTATTAATTTACTAAAACTGATAGATTAATTAATAAATTGATCGGTTTTTAATAACAAAATTTTTTAAAATAAAACAACAAAAAATTAAAATCTAAACTGAAAAATTAAATAGTACAAAATTTCTACGATTGAATCAGTCAAATCGGATGAATTTTTTAACCATTGTAATTAATCATGCTTTTCTTTAATCAATTTGATAATTTTTTAACTCTTGAAATCTCTTTTTTCTTAAGTTAAATTATAAGACTTTTTTATTTTTACTACCTTAATAATTATAAAATAAATGATTTACTCCTATCTAGGCTTCTCTTCTTTTTACATTGTAATGTACTATCTAAGTCTTTTTTTTAACGGAAGAATTCAAAGTCACTATTCTTTGGATATGCGCTAGGAATTGACGTAATAGTATATAAATCACGTCAAATGAGTATTTTGTACTAGACAAACCCTGTACAACAGGCTCAATCGAGAGAGTGTAAATAAGGGATTCGAACACAAGACTTTTTAGCTTCATACTTCTCACTCTACTAACTCGACCACCCCTTATGGACACTATCAAGTCATGATGAATTGGTATGGTAAAATAAGTATTTCCACAAATTTTGACCTAAAATATTTATCTCTAATTTTTAAAAAAGTAGAATAAATTATTTAGGATTTTATTTCTCTTGGAAAAGTGAGCAAATTGCACATGAAGACGAGTATGGTCTTCACTAAAAAAAAAGAAAAAATAATAATTATTTCTAAATATTAAAAAAAAAGATTGACCAAGGAAGTTTGAATTTATTTATTTTAATTATAAAAATTCAGATAATGGGAACATGGACAAGCTGGTGTGGGACCCAATGAGTTTGTCTGTACAGACATGTGTGTCAGTCTCACGTTGTCCAAAAGCAAAGGCACGTGGACAAAACAAAAGTAACGAACTTTGGCGGGCCCCACTTACCAACGACCTTTCCCCAAAGAGAGACGGTTCCCCCACTCAGTTACAATTCAACCGCCAAAACGTTACTAACGGCCAACGTTTTGAGAAGAAAAAAACCAAACGAACAAACAGAAACAAATGGAAAGAAGCGAATTTGGGGTTTAATTTATTTTTTAGACTTTTCAGCCCTAATAAGATGAGAATAATACTTTAAAATTTTAAATTATTTTATAAATTTATATTAAATAAACTCTTAAATTAATTAACCATCTATAAATTATATATTTAAATAAAATATTTAATAAATTAAATAATAAATTCAAAATAATGTAAGATTATTCATGAAATTTTGAATTGAAGACTTTGAATATTTAATTTATGGTTAATTATATTAGAATTTTTTATAATGTAACTTTTGTATTTAAATTTTTATATTAAAATATTATTAGTTCTTTCTTATAATATTATTTAACTATAAAATACTTATTTTCATTATATTATATTAGTTTGTCCTATATTCATTCATAATCCTAACATAACATATGTATAGGATGACAATTTTTGGCTCCTTAAGCCTAAATTTAGTTCTTTTCAATGGGTCAGTTCATAGGTCAAGGCTCAGGTTTAGACTGACTCAATATTTAATTATTCTAAACAAAACAACATCATTTTACTTAGAAGAGTTGAGCATTGGGTAAACTTGGACTTGACAGCCCAGGCCCTGATCTAATTAAAAAAAATAAATTGTTCTATATTTTTAATTTTTAAATTCTATTTTTAAAACCTTGGCAGAGGCTAGCCCATTGTCATCCCTACATATGTATACTATTTTAAATTTAGATATATAAGATAAATTAAAGAAATACAATAAAAGAAGTTATGCGAAAATTAAATAATATTGTAAAGCATAATTTTAAGTATATAAAAAATTATCAATATATTCTCCAACCCTTTAAGCCTAGCCTTGAAGTTTTTCATAAATTTAGGTCTAACTCTACCCTAAAAGTACCTTGTAATGAGAAGTTTGTCATATATTTATAAATTATTTTAACATTCTTTACTTGCTTAATGAGAGATTCTTAATACACCACTCTCAAGCCAAAATAGGACTAGACATCTGATGAGCAAATTAGGCGAATGGCTATAACAAGCTGGACACCGCCTCAAACCATCCAATCAATTTTAGACTCTGATATCATAATAAATTTAGGTTTAACTATACCCCAAAAGGTATCTTATAAGGGGATGTCTGTCATACATTTATAAACTATTTTTACATTAATTACTTGCTCAATTTCAGATTTTTAACATCTTTAAGATTTATGATTTGTCTTTGTCCATTTATATTAGTGTAAATTGAAATCAATTATAATATATCTAACTTATGACCTAATTTACTATTTCATTATCCTTATATAAGCTTCTTATAATATCATTATAAAACCTAATGATACCACAATCAATTCCATGAAATATATAAAAGTTTATGATCTTTGGCTCTTAAAAAGTGAACATTCTAAATGTGTGTGAAATTTAAAAAATAATATTTTATATTTATTATCTAATTATCACCTGTTAATAAACATATTTTATAAACGGTAAAAGAAATAAACCTCTCATTATAGTTTAAGAAATTTTTAAAAAATATTCATTATCTTACACTTTGGTTAAAATAATAATAATGAAACACACGCAATATGAATATTAGATGTGAATTAATTAAATATCACTAATACGGTAATTTAGTTAAACTCTTAAATCGGATATGAAATAGTTAAAATTATCATATTCTTAAACTTGAACATAACTAATTAAATTAAACTCAAATTAATAATTTATTATAATTATCTTAAATTGAATTTGATTGAATCATTATGTAAATAACATTTAATTAGTTGTAGGGATGTCAAAAAGGTTTCGACCCGTAGCCCGATCGTTACTTCAAAAGCGACTTTATTTTTGAAGTTTTCATATAAGAAAATATATAGTGGGATGGGCCACAGGCCACCATGGCCTCGGGTCGGGCTGGGTCAAGCTCCAAACTATTACTTAAAAAACGACGTCATTTTTAAAGTTTTTATATAAAAATATATGGTGGGCTGGGTCACGGGCTACCATAGCCTCTGGTCAGGCCGGGCCATGCTCAGGCTGCCCATTGACATCTCTAATTAGTTTATATATGATATTCATTTGAAGTACAAGAGAAGATTTTTTTTTGAAAAAATAAAATATAAAAAATTGGGATAATTCTTTTACTTTTTATAAATATAAATGAATTCAACATTAAACTTTGGGCCAATACTTTTGTATTTCATTTCTTTGAGGCCCAATATGTTTGGGTCATGTTGTTATTAACTAACCCATATTCCACAACACGGTCCAATAGGCAGCGACGTTTTAAGGACGTGGCGAATTTTGATTGGACTGTCGACGTGGAATAGCGATACCGGTATTAACACCGGCGATCTGGAACTGGCTCGTCTTCTTGTTCTTCTCTGCTGCTGTCAGATATCAAAAGCTCCGATTTTTGTCTTTTATCTTTTCCTCTATTTTTTAAATTCTTATAAGTATCAGATTATTGAATCAAACCCCAAGTATATGATGCACATAAAGATGAGTTTTTTATGGTTTACTTTAGTTATATACACTTTCTCTAACTGGGTTTTAGCTGATCAGATCTTCGCACCTCATGCAGGTAAGAATTTGCTCGTTCTTTCAATTTTCGATGCCATTGATTTTCCCTTTTCTTCTTTTCTCATTAAAACCATGGTTAATGGTTCAAATTTGCCCATTTCATTGAAATTTGGATTCTTTTAATATGGGCCTTTTCTGCTTATTGATATCTGTTATAAGGTGCTGATGGTGGGGAACTTGTACTGTTGGTGATTAATGTACTGTCAAGTTGTTTTTTGGTATTGGCTTTCTGGGTCAATGTTGGCAATTATAGCTCACCATGTGTTTGACGAGATTGGAGGATGTTCAAGTGTTAACACCTATTGATTACTTGCAATTTAATAAGAAACTGACCATTTGACTCGCCATTTTACCTGCTAAGTGTGTTGTTTATGGTTTGACTAATCTTATATTTTCTGTGCACGACTTTGAATATACACATTTTTTATGTTTTCACTGTTGGCAGGTGGGAGTGGGATATTTAGTCGCCGCTCACAAGAGCCAAAGTATAAGATTGAATTCCATCCAGAATACTCACCTTATCATCCTGTGCGTATGGCCTATCATTATTAATGTTTACTGTTTTTCTTGTCCATATGCTGTATTGCTGCTTGGATTAATGTGACTATCTTAATTCACGGTAGGAGTAGCATCTACATGCGCAAGCCGCTACTCTGTATCTATGTTCCCACATTGCTTGATAAGGTTAATGTTTTAGACCCCGAAACTTGGAAGCTAGGTTGCATATACAAAAGGCTTGTAATGATCCAGCATGATGTATGAGAAGCAAGAAATATAAAATAATAAGTGATAGACTGGCATTGAAAATTTGGAAATCTTATCCCTTGTTTGTGCCTTCAGGAACTCTGTTACCATGTTAATTTGATGTTCATGCTTGCGTTCTTAAATCACCTCAACGTTATAGTTCATTCTGTCTTTGAGCTTTGTCTGTGTAATTTGCTGTTTTTGTGTTTACTTCCATGCGTATAAGTTTTCTTAATCACCTATAGGGATGCGAAATTCTCTGCAGGATGAAGATCAGGAATCAGTTGTGATGCCTAACAAAAATGGGGAGAGTTATTTATGTTTCTTGCCCAAAGTGGCGAAAGCCAAAACCGGAAAGCCAGTTAGCCAGTTCAATATTAGCAGCATGATTATGGAAACCGAGAAACGGTTTAGATTGCAGGCACCAGATGAGCTACTTGAAGTATTTAAGGACCAGTGCTTTCTCAGGGTTAGTGTCTAATCTCATAATCACCTTTAAAATGTCTTAAGCACTAATTTGATGAATGCTTACGCTATTTGTTAGGTGAGGGAAGGTAGTTTGTTTGGCAGAATCCTAGTTCTTGCATTTTGTTATTTATCTATTTTTCATATAATTTGTACTTTTCTTTCCCTTTCATTAATCAATTATTTTGATGCTGGTTGATCCTTCTTGCAGCAAGAGGGTTGGTGGTCTTATGAACTCTGCTACCAAAAGAAGTTGAGGCAAATACATACAGAAGATGATAAGGTAGAAATTTAAGAATTTACCGACAACTATTATGACCAATCCTTACATTTTCTATTGTAAGTAAAAATGCTGATATGCATGATTGAAATTGTGTACCTGTGTTTTTCAACATATAGCAGGTGTTGCTCGAGTTTCCTCGTGTTTAATTGAAACTGATGTGCATGTATGCCCGTTATCCCTTTCTAGTGCTTGTCAGATTATTAGCAATAGCCACTTGATGTTTTGTTTGGTTTCAGTTGATTTAGTTGAATATGTGTGTTTACACGTACATTTATGAGCATGTGTTTCTTTTCTCATATATGAAAATAAGGAATTAGAAAAACTAGAAGGTTCTTATAGTCATGGAATTTATAAGAAAAAATTCTTTCATTGTAGTTGGTTCAAGAATTTGTTTTGGGTGTCTACGATGAAGAGGCTACGGCAGCATTCAACCAGAATCTATCTGACATTTCGACATTGAAAGATCCTCGTTCAAAAGATGCATCTCAAAAGTATGATTCTATAAATGAAAAATTCAGTAAACTTGGGCTTTCTGATGTACCGCAATAATTGAATATACTGAGGAGGAACTCTTTCAAGAGAAAGAGGCAGTATTGACCCTTATTTTCTAAAATTTGTGCAGGTATCATGCACATCAATATACGAATGGAACCATCTGTGATCTAACAAATCAGCCTCGAGAAACTGAAGTATATACTGGATAAACATTTGCATTCTGAGAATTCGTCTTTGCTTTTATTATCTCTCCTCATCTTGTGTATGTTTTCTGTCCACAAATGCACAGGTGAGATTTGTATGCTCAGAGCTTAGAGCTATGATAAGTTCTATCACAGAGCTATCTACTTGCAAATATGCGCTTACGGTACATTCCCCAATGCTTTGCAAGCACCCGTAAGTTTCTCTCTCTTTCACCTGGTCATGAAAATTGTGATGCTAGATCGAACTTTACAGAATTAACTGTCATTCTTTAAGCATGTTTGAACCTTCTCATTGCCATTTCCCACTTAGACGAGCACTCTTGGGGATATATCATCAGTCCAAGCAGTAATATTCTCAATCAGAGATCTTAGGCATTTAGTTTGATCGACATTGGTCGATAGGTGCAACAACCCAACTCGTTTTAGAGGATAGAGACAGTGTCTCTGTTGTAATAATTGTCAAAAACTACTCTTTAAGAAAGACCAAGCTGGTGCTCGTACTACAGAAAGACATGTTTTGATTATGTCTTGCAGACTGGATATTGTTAGAACTTAAGCGATGCGTGTTTGTCATGCTTTGGACTATAACACTTGCTCGTTCTCTTTGGGCAGATTGTTCCAACGAGAGAGACCAGTGTGGCACACAATTAACTGCAACATTCTTTCCAAGGACTACAAGAAAAATAGGGCGGAGAAGGACGAAACTGAAGATAACAAGATTTTGATGGTAGATCAGAGTGAAGATCCATCCAATTATGTTGGCTTAGACCAATGAGGCATATGTAAAGGTTTATCATTCCCAAATCCTTACGCTCTTTCTACCTTTAAAAGGGTTCATTACATGGGAAAATTTGAAAGGAAATACCCACCCAACCTAACCAGGAGAAAAAATGTAGTCACTAGCTCTAATCCCATGGTTGGTCCTTGGTAGGTTGTCTTATGTTCCATAAACATACTTGATTACCAGCAACTGTTCTGTAATTAGATTGGTCTGATCAAAGTATTCTCAATAAACTATCTGATTTATTGAAAGAAAGTTAGAAAACTATCATTTTAGTAGTACATTTCTGAGTTATCTTGTTCTCTTAGATCCTTAAAATTTTTATGCAAGTTTGAAACTTAGATATAGTTGTTGAATTTGGTTAATATTACATAATGGGAAGAGTTGTTTTCCATTTACGATCTGAGGTAATGCATAAGTTGTTTATGATAAATGGTCATGTAAATTTCTTGATTAAGATTACAATAAAAGCTAAAAGTTTTTTTAATTTTTTGTTAAAAATTTTTCCTCTTCCTTTTAGAACACGAGTTCATTAGATTTTGCTCCGGAACTTTATAAATTATTTCAACATGCAAAGACTTCAAATTTTGGAAACAATTTGATTATAAGTAAAGTTGCGTATTATTAAACATTTCTAAATTTCGTGTATTAATAAGATTTTTACTGAGTTGTTGTTGTTGATGTACGGAGTTCAAATCTTTCATCCTTTTCACATATAAAATGCTATTGATCTTGATCTTGGTACTTCTTGGCCTATTACTCATTGCTTCGACAATGGTGATCACACCAATATTACATTGTTAGAAGCACTATATTTTTATATAATACTCATTTTAAAATGAACAATTGAAAATATTTAATTTTAATGAATCAATAATTTAATATTAAATCAATCCAAGAGATTAGGTCGAAACTTAGATCCTTGTTAATGGCACATGCATACAATAAAGTTGTCACTTTATGTGGGCACATGCTTGCCAAAAAGAAACACCAAATATGATGTCCGAACAAGAAAAACGACAAGCTAAACTACATAATTGGGGTAAGATTTTTTTATTACGGTGGTTTTTATTATATTTTATTAAATTTTATTTACATATTTATATAAATTTTATATATTTATATGGATAAGATTTCATTAAATTAAGATTATAAAGAGGATATGATGGGTACAAAACTTGGCTTCGGAGTGTCATGAAACTGAAACCCATTACCCACCACAGAATTTAAGTAAAAATTTTAATAATTAGGGGCGGTTGATTCGTGTGGGGGAATGGTAACAAGAATGAGAATGAATATAATGAAGAATGAGAATGGATATTATAAATGCTTTTATTTTCATAAAAAAGGCAAAGCGCTTTCTTTTAAGAATGCATCTGGTTCTATTTTTCTTTCGTTAGTTAAGCCACCTTTTTCTAAAAGTGATTGTAGTAATTCTGGTTTTATACTACTTGGAAGGGCTCTCTCATATTGCGAAATTTTGTCTAGTGGCATTCGATCACAGAATCCATTGACAGCTGCATAAATGACTAGAATTTGTTTTTCAATTGGAAGTGGT
>JAOTAY010000190.1:828634-840581 GCA_025629805.1 Erythroxylum baracoense
CGGGCTATGGGTTGGCCCATTCTGATCCACCAAGTCACAAGCTACCATAGCCCGGAATCAGGCTGGGTCGGGCCAAGGGCAACCCGAGCCTAACCTGACTCATTGACATCCCTAACCGTACTTGCTAAATACTTATTTTCACGTTTTAGTAATTACCAAAACAACAGTCTCAAACACATAAGTACTTGTTGAGAATAAATACTTATTATTTTAGTATATTGATTTCAGCAAGTTATCACCCAGTACTGCTTTCCTAAACCAAACATAAATCACCAAAACATAGTCCAACAGAAGAAGAGGATTCAAGGGAAGCTTTCAACAAATATCTGGCTTGAACGTCTCCTCTTGAAAGTATATTAAAATAAAATAAAATTGCAAAGAAAACGTTTGGAATATAAAATGATTAAAATTATGTGTGCTTTGTTCTTGAAAAGAAGGCTTTGAAAGTGCTGATCTATTCAGAATAGAGCTTTATCTCTTATATACCTGTTACTTTGGAGATCTTAGATTCTAACAGCCATTGGATGGGCTTGGTTGAGATCAAATTGTGTGATTTAAATTGAGGTTTTTCTAATTATTTAAAAATAATTCAAATAATTTCAAATTAGATTTAAATCATCTCAACTAAACCTATCTCGAATCGTAAAGTAAAAAGTCTTGTGTACTGAATATGTTAACTTTTATTTGTTGGTCAAATTGAGTTTAAAGTATTAATAAATTATTTAATAAATTAAATTACTTGACCGTCTATATGATTTGAATTATTTTAGAATTATATGAATTGAATTTGTTTAGACTATTTAAAATATATTAATTTAAACAAAAACTCAAATTATTTTAAAATTTAAATTCAAATTTAAAACTTAATCAACCGAAAATTAAGCCGTTAAACTGTCCATATGGTCCCCGACTGCCGCTTTTGATGCCCCCCAGCTGTGAGTCATCATCGTCATGTCTACTTTGTCTCCATAATAATGAAGACGGTTCTCGTAAAAGTACCGCGAACTCAGCTCCTTGCCTCCTTTCTTCATCGCTATTTGTGCAGATAATATTTAAAAACTTAGATCGACACATAAAATGAATAACACCAACTATAAATAATTAGCCATCCTATTCTGATTATAAGATTTTATTCATAAATACCAACATAAATATATAAATAAGATCTAATAAAATACGAGAAATAGCTATTTTATTTTCATAACTTGAAACGAGCTTTTTTATGTTAAAATTTTCGAATTTTCTTAACAACCTTTACGAAAATCGATCGACCGGATATCATTGACAATATTTTGCGACTTTCTTAACAAGTGAACCTTTTAAAAGATTAGAGAATTTGAATGCTTACAAGTTACTTAAAGAAAAGCAGGAGGCATTAACCTACATATATATACATAACAACTATATCAAATCTCTTCATCATAGACCCAATGCATATCTGACCCACACTAATTAAAGTTTATTTTCTTTATTGAACTTCATCCTATTAAACTAGATCTTTTATTGGTCTATTTTATTATTTTTTAATCAGATCAAATTTGATTCACTTAATTGTAAATTTATTAAAACCATAAAATCATAATTAATTGTTGTCCAATATGCGAAAAATTACTAACATTACAAGAACTATAAAATTTTAAAAATTCAATTGATATTAAATTATCGTAAAATTAGTTAAAAATTAAATAAAATTGAATAATTTTAAACATAATTGAAAAGAATGTTATTACTGAAGAATTTGAAATTTAATTTAAAAAATATTAAATAAAAATTAATTTGTTTATTTTAATTTATAAAAATCAATTAGTTTACAAAAACTAACTAATTACTTAATCAACTCATCAATTTTTAACAATAAAAATTAATATATTATTGATGATGTAAAATTTAATTACACTTCTTTTATTTATAAGCCCTTATCTCTTCACTTCTTATCTCTTAATTTTCATCTCATCGAACTAAGGTCATTTGTTGTTGTTTTATCAGTTTGACCTCTGCACAGTTGGTTAAAATAACTGAAGGTCTATAAGAAAATAGTCTCTGTATCTCTTAAGAGATGCGGACATAATTGCGTACATTTTACCCTCCTCAAATCTTACTTAAACAAAAATTTAAGGATCGTTGAGTTCTTTTTTTTACCTCTGCACAGTTAGCATTCAACTGACTGTGACACCCTCATCTCTCCTTTTCAAAACCTTATCTCTGTTGCAGTCGGTTGTAGATAAGCATGCATATCCTTATGGGGTCTCCACTTCATTAACTGATAGAGACCACTACTCTATCAAAACTTTCCCTTTTTCTTCATTGAGCTTACGTGATCAAATGGGTTTGGTCCAGACTTGCCTTTAACCAATGTCTAATACACGTAGTTTTGTTGACCCACCACTTAGAAAGATACTACATGTTCATGTCATATTCAAATTGATCATATTCAAATTCAAATTCAATTCTTAATTAATTATACTCAAGTTAAAAATATAAAAAATTCACTAATTTGTAAAATTTAAGAATATTTTTATGATATTTATTAAATAAATTAATAAATCAAGATTAAATAACAATTAACGTATTTTAATTTTTATATTAATTATCATTATAAGGTAGGGATTGGTGACCAAATCATGGAGACTTAACTTAGGCATTGTGTGCAAATAATTTCAAGTCATAATCACATGTAGTACAAGTCAACACCCAGCCATTAGCTATATTTGTAATTATATTATTGGTCAAGGTCACACTCACACACCCCCTCTTGTCAATTATTGCTGGGGCTTAATTTTAAAGCAAGTTGTTAATTATCTATAATTATTCAAAATAACCAATAACATTTATGTATTTATGATATTTGATACCAATTTTTTAGTAACTCTCCTAATAAATTATAAAAAAAGCAAAATATATTTATTATTTAACAATAATTAATTAGTTAATTTTTAAAATTAAAATAAGCTAATTTTTATTTAACAATAAATCTCTTTCAATTTTATAATAATTTAAAAATGATTTTTAAAATATTAATATGCTCGTCTCGTTTTCTCTCACTTTCATGTCTAATAGTAAACTCTTGACAAAGTCCGTGGCCGACGACTTTAAATTGAAGATAATTTATTGTCGTTTTGAATCCGAAGAGCTTAGGTATATGTCCCACCTGCAGAAACTGGTAGAAATAAAATAGAAAATATGTCTCCAAAGTAAGAGAATAAGAAATACTTACGATGTACGAAGATACGACACACGAGTTGACGTATTGGAGACGCTGGAACCTCCTACAAAGTACAAACGGAACGAACGGTAAACGTTAAAGCAAACGGCAGAGGTAACGGAGTAAAAGCATACGGCGCAAGAAGAAACTGGAAATTGGTTTTAAAATTTAAATGGCTTGAAATTACCACAAATTCTTAAATATCTCCAATTTAATATTTTTCATTTAATGTAAAATTAAGCAAAAAATTTTAGATTCGTGTGATTGCGAAATTGTACTTAATCCTGAGATCACCCTCCAACCCGCCATTAATGGCGGTAACTTGATTTATAGATTTTAACTATATATACAGCGAATAAGCATGAAGGGTCCTTTTGTGTGTTTAGCCTTCAGTCACCGGATAATGCAAAACTTTGTCCGTTCCGAACCGCACGCGCCACTGTTGTACGCTCAGATCTGAGTCGTTGGAGTTCTCCCTAGCAGGAGCGAGCTCGAGATCAATGGATTAGGGGTTTATAGATGAAAATTACCGTGAACTACTAATCCTCCGCCTTGGACATGTTCGATAACCGGCTCGGACGCGGCTGGAAGTCGGCTCGCCGGCGTTGCTGGTGAGAAGACGGCCGAATCAACGCCGCTAAAGCTCTCTTCACCAAATCGCCTTCCACGCCGCCGATTCTCACCAGCGAGTTCGTCATCACTGATCGACGCGCGTTCAACCGATTGCTCGGCGAGTAACCGACGCTTTGCGAAGTAGTGAAGCTTTTGTGGAGGCTGCACCGGAAGGAACCTGGATGTGTCGTAGGAGAGCAGAGGCAAGTCCGTTTCGGTGCGCTTTGCTTGCTCACCACCTGGTGTTGGCTGCTGCCAGAGGGACTGACGGAGGAGATGGAGCGGTTAGGAGAGACCGAACGGTCGAGGGAGAACCGTACAGAACGAGCATTCCCGCACAGATTGACACGCGTCGGAGATACAGATCTCTGGTGGTTATGGCCAAAGAAGGTAGAGGAGCCAGAGGAGAAGCTGGAGCTTGAAGAAGCGAACGCCTTCGCCGACGACTGAGGATTAGAGGAGAAATTGAATCTTCCTGACGGAGACAGTGAGCGTATCACCGGACCACTGGGGGCTCTTCTAGAAGATCCAGCCATCATCGAAATTTAGGGTTTACAGTGTAGAGAGGGGGAGAGAGTGAGTGAACTAAAAGAGCCTCTAGAGAGAGAATGCGTGTACTTTTCGTTTTCTGTTTTTAATTCGGCAAACCTGGATTCGCTGCAGCAATATATTTATAGGGCTTGGAGAGGAGAGACGGGATATTTTAGGGGCGGTTATTCAATGAAAATTTTACTAGTTTATTAAATTAATTTTCATAATTAATAATCGGTTTAATACTTTAAAATTTTAAATTTTAAATTTTAAATTTATTTTATTATTAAAATTGATCAATTTATTAATAAATTAATTAATTTTATAAATTAAAAAATTAATTAATGTTATTTAATAATTTTTTCATTAAATTTTATAATTTTTAATGATATTTAAATTTTTTAATTCTATTAATCAATTTTATAAATATTTTAAACTTTACGTCTCTTATTTTATAAATTGAAATTACTTATTATAATCTGAAGTGGAGTTTAACTAATTTTCTAAAAGCACATCTAGACAAAGTCAAAGTTAATTGAATCCAACGGTTTCCAGACAGAAGCTATGGGCTCCTGTACTAAAGGAACAGGGACGCCGTTTTCACTGACAAGGTCTTATGGGAATGCTCAAAAGTCTCTGAGAAACTGACACATACGTTCTCTACATTCCACGTAACAGTGACACGTATCCACTTGCTCGATCCTGATGTAACCACTTGTTTATCTGGTGGGCTCGTTTTTTCTTGTTTTACCGTAAAATTGTTTAAAGTCGAATAAAATGAAAAAATTTAAAATGTAATTTAACAAAATTATCTTTATCAATTAAAATTTAAAATTTTAATTTACAAATATTAAATAAAAATAATTAATTTATTTTAATTTATAAAATTTTCAATTTTAATAATAAAGACTGTTTAAATAAATTAAATTGAAAAATAAAAAAATATAACTAAAAAATTAATCATTCCATAATTTTATAATAGACTGATAAAATCAACTAAACTTTTTAATCATTAATATATATCTTAAGAAATTAAATTATTGAAAATTTTAAATCATTTAATTTATATTTTTAACAAGGATTTCCTTTTTTCAATTTGGTAATACGATTTTATTATTTTTTAGTACATTAATGTTTTAATTATGTAATTTGATAAATTATATTATGTCTTGTATTTACACATTGAACATAGTAATAAGTTTTTGTATGCATCTTTTTTTTTACGAAATAATCCATAGTAATTATCTTTTAGATACGCACTAAGTAAATCGTTAGATTGACACAATAGTCTGTAAATTATACCAATCAGGTGTTTCGTACTAGACAAACCCTGTACAGTAAGCTCAATCGAAATAGTGTAAATAGGAGGATTCAAAAACAGAACTTTTTAACCCTATATTCTCCACTCCTCCAACCTGACCACCTCTAAGAAGCACATCTTTAATATTGCATATTTGTTATATTTTAAAAAGTTAATTTCTCAAAAATTGAAGCACCCAAATTAAATATTTGAGTACCTAATTACTTAAGGTAGACGTTAGTCAAACAAGATGAGATTGATGGAGCCTAATCGATCCCAATCTCCAATTGGTACGGGGTGAATTTTCTTAGCACAAATTTGAACAACTCAAAATCAATGAAATGGCCAAAGAAGCACGACGAAGGTTGTCTCCTTTTTTCTTGGTGATAGAAAATGCAAATGAAATCACTTTTGTTTCTTAGCTTCGTCGAATAGACAACCGACGAATATAGGACATGGAGCATTACATTGACCAATTAGAACATTGAAATGTTGTGTAGCCAATCTCTAGCTAACAAGACATTCATATCCAACATCCAGCTAACGATGGTCGTAGTTGTCTAGTGGTGGTTTACTTCTACCTTTTTATCTCTTCATCTAGATATGGATTTGGCCGGTTGAACTTAACAAAGTTAAGGACTCGAGCACCATTTTGAAAAGTATCCCAAAAGCCACTTTCTTACGTGTTGTCTAGTCAATAGAGGAAAGAAAGTGGGAGTCAACTGTTGCTTACGAAGAGGGCACATCCAAGCCACTTCCCTAAGTCATAAGATTCTCTTTAACCCTTTTTTTCTTCTTTGGTACAGCAGCGAAAGAAAACAAGAACGAAAGAAGAAGATTTGGTCACTAACAAAATTGACACGTATCGTACATGTGTTATCACAAGCTTATGCCTTGCGAGGCGTAGCTTATTCAAAGTGGTGTGCATACGGACTATACTAAAATACCGAATCAAATTTTTTTAATAATACTTAATCTTATATTGCAGTTTAATCCAATTACAAGGTATAAGATTTGAATCTCATATTGATTAAATTTAAAATTGGTGTGAGATTTATAAGAACTTCGGACTCTTTACCCTCACAAGCTAACTTTTAGGGTGTGACTCTCCTAAAGTTTTTATCAATTGGTATTAGAGTCGGTCTTGAAGTGGTGACCTGGGAGTTTTAGCTGTGACCAACGTAACCGTGACCGACAAGGATCTCAGAGTGGTGACCCATAGATTAGTGACCTGTAAGTGTTAGCTGTAACCAACATGACAGTGACCAACGAAAACGTTGGTCCTTATAAGGGGGACCAATGTTACAGTTTGATCCAATTACAAAATATAAAACTTGAATTCTACATTGATTAAATACAAAGTTAGCGTAGGATTTATAAAAACTTTCAACTCTTTATCCTTGTAAGTTAGTATTTGGAGTGTGACTCTCTTAAATTTCTTATCATCTTAATTCTATTAAATAAAAGGGTTTTTCGATAAACCCTAATCCAACCTGGTTCGGCCGTGACCTCTTAAGCAAGTGGCAGTATGGCATAACACCTACCCACTTGGGCTGTGGGTTGTGCTCCTCGGCTGAACACTGACGATTGGTATTTGGTAATGACGAGGAACAGCACAAGCTTCTTCTTCCACATAGTGTGGAAGCCCACAAACTTTGGAGGTTTAGGTCAGACACAACTTCTCGATCCCATGTCTCGTGTTTTTTGACAGAACTAGTCTTCGAGCGCCAGTTACCTCAAGCTAATTGTCTCTTCTAATAAGATTGCTAGGAATGACAATGGTCAGTCTGAGTTTTCTTTATAATTATTGTAATCGGTTACAACCATAGTACAATTTCAATTACAATCTTTTACCGGTTAAATTAAAATCGGTTCGATTATAATAAATAAAAAAATCTAAATCCGCTAATTTCTAAATTTAAATTACTTTAATAACGTTTATTATAAAAAATTGGCATATTCATTAACTAACCGGAACATTAAATAAAAAACAAATCCTAATTCTTTTTTATTTTTTAAATCTGAGTTTACTTTTTTATTTTTCAAAGAAAACAATTAATTTAACAAATTTTCATAAATCATAACAAACTAATTAAATTTAATTTAATATTATTATTATTTAAATAAACTTTAACTTCTTAAATAGATAATAATAGTTTTCTTATTTAATTATATTTTAAAATCTTTAATTTTATTCAATTTTTACTATTTATCGATTTTACCTACTCAACTTTTAACTTTTTATTTTATTGGTATAAATCTAACTCCAAAATAGATTCCAACAACATATATCGAGTCAAGCAATTTGTTGTATCTTAGAAGTTGATTAGATGGTTAACTTGTTTACATTAATGTTACAAATTTGAAATATGTTTTTTTTGAAGGAAAACTTTGAAATATGTTATTAATTTTACATTTGCAATTTGATGACTATGTTAATCTCAAAATTTTAAGAGTACTGGTTAAATTTTAATTGCGCATTTAAATTAAATTTCACACGTATTCCGATTTCAATCGATGGTTAATTAACCTAACTTGGTCAGTTAATTTCACATCAAGCTCAAGTTAATCTACCCACACATGTAGGATTAGTCACCACAATAATTCAGTCTAATGCTATTTAATTTTAACCTCTTGGTTAATAATATAAAACTTGGTGCTTTAACTTAGGCAAATAGTACAATTGACTGGTCAAAAACTAGTGATTAAATCTTACCCATTTCGAGATTGTCTGTAATAAATTAAAGCCCTTCTACAACTCCATCATTAGATGTTAGAATTGGACATCATAAGTTGTTTTGCTAGAAAAAAAAGGGGTTATATTATTGGTCTATAGTTTTGGATATTTTAATTATAATTAGGTGAGAAAACATATTTAAAAATATTAGTTTTTTTAGAATTTTTTAATTTAATGTCAAAATTTCTAAAATGTTTACTTTAATAACTAATCTTTTAATATTCGTATAAATTAGGTCAACACGTTATTCTTTTAATGTGATTGGTGTATAGATATAATATCCATAGGCCCTACTTGGCAAATAACGAGTTACATTAGCTGTTAATTGATTCTATCAGCGATTAGCTGATAGTTAATTATATCAGTTGATTTGACCAGCGGATAACGCTAGCTATTTATTAAAAATGTTTGGTAAAATTAGCTATTTAATATTAGTTGTTAATATGTAAAATGACTTATAAGGGCATAATTTTAAAAAATATAAGGGCATGAATATTATATTTTTTAGTTTTTTTAATATTCTTGTATGAATTTAGATTTAGATATTTAATTTTAAAAAATTAAGTTTATAACTTTAATAAAAAACGACATAATAATAATAATAATAATAATAATAATAATAATAATAATAATAATAATAATAATAATAATAATCCAACATTAATTTCTCTATTAATATGAATGATACAGCTAGTTACATCATATTAGTATTTTTTATATAATATGTATAAATTTTATTATTTAATAAATTAAAAATATCTATAATTATAGTATGATACAGATATGATATATAGTAGTTATATACTAAAAATATTAATTTGATGTGACTCTTTATGTTTTAAAACTTAATATTATGGTATTTTTAAATGTAAACTAATATTATAAAATTAAATAAAGATTAAAAAGCTTAATTAATCCCTTTATTATATTCTTGCAAACTTCATGACATAATTGTATGATAAAAAAAAGCCAATTTTGAAAACACACAGAGTAAAAATAGAGAGTAAAGTGAATGACAATACTGTCATTAGGCAAACAGCTAACTCCAAAAGCTCCTCTTATGAAACTTTTAGAAATCATACTTTTTACAAAAAAAAAAAAACTTTTAGAAATCAGCTTATTGGGGTAAAGTAGGTTAACTAATAAGTCATTCACTAAACACATCAACAGTTTTTTAAGATGGTCAAAAAGCTAACTTTTAGGCTGCGTTTGAATTTGCGGTGCGGTGGAGATAAATACTTATCCACCGTAGTTTTCAAACGCAGTCACACATTTAGATTTGCTGTCGAACAACTGCAGGTTAGAGGAAACTGTGGTAGCACCACAGAAAGAGAGCTGCGGTAGGAAACTGCTTATGCGGTAGAAATTTTAGTTTCCAATAATAGCCTTATAATAATTAATATTTTACATTATACCCTTGCTTAATTAATAGAAGAAAGTTTAACTCCTGTGTCTCTCCGACTCCTTCCCATCCAGGTAAACTCCTCTCCGACTAATAATATATTTTTATGAAATATTTTATTTACTAAATTTATTTTATTTATATTTTTCTTATTTTAATTTAATGTTTATAATTTAAATTTATATGACTAATAATATATTTTTATAAAATATTTTATTTTATAAATTTATTTTATTTATATTTTCTTATTTTAATTTAATATTTTCTTATTTATAAGTTTAAATTTATATGACTAATAATATATTTTTAATTATTTATACAACAATTAATAATTTATTAAATTTATGAGCTTTTTAATCATTTTATCTCTTTTCAGCAACCGTAACTGCACTTGCCAAACACTTATTTTCACGTTTTAGCAATTACCAAAACAGCAATTCCAAACACATAAATACTTATCATTTTAGTAGGTTGATTTCAACATGTTTTTAATCACCGTCACTTCTCCAAACTAAGCTTAATTTAAACGAATCTAGACACCATCACCACTTCCCAAAACCAAGCCTAAGTTAAACGAATCCAGACACGATCCGGATTTCACTCGTTGGAGACTGAAGCAGCACAGTCTTTTGGAAAAATATTAAAGAAAGACTCGTGTAACATAAAGTAATAGTTGCTTTTTTATTTTTGTTTATTAATGATGATATGAACGAGGAGTAGTATGGATTCCGTGCGTTAAAAGCTTTGTGTACTTTTAACGCTCTTGCACATTCGATGGTCTATGCTAGATGAATTTTGAATTTTAAAATATGCACTTCTTAATATTTGCATGTTCTACATATTCCTATTTCTAGTTAGACATCCTTTCAAGTTAACAAAGTGAGTTGTCATCCCTTAAGTACGTTTTTGTGGTCAAACCCTCTCTTTGAAGTGTAAGAAAAGGTTAAGTTACTCTTAAATTTAAAATTGTTTCTTATTTAAGTTAAGAATGATTTCTTTTAAGAACCAATCTATTTCTTTAAAAAATATTTACAGTTTAATATTTTTAAAAATCAAATATTTTATTAAAATAAACACACTTTTCTTATTTTTCAAATTTTTATGAAACTAACACATAGTAATATTTTAATTTTGTTAACTTTTTAGTAAAAAATAAATAAAGGAGATGCATATGATTATTTAATAAAATATACAACTTTTTAAATATTAAATTAAAAAATTTTATTCTTTAATTAAAATATTTTAAAAAAATATGATCATATTCTTAATTTTAATTTTTTTCGTCAAAAGTGTAACTAAATACAATTTTAATTCTTTTGTTATTATTTTTTTCTTATTTGGCTTTACCTTTTTTTGTCGAAAGAAAATTAAAATATAATCTTCATCATTTTGAATCACGCTTTTAATTGATGGTAGGTGGCTTAGACAATCAATTGAACTTTTTTCTTTTAAGATAAAGTTTTAAAATGTTGGTTTATTTAATTCAAAATGATTAAGATTCCCATTGCTTTAATCAAAATGATGCTTTTAATTCGTACGAGCCATTATTGAAGACAGATGTAACACACTCCTTAGAAAAAATAGTATAGAAGCGAGGTCGGCCCATCGCCATTTCTGAAAGTTTCTTGTTGGTGTGGCTGTTGCGTTAAAGACTGGAGCAGCAGAGTCTTTTGGAAAACTATTAAAGAAAGACTTATGTAACATAAAGTAATAGTTACTTTTTTTGTTTTTGTTTATTAACGATGATATGAACATAGAATAGGAATTGAATAAGTATGGATTCCATGCGTTAAAAGCTTTGTATACTTCTATTTTATTGAATCAGAATTTGCTTTGAAAGAGACAACTTTCCCCATTGTAAAACCGTCACTTTCTTTCCCCTTCTCATCAATCACAATCAGTTTGAACTGCTGATAATGGAGATTCCATTTCAGCATCATCACCTCTTGACCTTTTCTGATCAAAACAAGAAGAATTTCTCCCGTATTTTGCTCAATGAGAGAAAGAGAAGAAAGGCAGATGGTGATTTAGAATTTGCTGATTTAAATGATGAAGAAGACTACCCTGAGTGCAGTGTCTGCTTCACAATCGTGGATGATGGTCCTGTCTATTTCTGTGAAAAGTGTGATGATATCTGGGTTCACAAATTCTGTGCTTCTTTAC
>JAOTAY010000190.1:840681-857843 GCA_025629805.1 Erythroxylum baracoense
TTTATGAAATATTTTATTTACTAAATTTATTTTATTTATATTTTCTTATTTTAATTTAATATTTTATTATTTATAAGCTTAAATTTATATGACTAATAATATATTTTTAATTATTTATACAACAATTAATAGTTTATTAAATCAATGAGATTTTTAGTTATTTTATCTCTTTTCAGCAACCGCAACCGAACTTGCCAAACTCTTATTTTCACAATTTAGCAGTTACCAAAATAACAATCCCAAATACATAAGTACTTATTGAGAATAAGTACTTATCATTTCAGCAGGTTGATTTCGGTAGGTTATCAACCGTCACTGTTCTCCCAAACCAAACCTTAGTCAATAAGGTAAAAAATAGCTAATAAACTATTTGTCAAACATCTCGGACATGATTGCTAGAGTATAAAATTATGAAATAAATAAGACCCTCGAGTTGATGAATTAATTATATATTCATATTAATATAAAATTGACAAAATTCTTAGGAAGATGTACAAAACCATAACTTGGAATTAGGATCCACGTGATGCCATTAAGACAAAACCCTCCGACCAAGTGATTAATTAAGTTAAAAGAGATTAAAGAGAATTGAAACATTTTAGTTTTTCTAAATTGATCGATTCAGCCAAATTATCAAAGTAATTAGACCAAAAAATTGTAATAGAGATCAAGAAATTTCTTTTGATGATGATGAAGATGTTGATTGATGATTCTAAAATCTAACACATAGGAGATCTTTGAGGAACGCCTTTCCTTCTATTGCTCATGCTACTAGCCATATCCTCATCTGAAACCTTACCAGTTGATCTTCCACATATGTATAGTCCTCCTCCACTTCTCTTCTTGCGTACAATCTCTGTGCAAATCATGCTCATGTTCTCATCGGAACCCGAAGAACCGGACGACGAGCTCATCGGCTCATCGAAGTCGACGATTGTTGAACGAGGGGTCTCGTTGGTCATCTCGTCATCTCCCATATCTTGGGGGATCAAGAAGTCGGGACTAAGTGTCAAGGAATTGCATTTCCTCAAGTAAGAAGAGAGGTCCTTGTAGTGTTTCAGCACAAAATCCACCTTCATTTGAACACATTATGGAAAAAAAAATCTGAATTGTGTATATGAACTATGATTCAAAAGCTTGGAACTTAGAATCTTTCCGCAGCCTAATACACTATGATTCTAAATGAAGATTTGATAAAATGAACTAAACATTAGAGTTATAGATAAAAATGATTACCTTGCACCCTAGAGAGCAATGGATGAATGGTTGTTGCAGGCTCCTGTCACAGGAGGTGCAGTAGTTTCCTGAACCTTTGAATTGCCTGTTCTGAGGTCTTTTCTTGATGAACACCACCTTGGCACTATTTATAGTATAAGCCTAACCAAAACTTCATCTCAAGTTAGCAACAACTATGAAGTGAATTGAATCAAGAAAAACGCAAGTAACAGAAAATAAGTTGGCCTGAAAAAAATCTGTAGATCCTAACCTGAACATTGGAGCAGTCGATGAGCTTCTGGAGGTCTTCCAATCTGACAACATCATGATAAACGTAACGACGAACTTGAAGAAGACGATGGAATCGATGAGAGGGTACACAGTGAGGGCAGATACTAATGCAGCAATCCAAGCAACATACGTTTTTCTCGTTCTTTTTAGCAGTCTCATGGTACGAACAACCTGCAAAAAACTTCTGTGTGTACAGAGCTTCCAACCATGCAGGTTTCTGAATTCCCTGAAACCAAAAAGCATAAAATCAAAACAGTTTATATCTATGCATGAAACTGAGAATTGGGTCGATAAGAATTCAACTAGAAACTGAAGAGATCAGATGAACACACCATGATCACATAAACGAACAGAGAAAAAAAAAAACCCTAGTTGAGATGCTGAACAAGAAAGAGAGAGAAGAGTGTAGAAGAGATTAAAGGATACTTATGGAGGTTCGCAAATGGAGGTAAGGGCATAAGATTTATTCCTTGAAAAGTAGACTGTAACATCTTGTGTTATAGAGCATTATTATTAAAGAAAAAGAAGTAAGATATGAGGAGAACGTGGGAGCTGTTTCCATGTCTCCTCCACTGTTTAAAACTTCTTTTTTTTTTCTTTCTTTCTCTCATCTCCTCGGTTTAAGAGCTGATTTGCTAAACTATACTCTTTCTTGAAGATGCTGCGCTCTTGCATGTACTTTTTTATACCGAAAAACTGTTTTGATTGAGCTTTGCCTAGTTGAATTTTGAATTGGAGGAGGAAGACGATGATGAGCCAAGTTTGTGTGAATTGGAATTACTAATGTCGATAGTTTAAACGTGTAATGTTGATTTGATATCTACCTTATGAAATTTAAAAAATTTTGATTTTAATTTATATATTTTTTGAAAATTTTTAATTAAAAACTTCATTTCTTATAGTTAAGTTAAAAATAATGAAAAAAACGTTTATATAAAATTTTATTTAATTTTTTGTATAATTCAGTTAAAAATAATGATGAAATAAATATAATATGAATATTATACATGAGCTAATCAAATATTAGTGACATAATAATCTAATTTGGTTTTAAAATTAAATTAAATTAATAATTTAAGATAATTATAAGAATTTGAGTCAAATTTAATTAATTTAGTTCAAATTTAAGAATTATGTTGAATCATCATGCAAGTATTATTTAATTGATCTACGTGTGATATTAATCTCGTATTTCTTTTATCATTAAATTAAAATTTAATGTTTTCAATATTTAATTGATCCGTGTAATGTATATTTTGTTCTTTTTTAAGAAAAATTAAAATAATTCTTAAAATTGTAAAAATAATTAAAAATAATTTTAAAGTTTATAATTTTTTAATTAGTAAACCATTAAAAGAATATGAAGAGCGTGAAATACGTAGTATAGATCTTATTACGTACAGAGGATCGTACATGAAAGGGTTAAAAAATAAAGAAATACGAAATACCTTATTTCGGTTCCATCTCTAATTTTGATGTTATTTTCGAGCTTCAAACGTTCACAAATTTCTCGGGATCTTTACGAAAGGTGTTTTTTGACACAAAGTTTAAGTCTTTCTATAGTTTTCTCAATACGTAAGCTCTTTTAACGAGTCAAAGAACCGTATGTTTACGATTGATATGAGCAACTGAGGAAATCATAACCTATTTATATAGCTTTCATATTGGGTTTTTCCATCATAAGGTCGATATAGACCAGGTCTACACTAAAAGGGATCTATTTTCTATCCGAACTTTGACTCATTAATATAGATCATTTATTGGGTCATTTTATTACCCATATCTAGATCAAATTATGTAACTTAACCGATAATTTATTGAAAAGTTAAAATTATAATTAATAACTGTCCACTTTATAGAAAATTGACAAAATTGCCCTTAAAGGGCAAAAATGTCTTAGAAGAGTGGTCTATGATAATTGGAATTCGAAGGGATCACCAAATAGTTAAAAACAGACATGTACGAGGAAACCCGGTAATTAGGGACTCAAACATGGAAACAACCACTCCACTAATGATCAGACAGAAGATAAGCATTTCACCCGTTGCTTAATGCTGACAAAAAATGGAAATTAAATTGGTACTTTTGAATCTCAAAAATTCACCTAAAACTTCGAAATAAAAACTGATCCAATTTGTTAAAATTTATACAAACAACAACACCCAGGGCCAATCGGGATTCAGATTTCCTTGTAAAAATCCCCTGAATCATGACCAGGATTTAAGAACAGGACTAGATGGAATGGACTAATCAAACCAACTTATCAGAACAGCTTGGGCGATTCTCAGATCAAGAAAAATGAGCAGAAACCAGAAGAGAAATAAAGTTTCAACCTTTGTACTATCCCATGTGAAAAGGGAGGTGGAAGAAGTTCACGTGCAAGGGAGCCAATGAATAGCCTGGCCTGCCTTGATGAAGAAGAGGGTGTGTCTCGGATTAACCAAATATTCCTCTTTTCTTCATTTGGATTCTGCATTTTGTTGGTTGGTCAAAGGTCAAAGATACAGAGATCATTGGGGGAGTGTCCTTTTCTAAGGAGTGTTCAGAGGAACAAACCAGAGGAGTGGGTGGGTTAGTGAGTCAGCAAGCGAGCCGCACGAGGGGATCTCCCTGACTCTGCCCTGTCACTTGCACGTGTTATGTTTGTGTTAATGCCTTAGTGGCTCTAACCACTTCCTCATGCCTTAATTTATTATATTAAGGATCTTGGTCATGTGCATACCCTTTTCACCATATACTTAAAATATGATCATTAAATGCTGAACTATCATGTGAATTTTTTAATAGAGTATAAGCCACTTGTAGTACTCTAGACTCAAACCAGGATTAGTGAAATATCCGATGAATCACATTTCTGAGTTTCCATGATCAAAGGGTTACTAGCTTGTTTTGATTATATTCTGTGAATCCCACCAGATTCTGATATATAAGAATTCCATGTTGGTCCCATCATGACAGTAGTCTAGAATTTTCCCATCACAACGTGAACAGAATAAACCAATTCATGTATAGTTCAGGATTGCAGACATATTATTGAATTTGATATACATTTGAAGGTATGAAAACCTGACATGGCAGACGAGCTACTGGTTCTACACATCTAGGCTGGTAAACTATCGGATAATTCCCAGGAAAGAGGCATATCGGTGGAAGGTTAGTATAAACCTTGTGCAGAATCTGACAATTGAATGCTTTGCATGGTAAACAGGTAATGGTTTTTGGCTGAATAGAATAGTTTCATCTGATCCACTTTAAGTGCAAAACCATAAATTTGATGCTTTATCTGACTAATCCTGCAAAAATGGAAGAATAAAAATTAGAGTAGAAGTGATAATCTCCTGAAACAGTAAAGCTTGTACGCTAAAAATGAAAAAACAAGGTTCTTCACACTGTTGTTTTCTCATACCATAAGAAAGGTAGTTGTAAACAGAAACTCTACATTACAGGAACCATATGTAACTGAAGTAACTGGTGCATATAGTTGATAACTCGTTTAACATTGCAGGCTACTTCTGACATCTCACATGGTGGGAGCTATGGAATGTTTACCGAACAACAGCCAGAACAGATTTGTCAGCTTTGTACACCAGACCACTTGCTTGTCCTCTAAGAGAAAGGTCTCTGCTCGCAAGAAAGCGTGATCTATAGAAGAGAAATCATCACTTCTTACAGTTTAACTACTCTTATATTTCCATCTTCCATTAAAGCTGGCAAGATTTCTGTCTCACAATGATTTCCCGCAACTCTCATATCCACAAAAGGAAATGTTTCACAGAAACTCTCTTAAAAGTCAGTTGCATACTAACTTGACAATGAAACATACTATGAAAACAAGCGACTATCTGCCATTGAATGAAGATATTGCATCTTCTCTAACCTAAAATGGCATTTTTTATGTTAAATATGAGAAAGTCAAGAGAAACATTAGCAGAAAGATGATATATGTAATTTTCCTGGAAGGCTTGATTTTGAGACATCAGCTGGAATTTAGACCTGCACAGTCTCTTGGTCCATAAGGAACAGCCCTGAAAAGAGTCCCCTCTTCTGTGTTTGTACACCAAGGCGCAGATGATCATTATTCCATATACGTGGATGTTACTTATAAAGGCTCTTCCGGATCCACTTGTGTGTTTTCTCATGAAATTTTCCCAGGTTGAAACTGTCTTTTCCATCTCAGTTATTGCGGGAAGTTCAAAGTTTCCAACAAGGAGATGTGCAAGCCATTGCACCCGATCTCAGTGGGGTACAATGTTGAGGAGACTCTGCGCATATCCTATGACGCCCAGTTGTGGAATCCGAGGATGAATTACTTGTCTTCAGTAACACACAGATTTTACAGAACTCAGACATAAAATCCCATCAGTTCTGACACTTATCTAGTTGACTTTGAAGGGGAGGTACTTGTGTTAAGCTAACTGACCTGTAAAGGGAAATTGTTGAAGTCGATAACCCTCTTTCTCTAATGGAATCTTGGAAAAATTGCGACTCAAATATGTCTCTTTGCTTTTGTCCACCCCTGTATCCACTGGCCAAAATAAGAATGTCTAATTCTACTGGCTCAGATTCTCCTTCAAGAATCAGACCTTCTTTACAGAATCTGGCAGTTTTTGATTTCTTTAAGACAATGCTTCTTTCTTTTCAGGCAGCAGACATGTTTGACATGAAGAGATGCTTTCAAAAAAGCTGCATATTTTAGTGGGAATTTCCATGTGAGATAGAATTCAATAAGTTTAGAAATCCCTCATTTCTGAAAGAACGTGCATATACATTGCATTTGAACTTTTTTTTTCTCCTGAAGAATCATGTAGGTTCTCTTCAGGAAAATGAATGCGAAGAAGTCCTATAACGAGAAAATTTTTGAAAAATTACCGGTGGTGAAAGCAAGTTGGCCATTAAGTTGAGAACTAGTGTTCCACCAGGCTTATGAACCATTAACTCCAACAGTCCAACAAGCGATTCAAGTACAGAAAACCAATATTAACACCACAGGTCTTCTCACTTGGGATGAATCAATGAGCTGTTCTTTGGATTAATGTGCAAGAGTACTCAACTTCTGATAGAAAAAAAGCCAAACAAGCCAGAAAGATCAAGTCAGATTATTCGCACATTCTACTGCTATGTCAAAAGAAATATTACAAAGAGTCTTACCATTTGCAGTTGCACATTCTGCTGGTATTTCCAGCGCAGATTTCTGTGATCCAATGATTGTGATTGTCTTGTTTTTGATAAATTCTGCAGCACTTGTATTATCCATTGCAGAGAAGTTCATGGAATGTATTGCCTTGCCATTGAATACTTCTGGACAATGATTTGGAGGGAACTCTGGGAGGTTAGGGTGACTGTTGTATAGTCCTGGTAAACCTGGTTAGTTTGTCCATCATCTCAGAATTTCTCATAACAAGTTCAAGTATGCTATATATTCTGCACGGTTACTTCTGTTAGGCAGAGTTGAGAAGAATTTGTTTAAACCTGCAGGGTGAATATTGATCGTTATCTGAATTACCTGTACATTGCAAGATCTGACATTTTGAACTCTGATGTGCCACCTCCCCTTAGACCCAAAAGGTTTAGCAGTTAGACTCCACAGTAGCCACGACTCAATCTCTTCACGGGACTCGCCAGTGTGATTTATACCAACAACCTTGAGTTGAACTTTATGTCGTGCATAGGATTCAAGATAGTCGGATATATCACTATGGCTAGGATGTGAATCTTTTACAGTGTCAGGAAATGGAAAATCAGAAAACTGATACGTAACCTTGGTGTTTTGTAGCTTGGTTGATGCTATGGTGTGACTCCAAATGCCACCAATGGCTTCTTCAGCTTGGAAGATGATTGGATTGAAACCTTTCTTCAGAGTGTATTCGCAAGCAAGAAGACCACTTACTCCTGCCCCGATGATTGCCACCTGTTTCTCCATTAATCTTACCACAAAGATGATCCTTCAGAAAACAATAACATGTATATATGTTCCTCACTATCCCGATTGTTACGTATTTTTCTGCTATATTCTCAACTCTAGTTGGTCAGCTTCAGCATTCTAATGATTTAATAAACTTGGTTTGTTTCTGCAATTGCAGGCAAGTTTACTTATGCTGGAATAAATTCATCAACAGAGAATTTAGTTGCCACAACTAATATTTAAATGATGAGTTAAGCCGCTAAATTATCCTTCCAAGAACAATTGTTAAGAGTTTCAGATGAGACTGAATCTTGTCAAAACCTGCCACTGCATGGTTGCAGGCGCTGGTTTTACTCCCTCAGGAAACATGTTCATCAACTTTACTAGCTATGTCTAGGTAGTACTGAAGACAACCGAGCACCAATCCCAGTTTTAAATACTATTGTTTGACTTCTACAACCTCGAGTTCCTTAATCATGTCTTCCTCATTAAAGAAATGATTCTCTCAGGCATTTTCTTAACTTTGGCTTAGAAGCATCTGGTGTTCTTCTTCTCCAGCCCGAGAGCTCAGAGCTACAACCATGGGATCCTTGCAAAGGCTAAAGCTTCTATTAACTTCTAGCCGGGTTAGGGTTGCAAAGGCTAAACCGAACCAAACCAGTCAAGTCTTCGCTTGCACATGTAATAAACACAGTCATGTGATCTCAAACGTGTCAATATGTGCAATTTCTACGGTAGGTGAATCCCAATGGTTTCGCCTGCCGGAACATCCCATCCCCACACACTATCGCACGGTCAATGGCTGCCCCAAGCCCATGTGACAATGTATCAGTAAACATGTGAGGGTTTTAAACACAAAGAGGTATGGGGAAAGGAATGGAACGGAGCTAGAAAATGACGTGAAGACGATGGACACCATTTCATTAGTTTCCCAATAACACAATTCCAAGACTTTGGCTTACGTTGGATACTTCGAAAACATCATTAAAAAAAACAGAAAACGAAAACCGGTCTTGTCAAGACAAGTTAACAATGGAGTTTAAGGCTTTTATGTTGATGAAACCCACTCTTCTTTTTCTTCTTCTTTTGTTTGTTTGCTTCCAACGAGAAGATGGGTTCCTTCCTGCGTTTGTTTGATAATCTTGTTCTTGTAGTAAATGCTCGTGGGGACATGTGCCTTGGTTAGATCCAACCAGGGTTTTGTTCGAAAAGATCCAATGTAATGTTTCGAATTTGTAGGAAGTGCTCGTCTTGTTTTCTTTAATTCGATTTATTTTAATAATTTTTGTTGATAAAATTTATTTATTTTATTAATTAATCGTCAATTATTTATAAATTAATAAGCTTTTATAAATTAAAATAAATAAATTATTTTTATTTAATAAATTATTTTTTTAATTAAACTTTAAATTTTTTGATGAGTAAGAACAATCTCTTTTAATCATATTTTAAATCTTTAATTTCATTTAAAATTTAGTTAATTTTATGACGTTCTAATAATAATTGAACCTTTTAATCCTCAAATCTCTTATCTTATCGATTTAACTTCTACTCCGATTTTTAAAACATTGTCTTTAAGAAGTTACGTAAAGATATTGTCATCTATTCTTTCTTTTTGTATCATCTTTTTCATAATAATAAAATTTTATTTTTTTACGTGTGGACATATATCACATTAATTGGTCGAACTCTCCAAATTCTTGTATTTTTTGTTTTATTTATTTTCTCTTATATTATTTATATGTTTTCACAATAGTTGATATCATAATAATTAATTTTGTACTAATTGACATTAAAAACAATTATAGAAATATTATAATCCAAACAGAATACCTGATTTCTTGAATGGAACGGTAAAAGGGGAGGAATTGAGTGGCGGGATTGTAATATTGGAGAAGTTTTGACAGGAAAATGGGGTATGTCTAATCAGTCAGGCATTGCGGATCTTGCTTGCTCATTGTCACTGTGTACAACTCACGAACACGACTGTCTTGCTTGTTTGTATTTGCATGAGTGTGTGCGTTTGAAGCAGTTCTCCTTGGAGATTTGTAGCTTTTCCTTTAAATGGTAAAGACACACACCCAAACACATAATATTGAGGAATGACCATTTCGATAGAAGATTTCAGATTGAGACAGATATTAGAAACTGTAGAGCAGTTGATTGGAATAAATACATCATATCTACTCATCAGAGTGAAAAGTAATTCTTGTAAATTAAACTCTATTGATCTGATCTGATCATCCCTCAGAAACAGGACACAGCTTGCAAAAAACATGCAGGAAATCCCTGGAAAAGTTGTTCCAAGAAACATGTGATGTCTCTCTGTCGGTTTTCTTGTTCAATTTGGATTTTGTTTACAATTCTAAGTTTGTCAAATCTCCGTATACCTAACCAGTAACCACCAACTTCCTTATTGCTTTATACACATGGATTAAGAAAAAAATGTTTTTTTTAAACCGGAAGAACCCATAATCACTATCTTTTAGATGTATACTAAGTAAACTTTCGGATTGACGCAATAATAAACAAGTCACGCTAATCGGGTATTTCGCACTAGACAAACTCTGTACAATAGACTCGGTCAAAAGAGCGTAAGTAGGAGATTCAAATATAGGACTTTTTGATTCCTTGCTCCCACTCCACCAACTTGACTACTCCTTAGGAGGCACGGGGTAAGTAAAATATACAAAAAAAAAAGTTGTTTTATCTAATCAAATTAAATAACAATTTGTCAAATAAAATTCTCTAATCAAGATTTAATGATAATTTATATTAAGGAAAAAAAATGAAATTCTGCTAATAGTTTAAGAAAATTTTTAAAAAATATAATCTTTAAAATTTTAAAATTATTTGTTATTTTCAGATTTTTAATTTCTTATCCTCGACATGGTCACGGTCATAGCCGGTGGGTGGGGAGGTTATGACGAAATTAAAGTGTAGCCACACCGGAGATATCTAGACACCGTCGTCCCGCGAGACCTTTCCTTGTCGGCCAAAGCAGGGACGGTCGTCGGTGGGATTTGCCACGGATGTGGACGTCCACGTGAATGGGCCGCCCCATAGGACAGGAAACGACAAACCGTTTTGCGACTCAACCGTTGCCTGTCACTCTTTCACATTAATTCCCTTGTTCCCTCCGGACGACATGTCGGTCGGGCCCAGAATCCACTTTGTATTCCCAATTTGCCTCTCATTGAATACGCCAACTGTTTATTTTACCTTATTGATTAACAATTTTTCACATATTGTTTAAAAAATAAAAGTTATGATAAAAATCATTTTTGGAATTTAGAATAAATTAGTTAAAAATCACATTTAATAAATAAATTATTTTCAAATATCCTAAATTATGAACAAAATATTAAATTTATCCTATCTCTTATTTGTAAGATATTATGGTGTATAAAAAATGTGCACTTATGTATTTCAATTAGTGGTATAATTTGATAGTCTTTAACTGTTATCTCTATAAAAATTAAATACTTATAATTTTAACCTAATTTATATAAGTATTAATAATTATTTAATGCAATGTTTAAAAAATCAGACCGAAAGTTAAAACGATAAGACAAGAGGTTTAAGATTTAAAAGGTTTAATTAGTATTAAAATGTTATAAAACTGGATAAAGATTTAATAAATTCAAAGAATTTAAAATATGATTGAAAAAGATTGTCCTTACAATTTAATGTTTAATTTTAAAAATAATTATTAAATAAAAATTAATTGATTTATAATAACTTATTAGTTAATAAAAATTGACCGATTAATTAATAAATTGATCAATTTTAACTACAAAAGTTATTAAAGTAAATTAGATTAGAAAATTGAAAACTTAACTAAAAAATTGAATAATTCAAATTTTTTATAGTTAAACTAGCTAAATCTGTTGGGTTTTTTAATAATTGATTTAATGCATTATCGATAAATATTTAAAAATATAAAACATTAAATATATTTTTATATTTTCATAAAGGTTGAACAGTTTAAAAATTATAAAAGTTAAAAATTATGATGATAATTTTCATTTTAATAATAACTAACAGTGATATGATAAGTTGTGATATGCAGTGCTATAAAATAAAGCCCCCTAGGGAGTAGTCGAGTTGGTGAAATGGGAGAATATGAGGTTAAAAGATCTTGTGTTCGAATCCTCTATATACACTCTCTTGATCGAGCTTGTCGTATAGGACTCGTCTAGTGTGGAGTACCTAGTTGACGTGATTTGTAAACTATTATGTCAATATGAAAGTTTACCTATTGCGCATTTAAAGATAACGATTGTGGGTTCCTCCGTTCAAAAAAAAAATGTTATAAAATAAAGACTAATATATTTGTTAAATTATTAAAAAGTAATTATATTAAACTTAGTCTCTCCAATTTTATTTTTTAAATATAAACTGACATTTTCTTACTACCGTTTACAATATATTAAAGATGATTTATGTTGAAGATTAGATTTATCAATAGTGTCCCATCTCTTTCAAAATATGCCATGTCTAATCAGATGTGATACAACCTTAGCTTTTACTTAGTCAAGGTGATAGTGATCAATCACTCAAAAAGGAAGCAAACTATGATCACATCCATATGATTGATTAATGATATATGAGTGAAAAAAGTAAATAAAAGAAGATTGACTGACCAAAACCTTTCTCAAGTATGTTAAAATTAATGTTTTAAAAATAGAAATTAAATTAGAAAAATAAAAATTTTAAGAATCAATTAATATTAAATTATAAAATAAGATTAAAATGAGATTATCTGTATTTGTCAAATTAATTAAGAAGAATAAGATTATTAAGTAAAAATTAATTAATTAATTATATTTTATAAAAATTAATTGATTAATAAAATTTATTTAATTAATAGATAAATCAACTGATTTTTAATTATTAATACTTAAAAATTTAATTATTTTAATAAAACAAATTAATTTAATTTTAACTAGTAATTAAAATAATTAATTAGAGGGAAAGTTTTGAAGCAACCAGTAAAAGTTGCTTCTTTCTGACTAGAAAGTCACAAGTTCTAATCACAAAAATAATTTCTTTATAAAAATAAAAGGGATATGACATCAAATTCTCTATATCTCTTTGACTTGTTTCTAACCCTATTTCTACCCTAAAAGAGTATCTGAACTGAACCCGAGATTTATGGATTGGATATGTTGAACTTTTTTTAATAATTAGTGAGAGGCTACAATGTGTATAATAACCTATCAAATCATCTGTTCTACTTTTCAACCATATTTAATTAAACCTCATCTACATATTTATATAAAGTTCATATAAATGTGTGGATAATATTTAACAGAACATGATAAAAATATCATAATAAATACAAGTGATACTGTGTAATAAAACCTATTGCATAGGAACTCATTAGCCCCGTCAAAAAATGAGGTTTCGTGAGTTTTGCAGGAAAACAAACGAGACAAATTATTAACATCAGATTCTTAATTTCAATTAATCGATCAATTCTTATTCTATTTTATTAAATTTTACCGACACCTTTATGTAAGATCTATATGATTATGTGAACAAAATTAAATAGTCAAGAATTGGAACACTTCAACGAAAACAGGTCCTCCAATCCCAAAACATTGCCTGAGCTATTACTACCAGCCTACTAGGTTGTTGATTTGATGGTGTTATTCCTCTTTTTAACCGGAAATGGCGGTGAAAAAGTGCACCCAATTTAATGCTGGTGTACCCATTTCAACGGAAACGAGGACCTGTTATTTTGACCCCAAAGGCCAGTAAGTCATGGCTTGAAGCTAAGGTCCTCGGTTTTGATAGAATACCTTAGATACATTCATGAGACTATATCTTCAAGTAAATAAGCATGGAATTAAACATTGAAGTCACTTACTTGCTAATACACAAGTGATACTTTAGTTTCTTTTTTTATTTTAAAAAAATTTACCATGTATTTTTTAAAATATTTTAATTATAATTCTTTTATTTTTAGCTGTGTACTCGTATGTAAATGAATTAATTTACACGACGGTTCATATCAGTATAGTTGGGAATAATAAATTAGACGGTTCCTAATTTTTAAAGATTTTTTAATTTAGTATCATATTTTTTAAAATTTTCAATTTAAGGATTTACCTTTAAAAACTTATATAAATTAGTTCAAAAACAATTTTTCGACCTGATTTGAATGAATTTTAAAAGATTAGTTACTAAATTTAAAATTTTAAAAAGTTTTGGTAAAAAAATTTAAAAAACTTAGACAGTTTTGGAGTATATTATCTCTATTATTAATTAATGATAGAATTAATAGTGAATTATGTTCACAAAAAATTAAAATTTCTTGTATTTTATTAATATTTTTTAAATTTTGATTAGAATCATAAAATTAAATAAAATTTTAAATTCAAAATACGTTTTTTTTCATTTTGTTCACTTATAACATACGATATATTCATGAATCCATATCTTCATAATGGAATAAAATTTCAAGTGAATTACTGGTTAATACACATTATTGCATCCTAAAGAGAAGTAATGATCTAATCATAACTCAAAAGACCCATTTAATGCATTGCTCTAATGAATCAATCATTAGTCATTTACTTTGAGAAATGACAAATGGTGTCAATTTATATAGCAAGACAAGAAAACATAAGAAAGTGGAGGAAAATCCCTTCTTAAAGTTCATGTTGGGGAGAGACTTGCTTGTGGTCCCTAAAACCTTAGTATATATTTTAAGCAGATAGCCCCTTCAAAGCAATCTATCTTTTACTTAGGCTCATCTCTTAAACAACTCAAAGACTTTATATGGCAATGGAAGCCAAGATATAGAAACTCACATTATTACATTCATTCAGGAGTAAAATCCTCAGTAACACTACACCCCAATTTCACCATCCATTTCTCAGATGTTTCACCAAATGAGGCCTTCTTCTTGGGTTGTGTCTCTTCTGCTTTTGTCCTTCATCCTTCACGAGGCCAAAGGTATGTCATTGCTAAATATCAGTTCTAATACCTGATATATTTGATTAGTTCCTTCCTAAGGTTTCTGGTTATTCTCTTGGTAGGAATTCGCATGGAGAAGGGAGTCTTGCAAGGTGGAATTCAAAACATTCAGGTGGGTATGGAGTCTTCTAGGTTTTGACAGACGGTGGCGTTTCTTTCTTGTTTGTATCCTGTAAGTTTGACGAGATTATGATTGTTGCTTCATGTAGGTGGACGAAAAGCCTTTGACAGAAAGAAGAAATGGCGTTCTTGGTGATGTTATTCTCTGCAGAGAAGGACGCTGTACAGGTACAGAAGAGCAAAGATCAGTTTCTAAAGCGACAGAAACAAGAAGGAGACTTGCTTCTGTCACAACCTCCACTTCTTCTGCTACAACCACCACCCCAAAGGTTGGTTCACTTAATTCCTCGATAGTTGCAATGCAACTTGCAGTTACTGAATTTCTGTGACGAAGACCACTAAGACCCCACCTTATCTTCATCTTCTCTTGTATGATTTTGACAGAACGAGAAGAATAAAGCAAACTCCAAGCTGAAGACCAGTCCAACAAATGGTCAGGAAGTAACTGTTAATTCTTCGCCGGTTTCCAGGAATCGGAAAGTGACCAACGATCACTACGTGGACCTTATGGACATAGCTGAAATGGATTATTCTCCTGCCAAAAGAAAATCTCCCATACACAACTAGTTGTTAGCTTCTGTGAAAGAAGATGAACGGCATCACTGAAAATGCTGCAGTTTTTTAGGGTTAGGAAAGATCTGTACATAGGATTTATATACTATTTATAATATTCATATATCTTACTTTTAAAAGTGTGAGTTTGATTGGTTCCATTATGAGCACTTTGTGGTGGCTCATTAGGCTTCTGTAACACCATCAGTTGGAATTTAAACCATTCAAGGTTCAAACCTAGAAAATCAACTCCAAGCGGAATGAGAAGGACAGGGAAGATTCATGTCGAACCAAAACCAAACTAGAAACGTCTACTTGGTTTAACGAAGTTCATACATTCACATACACATACAAACAGTTGTTACATGTTAAATAAAGTAGGTATGAGTGCGACTCTAATATGGTTTCCAAATGGTCCAGAAAGTGAATGTGGGCATTGCTGGTCCACCATGTTTCCATAATTGAATGCACAACTTGACAACTCCTTCTTCTACGTGGGTGGGTTCACATGTCCTCTGTTGCTTCAGAGTTCAGACCTACATATTATGTGTCCCTTCTCCTCCGAGATTGTGGTGAACCATCTAAATCTGTCCCTTCCGCAAGACTCTACACCTCTTCTCCGTAGGATCATCTCGTTACCAGTTGGCTTGCGAAGTCTGCGGAGTTTACTCTTTCATGTTTTGGGCCTAAAATAAAATTGGATGGTCTTCCATTTTTCATTGATCAAATCCAATTTTCAGCTGGGAAATGACTGCCATAACTATATATTCTCAAGCTTCTCCAACTCCTGGACTTAGGTTAATTATGCCCGGCCCGGTTTTAGCCTTATTCAATCAAGCTTCAAAGGGTTTGGGCTTTTTTGAAGAAAACATTGTAGAGTTTGCGTTATGCTTGGACAATTCGACTTGATTCAATCTGTTCCGAAGCCCTAAAATTTCAGGAAAAATGATCTTGTTTCTAAGGATGGCAATGGGCTGACCCATGAGTCAACCCTGTCAATTTTTTAATTTTTCAAATTAAAAATATAAAATAATTTATTTTTTAATTAAATTAGGATCTGGGTTACTTAGACCCAAGTTTATCTAAAGCCCGACTCTTTTAAGTAAAACGATGCTGTTTTGTTTAAAATAATTGGACCTTGAGTTTATCTGGGCCTAGGCCTGACCTATGGGCCGACTCATTAAAAACAACTAAATTTAGGTCCATGGGTCAAAATTTGTCATCCCTACTTGTTTCCACTAAAACAACGTTGTTTTCATAATTTAAATAATAATTATGTTGAGTTCAGACTTGATTGAGCTTCGAGTAAGTAATTTTTGGTTGTAAAAAGTTACGATTAGAAAATCAAACCGGTTCGAACAGTTCAACTATAAAAATTTTAAATCAGCTAATTTTTCAGTTCAGTTTTTAATTTTTGATTCGATTTACTTTAATAATCTTTATTGTTAAAAATCAATCAGTTTATTAATTAATTATTTAATTTTTGTAAACTAATTGATTTTTATAAACTAAAATAAATAAATTAATTTTCATTTTATGGTTTTTTAATTAAACTTTAAATTAAAGACAATCATCTTCAATCATATCTCAAATTCTTTAATTTTATTTAATCTTTAACTCATTTTATGACTGTGAAATATCGGTTGAACCTTTTAAATCTTAAATTTTATGTTTTATTAGTTTAACTTCCAGTCTAATTTTTAAAACATCGGTAAAAAGTTTTTTAACGGATTCTCACTAATTATTAATAATCATTGTTATTGTAAACAGTAAAAAAAGTTCATTATGTAATAAGGTGTTTATCTTGTACAGCAAAAAGCATTTTCTTATATTGTCCCATTAAACCTCTTGGACTTGAAAGAGTGAATATGAACCAATACTCAACAATCCATTTATTGAACATTTCGAACGTATCAAATTATTTGTTTCAATTACTCTGTTTTATTAAATCTCATTCATATATTTATGTGAGATTTACATAAATATGTGGATAAGATTTAATAAAATATGATAAAAAGGGGACCACAGCTCGGCCTCGCCTACCGATCGCCAAGGTTGCCGAGACAAGATCCTCGGAACCATCGATCGACGTCGC
>JAOTAY010000190.1:863915-885673 GCA_025629805.1 Erythroxylum baracoense
GTAGCACACAATAACTTGTCAGGAAGAACACCTGACATGGTTGCACAATTCGCAACATTCGACAAGAGTAGCTACGAGGGAAATCCTTTCCTGTGCGGACTGCCATTGCCAAACAGTTGTGATGCAGGATCACCATCTCAAAATGCAACCAAGTATCAAGAGGATAATGGTTTTCTTGACATGAATGCCTTCTATGGAAGCCTTGGTGTATCTTACATGATGGCACTGTTGGGAATAGTAGCAGTTTTGTACATAAATCCATATTGGAAACAAGTGTGGTTTCACTATGTAGAGGTGGTTATAAACAGCTGCCATTCTTTTGCTGCAGACAATCTTCCTGTGATGCCTAAGTTCAGGTTCTCTTAGTCTTGTGTCTTACTCCTAGGAGTATGTTTTTATAGGTTTTTACATTGTTTAATGTTGTTATTATTAAGATTATGAACACTTTTGGGGTTTAATGTTGATTTTATTAGACTTATTAGTAGTGTTAAATCATATTATAATCTTAGCATAATAATGTTAAATCATATTATAATAGTAGTTATTTTCATAATATAATAAGATTCAACCAATCTTTTATTAAAGTTAAAATAACGTATTGACGTTATCGGTCAAATCTATGATCAATCTCGTATTAAAACTAAAATGATGTTATCGATCAAGTTCATTTTATCAACCCTTCACTGAAATATTGTCTCTTTTATTATTGTTAAAAAATAATTATTTTATAAAAATTAGATTTGTATAAAAATAAGTTATATATATATAAATATATATAAGAAAGGATATATATTTAATTACTTTATTAAATAATACCTTAGTTAAAATATTAATAACTATTAAAATATAAATAAAAATAAGTTGAAAATATAATATTTCTTATTTTTAATAAACTTCGAACAAAATATTTAAATTTAATCCATTGTTTCATTAAAAACTTTTTTAAAATCACAATTTATGTGAAAATAACTTAAATAATTAATTTATAAAATTATGAGCTTAAACTGTCTTCTTACCCTATTTTGTTGGTTAGTCCATATGATATGAACTACATATCTTGTTTGCTTCCGTGAAACTTCCAAATCCAAGAATTGTTTCAAGCACATCACGTTTAAACAACATCATTGCCTTTGGTATTTTCGTTAACTCAATGATTAATTTCAACTCCTTGAAGTAAACCCTAAACAATCATTGTGATTAATCTCTAATTAACCCACGTTAATTGTATCCGTACAATTTCTTCATTTTTTTTCATTTGAACGCTTCTCATCTAATTTTGTTGCTCGAAATCTTCACCTTGCTACTATTTTTGAAAAGAGTAATCGTATCACTTGATAAAGGTTAAAACTTTTCCCTCCTCGGCCTATAATTGCCAACCAAAAGATAGGGATATATAGATTTTATGTTGTTTGGGGTATGAAGCTTTATATGACAAGTAGATGTCAGCAGAGATAAACAGATGAGCTGAGAGCAATCTGTAATTTAGCTGTTTTCTTTTGTAAATCTTTAAGCCTAACCTTCTTGCATCTCTGTCCTTACGTTGGTGTACTGGATCTCGTACTTGTTACGATTGAGCAGCTTGGTTTGAGGTAACCGTGGACTTAATCTGATTTCTTTGTTGAATCGATTGATTTTGTGAAGTGGGGAACTTGATCGTTTGTGGGTTTTGCTTAGCTCGGTGGTTGGAAGCTCCCACGGCTTAAAACTCAAAACTTTTCTTGTTGAATTCATAGTTTCATGTCAACCCTAGAACTATGATGATAGATAACAGGAACATGCCAATATGTTCGTCTTCTTTTATATACTTTGTGGGCTTTTGTGAGCTTTGATGAGGTGATCTGAGTAGAGGGCAGGATTGCTAATTGGGTTTTTGTGAATTGAAGAAGCATAATCACTAGTTAGTGCGCTAGATTCTATTGGGCTGAAAATCTTGTCATCTTTAACATATTCTCAATCTTAAACTCCTTGAGAATCTCCCAAATCTTTCTTTATCGTGGTTTAAGGGATTGGTTTGATGTTGGATTTGTATCTCCTTGGGAAACTGTGAACCTTTACAGGGGAAATGGAAACATATTTAGAATATCAATAAGCACTGGGATTTCAATCATTAATTCCATTTACAGTTTTTGTTTCAAGTAGAGGATTTATGATGTGTTGAAAAGAATGATCTTCATTGTTTTATGGCAGTTGCAAATCTCCTGCAACATTAGTTGATATGTATCATTCCATAAAGAGGGTATCATTTAAGTGTAACATTTGCGGGAGTATGTGGCTTTCATTGTCTGGTGAGTGGCAGCCAATATGATTGGAAAGAAAAGGAAATAACTATGGTAGTGCAATTCATGCTTAATTTGGTTCGCAATAAGGCTGAAGTTTGAAAGTTGACTTCCCATCACCACTTTTCACTTGACAATCAGGAATCCAAAACTAAGATATAAATTGGAGGATAAATAGAAACATCTATTTAAAAACATGTTCACAAGTGAATTCATTTTGAAGATGTGATCAGTTTCGGGAATTGAGATGTGGAAAATGTACTTAGGTTTCTGTCATGCATGTTGAAAGGCCTTAACACCATTTTCTACTGATTTTCTAGTATCTTTCGTTTATATGATAGATTCTTCCTTCGATGCTTTTCACCATTAAGTTTAGTTAGCTCTATTGAAGGTAAGACCTAATTGAACATCTTGAATGGATCATAGGTTTCATATTTTCCTCATCTTCAAATGCATGTGCATTTTTTTTCTTCAATTATTTCTTTATGTGCTTATGTATGTTTATATATAACCTCTAAAATTGGTTCCAACATTTATATAATTCCACAGGATTGGCTATTCTCAATGTCATAATTATTTTTACTGCTATAAATGTAACAAAAACTTTGGCAGAAGAAATAATGTTGGTTTTCTCCTATCTTCTCTATTATGTAGGCATCTTGTGATCTGAGGAGGATGGATAGCAATGTTTCTGATAACATTTTGAGGGGCAATGGGGCCGAAGGCTCTGAAGCAATGATTGAAATTAAGATAAAAACATTGGATTCTCAAACCTATACTTTGAGAGTAGATAAGCAGGTGATTGCTCTGGCTTGTTCCAGCGACATTATTTCTTATGTACTTTGGTAGACAACTCCTGGAGCCTATTAATTGTTTTATAAGTATTCTGGTTTTCATTTGAAAGTACTAGCAGTGGCCAGTGCTTAGGGAGTAACTTGTGGATTCTTCTTTACTGAATCACATTAGTCCATGTTTTCCTTTGCACTTTTTGTTCAATGCTTTGCCAAGAGGTATAAATAATTGCAACTTTAAGCTAGAGCAGCAAGAGGATTCATCAGCTTTGATTACCAAAACTGAACAGTCTTCATATCTTACTTGAGCGTGGTCACAGACTTTCTCTACTAGTATTTACTTTGGCCGTCAAATATGTGGCATATCAAACATGAAGGACACCTGTTCCATCTTAACCAACCCTTTCCCTTGTGTAAATTCTTGAAGTTCTTACGCTTATAAGTATAAATCAAGTCTAGACCCAGTTTTTGAGGTTGAATACTGCATGGTGGATGCTGCACCAACAACAGCAATTTAATCATGCTTCATCTTTTGTGCAATTCCTTCTTCATAAAAGCCTGTATACTATCTAAGGAGCATCAGAATTTCATGAACTTTTAACGCATTAAAGGCATTATTTTCCCTGGTGTTGTATGCCTCTAAACCCTTTCCATTAATCTGTGATTTGTTGGTTTAGAGCTATTCATCATATCCCGCTATTTTTTGAATTTTGCGCAGATGCCAGTTCCTGCTTTAAAGGAACAGATTGCTTCTGTCACTGGTGTGTTATCAGAACAGCAGCGTTTAATCTGCCGTGGAAAAGTTTTGAAGGATGACCAACTGCTGTCTGCTTATCGTATCCTTCTTATATACACCGCAAAGGCTTAGTAAAAATAGCTTGAGCTTTTGTAATCTGGTATTCTCTGTGATATACAAGTATATGATTACTCTTGCAAGTGCCAAATAGGAGTGAAGCATGTAGTGTACCAGATTGAGAATTTGATGGGTATGTTGACTTAACATGGTTTAGATGTAGAAGATGGTCATACTTTGCATCTAGTAGTCAGGCAACCTGTTCCACCATCACACGAGGGTTTACCCAGTCATCCAGGTTCGTTGATGGAGATAATTGATAGTCTAGTTCTCCATTAATGCTGAGTGCTAGTAAGTTCGCTGTTGAATTTTTGTCCCTAATTATTGATGCTACTGCATCTGATACTGCTCAAGGTGCAAGCCCTGGACACAGTGGCCAGGTGGGCTCCAATGTTGTCATAGAAACCTTCAGCGTTCCTGATCAAGGGGAAGGAGTTCCTCCAGAAATTAGTAGGGTGGGGATACAGCTATATCTTAATATTCTTTTGGTTTCCAAACAATCGATAATTTCAGAGCATAATTATTCTCCTGATTTTTTCTGTGGAGCAGATTGTCTCTGCTGTTCTTGGATCCTTTGGATTATCTAATATTGCAAGTGGTAGTGAAGTTTTTGAAGTTGGCAGGGTAAATCTTAATATGAAAATTCATGCACATGCACTTACAAAAATAGGTTGTATCATAATGCATTGCTCACCCTATAGTGAAAAGATATGCTTATGTGTCTGCATATACATGCAAACGAACATGTTCTTGCAACTTATGGTGCTTCTGTTATACTTGCGGTTTGCAAGGAGCGTAGCCAGCAAAGAACATCAACTGCAAGTGTACCATTGGATGCAACCCAGCTCCAATCTGAACAAGCAAGCAATGGGCCTCAGTCTGCTCAATCTCAAAGTGCCTTTGGACTTCCATCAGCAGTTTCCTTGGGGCTGCTACATCCTCCTGTTAGTTTAACATCCCCATTCCTTGTCATCCTTTTCCATCGTACTCATGGTTGTGGTACAGATTTCTTTAGTGTTTCAGTGCTCTAAATGACCTTGTCATTGCAGGTTCTTCCTGATTCTTTAACTACTTTGTCACAAAATCTGGCTAATTTAAGGCGTGAATTCAATTCCATTGGTCAGTTCTTGTTGTGTTGTTAGGGTCTTTAAGTCAAGAAATGTGAGCTGCTGTTGTAGTGTTTATGGTTGACATGCTTCTATTATATTTAGTGACAGCCGGAGGTGGAGAAAACAATGTCCAAGCAGATATCATGCATGTTAATGACCAGAGAGATTCTATCTCTATGTCACAAGCGGTTCCCACGCAAGAAAGGCTTCCGTCGCCTGCATTTTTGGCAGAAGTGATGCTATCTAGTAGACGGTTGCTCATTGAACAAGTTGCAGAATGCTTACATGTGTGTTCCTTTGAACCAGTTCCTTGTCTTGTTTCAGTTTGTAAATTAACTATTTTGGTATTTAGTACAAGACTACATTAGATTGTTAAAAGGACAAGAATTCTGTTGGTAGCAGTACTTTCTTAATTCTTGGCCTCAAAAGTAGCATGCTGCATTATTCTTTCAAATATTCTCAGTATTAAGATGCTTATTTACATGTTAACTGTTTTCACCTTTTGGTACTGGCAGCAACTTACTGTACACTTAGAGAATCAAGAAAGTCTTACGGATCCCACTGCACGGTTGAGCACCCAGTCTAGTGCATGGAGAGCTGGGCTTCAGCTTCATAATTTGGGCGCTTTTCTTCTTGAACTAGGGCGTACAACCATGACTTTACGACTAGGTCAAGCGCCGGTAGGATCATCATAAATCATTAATTCTATCATCAAATACGTCTAACAGGCCTAGCTTGCTATTTGTTTTTGCTTTTGCAGTCTGAAGCCCTGGTTAACGCTGGTCCTGCAGTTTTTATCAATCCTTCTGGTCCAAATCCTCTCATGGTTCAGGTTATAATCTATAATACTTTTATGATGAACTTTTCTCTGATCTGAAAATGGTAGTTCTGCTTCTGATTGCTCCATTTGTCTAGCCTCTTCCTTTTCAACCTGGAAGTACTTCTGGTGCCATACCTGTGGGTTCTGTGCAGCCTGGATCTGGTGTTTTCAATGCTATTGGTACTGGTTTTCTTCCTCGACGTATTGATATACAAATACGAAGAGGTATCCGGTACATCTGCTGTATTGTTAATAACTTGATTCCCTTTTAATGCCTTCATTAATTTTATGCTGATTGTATCAAAGGTTCACCTACAGCTGCAGCCAATGTTAATCGAGAAGAACGGCCTGATGTTCAACAGGCTCCTGGCCCGGAAAACCAAGTAACAGATTCTGCTGGTGAAGGACTTGGTACTCAAACTGTTTCGAGGGTCACAGAGGCGTCCTCATTGGCAGGAGACTCGGGGGTGCGGGTAGTGCCAATTAGGACAGTGGTTGCTGCAGTTCCTGGTTCATTCAGTCGTCGTCCATCTGATTCTTCGGGTAGCTCAGTTGGTTTATACTATCCTTTGCTGGGGAGGTTTCAACATGTAGCTTCTGGCTGGGGATCTCATGCAGCTAGTGAGAATGATCCCGCTGTTATTCAAAATACGCATAATTCAACTCTTGAATCTGCCGTGCTAGAGCAACATCTTGAAACTAGAGATGGTAATGTTGCATAAATAATTCTAAATTTCAGTTTGCAGTTATCTAGACCAACTCTGAATGCTAGCTTTGCAAATAATTGAGAGTGTTTTTTGCCTTTTTGTGGATGTTTTGGGGTGCAAAGTTGATGTGATCTGTACATTTTGAAACTCATTTTAAGTTGCTTGCTTAAGATAAATGTTTTTTGGCTTGTGGTTGGAGGCTACTAGACAATTGGAGAACTTTGTATTGTATCCTACACGGTCATGTTAATCATTCTTTATACCTTTCTTTGGAGTTGATGTTATGGCTATATGTAAGTAATTTATTTTAGTTTGCTAGTACTAGACCAAGACATCCAACCTCTTATGTTATTTCAGGATCAACACCAACCCGAAATGCAAGACAACAGGAGCCTTCTAGTTCACACAATATAGACATCGACGTTCTATCAACTACTCGGGCTCAAAATAATCATGTTCCTGAAAGACAGATGCCACATAATGTCATGCAGCTACTGAGGAACCTTTTTTCTGGTGGTGACATCCAAGTGCAGGACGGCAGCTCGCATGGAATAGCTACTGGTTCCATCCCAGAGACTGCAGGGTTATCCAGTCTTCCTGTAGAATCAGAAGCTAGAGCTACTGATGAAGGGATATATTTGTCGAACCTGCTTCGTGAGATCATACCCTATGTTTCACAACATCAAGGTCCTGAATCAAGTGGTGCATCCTCTGCAGAAGAGCAAGCCTCTAGACATAAATCAACTGGAGATTCTTCGACCCAGGTTAAATTTCTCTTTTGGCAATTTGCATGTTCCCAGAATAATAAATTGAACATGTCAGTCTGTCCTAGATCGTCATCATGTGGCCTTTTTCGATGAGTTTATCTGTCAGGCAAAGCAAAATACTGCCAAAGAATACGATGACACAATCCTAACATTCGTTTTCTGCGTAGGCTGAGAACTCCAATGTGGGGACATCTCATCGTCGGAGTAATTCTGAACCAAACCCTCCAAGTTCAAAACGTCAGAAGGTAGGAGTGTTCAAATCCCAGCAAAAAACAAGACAAAACTCAAACACTGTTGTAGGTAGGAAAATTGGCGGATACAGAATCATCACTTTTCCTTCTTTTGTATGCAGATGGAGTGACAGAATCATGGAAACAAGAGCAAAGGGATATTCAGCTTGCGATTGACAATCTCGGAATCTTCCGCAAATTCAACATCTTTTTCGAGTCGAACAGCAGCAGCTTCATTGAGTTCTTCAGAATGTACTGTATCTCATTTCTTTTTCTTTTTCTCTGCGTTTTGCATTTATTTGATTCTTTCTCACAGCAAGTAGGAATTCCTTTGAGATTTCTGTTACTATAGCTTTATCAAATGAGGAACGTTTGTGTTTCTTGATTTAGTCCCTACAATGTATCATCATATTGAACACTAGATAAGGCCTATCAACAGCAACCTAGTACCTGTCAAGGCCACCTTGTTTCTGTATTGCTTCACTTGTTCCTTATTATAGTCTTCTATTGCTAAGTTGTAAGCCTTTAGTGACCCTCACTCTTGAATAACTCGAGATTTGCCATCTAGTTATAATCATAATAAGTAGCTCCAATATTGTGTTTTTCACGATTTTTAAACATTTAATTATATTATTTTAGCTAACATGGTTACATCAAAATCTTGTTTTGATATAATTAAATCATATAAAAGTGAAAAATTGGTAGGACTATCCAAAAATTTCTGAGTACGGTCTGATTTGATTGAGGTTAATTTACGTTTTAAAAAATTTTGCTTGGATTTAAATTGAATTTGAGTTTGAAAAATTAAAATTTGATATAAGAAATTAATTTGATTATTTTATATATGCTCGAATTCGAAAGGAGCTTGGACTCGAAATCTTAAAAGGTTTTGGGCTCGACCCACATCCTTGAAAGTGACAAAATTAATAAGAAGTTCATTTAAATGATTATAAAAAATGAAGATATCTTGTCCTTTTTATTAAGCTCTATTTGATTTTATATATATCTATTTTAATACATCATTAAAGCCATTAATATATAAATCATATTAATATTAATATGTATAAGCTTTGATAAATCAAATGAATATATGAAATTAAGTTAAATATATTTACATTTCAAAGTAAATACAATTAATCTATTTTATGCATTATATTTATTAGACAAAAAAAGAAAGGATAATAAATATTAAAAAAGGAAATAAATATTGTTTTAGATTTGGGCCAGACTTACTAAAATGGGCTAAATTGAAAGTATTCAGAAAAGGGCCCATTAATTTAGTTTATTTCTTTTTGATCCTTCTGTATATATATATACATAAAGCAGTTGCTGTGTGTTTTGCTAGTAACGATTAGGGTTTAAGAATAGTGCCCAATCCCGGGTCACCGCTCTCTCGACGCGAAGAAAGCAATCAAACATGGCCGAGCAGGTCCATTCTAGATATCTTCTCTTCTACATTGCCTTAGTTTTGAAGCGTCTTTGATTTAGATCGGAAAATTTTATTCTTTTGTTTGGCTTGATACAGACCGAGAAGGCTTTTCTAAAGCAACCCAAAGTGTTTCTCTGGTAAGTGAAGCGAAAGATCAAATCTTTCTGTTAGTTTTTGATTGAATTTTCGTTACTTGATATGTTTTTTTTTGGGGATTGGTTTATATGAATTGGATTTTGCAGCTCGAAGCAGTCAGGGAAGGGGAAGAGACCTGGAAAGGGAGGAAACAGATACTGGAAGAGTATTGGTTTGGGTTTCAAGACTCCCAGAGAAGCCATTGAGGGTATTTCTTATCATTCTTTAATTTAAGTAGTTATTTACTTATATGTATATTTTTTATTATTTGTTCATCGGCTTTTTATGGATATTAATTGGGTTTAGATATATGCTTCTGTTCCTCTATACTTGATTTCTTGATTGATTAAATTGTGAAGTCTGAGGGAAATTTCAATGGCAAGTGAGTATATTGGTTAAAAATTATGATTCTTAAACCCCGCGTGCACAATGTTAACGCTCTTTTTTCTATGTTTTACCAAGATGCATTCATTGGAAGCATATGAAAGCTGGAATATGTTCCTGAGTATCGCTTTGAAGCTATATTATTTACTCCACAAAACCTGATACGTTGTTTTAAGATTTGTGAAAATCCAGGAAGCATATTTGAGTTTCTAATTGGTCATACTGTTTGTTTTTTTCACATTGTTGGTAATTGGTGGGAGACATTCGTTGTCTTTTATTGCAATAATATGTTTACTTTTATTTCTTTTGTTTCATCACATGCTTATAAAGGAAAACTATTTATTTGAAGTATGCTATTTCATGGCTCAATTTCTTAACGAAATGTTCCTATACAGGAACTTACATTGACAAGAAGTGCCCCTTCACTGGTAATGTTTCCATCAGAGGACGTATCTTGGCTGGAACTTGCCACAGTGCAAAGATGATGCGGACCATCATTGTTCGGAGAAACTACCTTCATTATGTGAAGAAATACCAAAGGTATAGACTATATTTCAATTATGATATATGTTATTTTTGGTCTATACTCAAGCCCCCCTGTCATTACCAAAAGAGGGCTAATGGTTTGTTTCTCGTCCATGTTTCAGGTATGAGAAAAGACATTCAAATATTGCTGCACACATTTCCCCATGCTTTCGTGTGAAGGAAGGAGATCATATTATTGTTGGGCAATGCAGGTTAAGTTGCTAACATAATCTTATTTAAGCTTGTGCATATGTTATGAGCCGGATTTTTTTATCTGAACTCGATTCTGTTTCTTGTCGTAAATGCAGGCCATTGTCAAAGACTGTGCGATTTAATGTATTGAAAGTGATCCCTGCAGGTTCTTCCTCTGGTGGTAAGAAGGCATTTACTGGGATGTGAGGCTTGACGTTCAGTTTCTTAGGCACCAATTGAAGCCCTAATGAAAATAGTTTAATCCGTTCTTGAAATTTTGATCAAAATCTTGTTTGACAAACGGATAATTGAGGGTTTATTCTTGTCTTGCCAAATTATTGATTATATCTAGAATGTTGAACATGCCAAGCACTGTTGATTTTTTGATAGTATAAATGTTTGATTCTTCTTGCGAATGCAATCTCTATCGAACCATCCCTAATATTTGAAGGTTTCAGCAAAAGCTCATATCAGTGCTTGTCCCCATATAATACTGGCTTAACATTCTAAATGTTTAAGCAAAAGCTTATATCAGGGCTTGTCAGCATATAATACTGGCTTAACATTATAGGTGTCTCAACTAGTTCTTAGATTTCTATGTGAAATTTGTGTACTATTTTGGTGAAAGGTCTCCCTTAAAAATCCTAATGCTATCTCAGAGACGAGCAAATTGCCTCCAAGCGGCTGACTGGCAGTTGGCTTTGCTGGTAATTAGTAGTAGGGAGTAGGTTGCTAGTTCCTACCCCCTCAAGTTTCATACGAATGGGGATTTGGTAAATCCACCTTAACTATGGCAAATGAAGATATCATGGGACCCCTTTTTTTTTTTGCCAAAACCAATTAAATTGTCCAATGTTCATATGATTATTTTCCTGAATGAGATAAAAAACAGTAGTAAGCACCATCACTTGTCAGTTGTCTCGGATCCGAAAACAGCCTTTTCGATATAAAAAGATGCTACATAGGTGAGATCTTAATTCTGGTGATATCAGATCGCAGGCTTTGAAGTTGACAGTTTGTCTGTCCTTTTCTTCTGGTCTCTATACTTCTAAATCATGTTTGAACATTTTTATGTAATTTTGACTCAGTCAACTCTGGTTTGATTTTTGCTTATGAACTGTGTGGAATCATCATATTGATTTGAAAAAAAACTCCTATTAACTGAATTAATTTGTACCTTTTATCTCTCCAATGTTTGGTGATTCAAATATATATAGGGAAAGGGGGCAAAGTAATGGTCATTCCTGTACTATTTAATGGAGTGCATTATGCCACGTCATCCCCAGCAAATTACTGTTAGAGGGAGCTTTCTTAGGTCACTTGTCAAAGGCCACTTAGAGAAGATGCCTCTCATCAATACAGTGGTCTCCCCATTGGCTTGATCTTAAAAGTTCTGATAAAGATCAGAGAAAAAGATCATCTGTTGTGTTGTTTAGATTCTTCTTCTCTTCTTAGTCTCAGTGACAATAAAGATTAGCCTCTATTTCTCTGTTTTCATGTTTTATAAAGACCTCTTCTCCACTAAGAATTCTGAAAGATAAATTAAGGGGTTAATATGATGTCCCAGCTAAGAAAGGAAAAGCGACCTTTTTTTTTTTTGAAAAGCGACTTTTACACACCACTAGTTGCCAACCTCAGAAGATATTTTAGGAATGATTGTTAATGAAATCAAATACAAAAATCTAAAGTCAATTTTTCTTGCATCATCAGCCTTACTAGAAGTTTCTCTGTTTCACCCACCAATCACTTCACTTTCAGATCTTGTTGAGTTGTTATTAATTATCATGTACATGAAAACAATACTTAAACGATGTAACATTTCACTGACAAAAGTTTCATTCTTTACTACAAAATGAGCCCAGTTTGATCCAATGGGTTTGGTTACTTGGACGCACTTTTCTTATTTGATAATCAAAAGACAGAGCATAAAACATAAAGTCCAAGTCGCTGAGGAGGAGGAAAAGGATCACATGTATAAAATAACTGAACGTAAATGAAACACAACTCAACTGATTTTCGGCCACGCTTTCATGGAAAAATCTGGACTTGAACGGCTCCTAGTATTTTCTTCTCTGTCTCTCTGTATCTCTCAAGCAATTGCCATTACTATATAAGCCTTGCAGTCTTCTTCCCTAAGCAACATTTTTCTCTGGTTCTGTCTCTCTCTCTCTCTCTTCACTTCCTCTGCTTTTGATACCCTCAAGCAGCACCATCAAGTTCCTTCTCTCTCTCTCTCTCTCTCTTCACTTCCTCTGCTTTTGATACCCTCAAGCAGCACCATCAAGTTGTTAAGGAAACTTCTAAAAGTCCATTTTTTCTAAAACACCAAGGACTAAATTATCATGTGTGTTAAGGATTCAGAGCAGGGCAGCCATGAAATGGAGAGTCTCGATAACAATAAGAACGATAGTAATAGCAACAAGAAGCAGACTTGGCCTTTGCATTGCGAGTCCTTGCCTACCCATATGGAGAATTTGGGAAAAGAATCTTTCTTGATCAGTTCGAGTGATGGGTTCAGTGTGGGAAAGTCGTTTCCTGTAAGAATTCAGTTTGTTCCCTTCATTTTCTGTTCTGTACCATGTTCTCCTTTCCCCTGTTCTCCGTGTTATTAACTTTAGGGAATTCCTCTGTTTTCTAGATAGTTCGATCAATGATTGAGTTCTAGATGCTTGTTTTTTTATTCTACAGTTGAATGTGGAAAATTTCGTGCGTCTAGATGTTGGGCACATTTTGGCCTTTTTGATTGGTTGGTCAACTTTTATGATTTTACTTTTCGTCAAGGAAATATTTCCATTATTTTGAATGGATCAATTTTATAAATTATGCTACTTGTTCTGTTCTGCTATGATCGATGGAGAACTTTTTCAACAGTTTAACGAGACAGAGGCGAGTTTTCTTCATCGATCTTCTTTTAGTAATTTGTGCAAATTCTACATCAAAAAAACTGAAAAACAAACCTTTACCATATGGAAAATCTGTTACCTAAAACCAACAATAGTCTAGTTAGGTGATTTCTGGTGCTAAATGGGTACTTTTATTGATATTATTTATCCCTTCTTGTATGCATTAGGTAGAACTTTCTTTGAATAGTTATGAAACAAAAGGTCTCATTAGTGGTTCATAGGTTCCCTTGCTATTTAGCACAATGCGTTAAAATGAATAGTAAAGCTCGCCTACTTTATTTTTCTTTGCATTTGGAAAGACTGCACTGTGTAAATGAAACTTCCAACATTGGTCCTGTCCCCCTATCCTCCTGGTCTCTTGTTTCAGCCTAGATAGGAACTCCGTACCTTGGTCTATAGTTCTTCATTTTGAGCACAAGTTTTAGCATGACAGTGTTTTAGTGACTGGCATTTGGTTGTCTTCTTGTAGAAGTTGATAAGATAGTGCATAAACTGCTTTTTTTGGTAGTTTCTCCATCCTGTGACTACAAGTTTGAAAGATATGGTGATTCTGGGCTAACTCTACTTGATACTGTCATCTTGTGATAGGACTTGTGCTAATCACTAAAACTAACAGAAGTTTTTATGATATGGTGTTTCTGGCTTGACATGGAAAACTTTGAGCTGCCTGTATGAACATTTGATATCTTCATGGCCCATACAGCTGGAAAGCATTTGTGAGGATAGAGTGGTCAATGAGAGGAAGATGAATCTGGTAACAGAATTTGTCCCTTCTCTTCGCTCTGGAGAGTGGTCTGATATCGGTGGCCGGCTTCATATGGAGGATACGCACATTTGCATCAATGATTTGGCTAACAAGTTCGGCTCTAATATACTAAGCGAGGAAGCTGTTTCTTTCTATGGTGTAAGTTGTTATAGCCTAATTGTTGCTTGTTTGCTTTTATAATGGACATCTATGTTGATTAATTACATCATGAGCACACCCCCCTTCTCATTTGAGTTTTAACTAAGATAATGAATTAAGAATCTCATTTGCACAAGCAACTCCTTCATGTGAACTCCATACTGTATGTTTGTTGGTTTACACTTGGATCAATATGTTTGAGGGTGAAATATTTAATCTCAAACTATGGTGTTAGAACAAGATTTTCTCTCCAAAATACACAAACCAAGAAGTGCCCAATTATAGGTGTCCACTATATAAAAAACATTAATGGAGAAACAAGCAGTCAAAGGTGGATATTCATACAAGTTTGGCTATCTCTCTGAATAACAGGTGTTCGATGGACATGGAGGGAAAGGTGCGGCGCATTTCGTCCGGGATAACTTACCAAGGGTCATCGTTGAGGATGCCAATTTCCCTTTAGAACTTGAGAAAGTTGTCACAAAGTCGTTTGTTGAGACTGATGCTGCATATGCAAAGTCATGCTCACTTGGGTCTTCCCTGCCATCTGGAACCACAGCACTCACTGCTATGATATTTGGGAGGTAAATATCTTCCATACAGTGCTCGAGTTTGACCGTAGTCATTTGTTTGCATTTCCATGTATGCCCAAACCGTGTGTAGTTCACTTGAAAATTCCTGATGATTCTCATGATACTCTGTAATGAGCTATTACCTTGAGGTGTGAAGGTGTGATTTTTCCGTAGATTGAGCTGTAGCCATATAAATTTTAACCCTTGGTGAGGTTTAAATAGTAGTCAAATGATCTTAAACCATCCAAGAGAATGCGTATTGACTGAATAATATTTTTGTTTTCCATAGGTCTTTACTCGTGGCAAACGCTGGTGATTGCCGGGCAGTGTTATCGCGGCACGGTATGGTTATAGAGATGTCTAAAGATCATCGACCTTGCTGCCTTAAAGAAAGGATAAGAATCGAGTCCCTCGGTGGGTACGTTGATGATGGTTACCTAAATGGGCAGTTAGGTGTGACCCGTGCATTAGGTAATTGGCACATGGAAGGGATGAAGGGAAAGGGTGGCCCCTTGAGTGCTGAACCAGAGCTCAAGTTGATTACTTTGACTCAAGAAGATGAGTTTTTAATCATCGGTAGTGACGGAATATGGGATGTGTTTTCTAGCCAAAACGCGGTAGATTTTGTCCGGAGGAGACTCCAAGAACACAATGATGTTAAACTATGCTGTAAACAAGTGGTGGAAGAAGCCATAAAACGGGGTGCAACAGACAACTTGACGGTTGTTATGGTATGCTTTCATTCCGAGCCACCTCCACAAGTTGTAGTACAGAGGGATAGAGTCAGGCGGAGCATCTCTGCTGAGGGACTTCAGAATCTGAATTGTTTGCTAAAAGAATAAAGCTGTGCTTATTTCACAGTTCTTTTCCTGATTTTCAGAGACACAACTGGTCAATAATTGAAATTACCTCTCATGGTGGTCTTCATCTTTTTCATGTACATAAATTCTGCAGGAAACAAGGAACTGTAATGATTTTCCTGGATCTTGATTGTTGTAACCTCATCAAGTTCTCAAGTAAATAGAAGAGAGGACAAAAAGTTAGTTATAAAGCATTAGTCTCAAGTTGAATTTCTTTTGCTCTTCCATGAATGTTCCTTTTGAAGAATGTAACTGTAAGTGAAAAACTTTACAGGATCATCTAAACCTGGTACAAGCAGTAGCTACGCTTGAATGCATTTCGATTGATGACTGAAAAACTTATCATCTAAACCTGTGATGCAGCTGCCATACTCTGCAATTTGGAAAATTCTCCCGGTTGCCGAATCTTAAATTATATCAGAATCGTGATGCAACTTTCAGCTATAGAGAAGGGAGTAGATGGATCTGGGTTTATATAAACAGTTGGATCAGAAGAAAATTCCTGAACAAATTGATTCATATTCAAGAAAATAAAGAGACTTTCAGGACATTTAGAGAGCAATTTGTCCAAAATATAAAAAGAACAGGTACATGAGAAACCCTTTGATAAGTAAGCAGGGTTTCTGTTTATTTACATCTGATCACGATCTATAGCATACACAATTATTATAAGAACATGCAAGACGTTCCAATGGAGTTGGAACCATGTTCTTCATGCCCAGTAAGCAAAGCAATAGCTAGATAACAGCCTCGTAGGTTCCTGGATGGTCCTGAAGCTTCAGATTATCAGTGATGGCGGTGGTGGTGATGGTGATGGTGTTGGTGCTGATGATGGTGAAGGTGATGGTGAGGAACAGGAGGGCGTGATGGAGTAGGGTGAGAAGGGTGACGGTGGCGGTGATGGTGATGGTGTTGGTGGTGGTGATGATGAAGGTGATGGTGAGGAACAGTAGGGCGTGGTGGAGGAGGGTGAGAAGGATGGCAGTGATGTCGAGGTGCAGGTGGCTGTGCACGCAGAGGAGGTGGCCCCGGACGTAGCAATCCACGGCATTTTCCATCGTTAGGGGGTGGTGGAAGATAACGCATCTTCTTAATTTCCTTCTTCTGCTCTTGTTATGCAGTGTTTTAGTGAACTCTAGCTCAATTATGTATACTTATACAGCAGCAGCTACGAAGTGCCTTAAAGGCGAAGGTAAGAATCGGCTTAAAGGCGAAGGTAAGGGAAAAGAATTCCTGATTACGATCTTATTATGTTATATTAAATTTTATCCACATATTTATATAGACTCTATATAAATATATAGATAAGATTTAATTGCATAAAATTGAAACAGTAAATAGAACAGAAGATTTGATGAGAAAAATAAAAAGCAGTTACGAAAGAGTCTACATACTCTATCCAACACTCTAATTATGTCTGATAAAAAAATATGTTGTTTCTCCTTAAATTTTAACTTATTATTTACTTCTAACTTCGAGTGACTTTTTTATTATTTTTTACTTTTTATTATTTTAATTTTAAATATATTATTATTAGTTTAATAAAAATTTAAATTAAATTAAATTTTAATTTTAACTTTAATTATGTTACTATTAATTTTATAAAAAATTAAAATTAAAATAATTAAAAAACAAAAATAATAATGTGTCACAAGCACGACAGTTAAGTAGGAATGTCAAGATAGGCTCGGCTCGTAGTCAACGAGTTTGGCTCGGACAAAACTACCCACAGGTTGGATGGATATGACTCGTAGAATGACGGGCCGGGCTACGGAGCGGGGGGACGACTCACGGGCGGCCGGCGGCCCGCAAAAGTGGTGGATAGATCGGACCGCGGGCTGATCCAATCAACCCGACCCATGACTCACCGAAGGCTTAAAATAAAACGATGTTATTTTGCTCGAGTTTAACTTATTTGTTCCAAAGATATTAGCTATAAGGTTACTAAAAAATAAGAGACAAAACGACGTCGTTTTCTTGCAAGTAGAAAATGACGTCGTTTTGTCTTTGATGAAACGCACACACAGGTGGTCACATCGTCGTCTCTCCCACACACCCAGCCGTAGCGTTGCTCTGCCTCTCTGCGTCCCTCTCCCTTCGTCGTACCGTCGCAACTCACTCACTAGTCACTTCGCTATTCTTCTTCTTCAACTCACGTCGCAACTTGCAATTTCACAAACTCGCAGTCGTAGGTAAGGTCTCACTCTCTCTTCGTCGTTACTCCACTACTCTTCTGTCTGGCTTGCCTTCATAAAGAACAGTTCCTCTAATTTCGGAGAATGAGTTGTGGAGAAGGCCAGCCTTTCCCTTCTCATAATCCATTTTATGTTTTCATTTTAGTGCAATTCAATGATTCTTTTAAAACCACGCCAAAGACATTACCAGTTAGCCCAGCTCACTCCAAATTTCCTATCGTATTCCAGCTCCACTTATGATAACTTTGTGTTAGTTGGTAGCCCTTATTATTTTCGTATGTGCTTTTATTTGTGCATATCTTGGAATCATTGTCAATGAATTGCTGAATGTTGTGGTAGTTTTTGTAAGTTTCCTGTATTTTAAACAAGATTGATTATGGATTGAATCTAGTTGAAAGTTGATGATTGAATAATTGAAGTGGGTCAGTTGACATTCATTAATTGTAAGTTGATAATTGGAACTTAGATTAATCAACAGATTTTAACTACCTTTACAAGTTGCTAGGCAATAGATTAACTGAAATTGGAAGCTAAAGAGGCCATTGATTGAGTTTTACTGGGTCAGGGAGGCTTACATTATTCTCATATGGGTGAGTAATAAAACCATTCCACCTTTGACAATTATCTAGCTGCAGACCTATTGAACTGCTGGGGGGTTAATTTACATGTGGCCATCATAACTATGAAGTGTTTCGATAATGCTGCTAAATTTAAGAGTACTACATTCTAATGGTTTTGCCAAATTGCTAGAAATAGACTGTAATTTCGTTGCATAGTAGAACTCCACATATACACTTATGAAGAAGAAGAAGAGCATTCAGTAAGTTGAAGACTGGAGTGAGTAAAGTTTCAGATTTTTCACTAGAATCTGCTTGACCATCCCAATATCACTTCGTCTACTACCCTTATTGGTATACATTCTAATGGATTTTTTCAAAGCAATTTAAAAACTTGGTCTACTACCCTTATTGATCATTAGATCCTCCAAGAGCTTTATGCATGCGTTGCAGTGTTTATCCTTCCTGCTTAGGTTTATTTGTTCATTTATGCTTCTAATTACTGTCTCCCTAACTAGCTTCTTCATATTCTCCTCCCCCTTAAAACACCAAAAGATAATGATAGGCACATAAAGTTTAGAGGTTTCTCCAGCATCCTAATTAAACTAGAAGCCTTGTTAATAAATAAAAAAAAAAAGATTGGATCAAGCATGCATAGTTCAGGTTCTTTTACCAATAGCAATAAATCATTTTACTAGGTTTTCAGGGTTGGCCAAACTAAAGTGCAGTATAGAAAATTCTTCTTTCTTCTCTCTTGAAATCAAAGTTGGAAGTTAATTTAATAGAAAATTTAGTGTTAACACACTTTACTTGAATATTGTAGTTCCCTTCATTGCTTCATCAAGAAGATTGTGCATTTGAACATGTAGGCTCTAACTGTGATTCAACTTTTGTTTTTTTATTGTAAATCATGATCATAGAGTTGTTTTCTAATATACTACCCTCATAGTGGTTGGTTGATTGGTTGGTTATGGAAACTTAAATCTAGTGGTTTCATAGTTGGTTTGTCAGATGGATGAACTATTCCTCCAGTTGAGAGTTCTAATCCAATACTAGAGGTAGAAGTGGAAACTTCTATTCCGATACCAAGTGACGATAGAAGTTCAAATAGAATTCAAGTTAGTCAACATAAAAGTAAAATTTGGAATCACTTTAAGAAGGCTACATCGATCGAAGGAATTGAAAAAGCAGAATGTAATTATTGTCATAAGTTCTACTCAACTGATTCGAAAGGTGGAACGCCTCATTTAAAGAGAAATACGGAATCATGTACTAGAAGGAAGATGGTTTTAGGAGGTCAAACATTTTTGACCTACTTTGTGAAAGGAAAGAGTGAAATGAGCATAACAACTTTTGACAATAATAGATCAAGAATTTTAATGGCTAATATGGTTGTTAGAGATGAACAACCATTGGCTATGATTGAAAGCAAAAAATTCAGGATATTTCTCAATTAACTCCAACCAAATTTCAAGGTTCTAAGTCGGAATTCATTGAGAAATGATATTTTCAAAATTTATGAGAAGAAGAAGAGAGAAACATTAAGAGTATTGTTGAGTGTTTAAGGACGAATTGCCATAACAACGGACATGTGGACAGCCGATAACCAACAAAAGGGTTACATAACGGTGACAGTACATTATATTGATAATGATTGGAAGTTATGCAATATTCCTTTTTATTATTTTATGAATTTATGATTTATATTGTTATGCTTTTTCATGATAGGTTCATTTATGTGCTGACATCACATACGAGTGAAAATTTGGCAAATGTGTTAAAAGACTGTTTGATGAGTTTGAATATCGATAACAAAGTTTCCACCATCACAGTCGATAATTATAGCACAAATGATGCTATGATTGAGATGTTGAAGGGTAAGATGTGAGTTGGGGAGCTTATTGGCTGGAGGTAAGTTATTTCATATGTGTTGTTTTGTGTATATTCTTAACTTGATTGTGAAGGTTGGGTTGGAGATGATAAAGGAAGCTGTTAGAATATATTTTATATATTCCTTGCTTAGTTTTGGTATTTTAAATTCGACATATAAGAAAATTGAAATTATTAAATGGATTCATGAAGATGTGCGTTAATTGGATGTTGAGTTTTGGAATTGGGATATTGCAATTGCTTTGACTTGGTCAGTTGGTGTCACATACGTATGTAAGTAGATGGCGTGAATCTCCACAGTTGGTGTTTTAATAAAACTCTATTAAAACACGTCATAGCAAGAAACCCTTTGTGTGTGTGGGAGTTACTGCAGCAGAGGGTGTTACAGGTAGAGAAAACAAGACAGGCTGTCTGCGCATATGAGTTTGAAGAGCTAAGTATTATGTCTCACGTTTGACACAAGGGAGTTGGAGTTTGCGTGGATTGTGTGCATAAAAAGATAAGGGGATTTTATGTTACTGTGGTGAGAAGAGTTTTTGCTGGTGTGTATCATGGATATTTTTATCAATGGCAGAGGTGGATTCGCTGTGGTCTTGATCTATGGTTTAGTGGGCGTAACTTTATTTCTGGAAAATATATATTTAAAGTCTATGTGCTGTGGAGATGGAGGAATTAGTCCAACAACAATCTTAGTTTCACGTTACTTCATTAGCTAAGAATCTTTGTTCTGGTTGAGTGGTTTTTTGAGTGGGAGATTCACGGCTCTATATTGATCATGTGGAGATTGCTCACGTTGGACTGTTATCCTTATAAAGTGGCTTACGGTTGGACTAATTTTGTGTGAACGATTTCCAGATTTATTTCTGTGCAGCTGAACTTTGCGGGAAGTTATTCTTTTCTTTTATTTTAAGTATATTGTCATTCAGTTCTTATTTGATAAAGTACGTGAGTTATTTTTATTGTCTTTTAATTAAAAAGAGTGTTGAGAAAATCCTCTATTGAGGTTAGTACGAGGCGATAGTACTATTAGGTGTGAAATTCTTTCGCGAAAAGTGAGGTTAAGAGATAGTGTCAAGGGTTGAGTGGTGTCGGCTCAGCAAAGCCTTAGGTAAATCTATTGTACTTCGGTGAAAGTTATTAAGCTAGGCGAGGGCTCCGCAGATGTAGGTAAGGTATGCCGAATTGCGTTATTAAATTTCTGGTGTTTTATTATCTCAGTTTTGCTTGTCTTTATTTTGTTGATGCCAAAGAAATTTGTGGAAAGTTTGCAAAAACAATTAACCACCTTCGGGTTTTTAGAAGCAATAGAGTATATTCGGAATAATGTTTTATATTGGAGTGCAACTCCTAAAAGAATTTGAACTTTTGAAGATGTTGCACAAATTTTATGCCTTCCCTGCATAAAGAAGTTAGTGTTGGATTGTCCTACCAGATGGAACTCAACCTTTAAGATGTTAGAGTCTGAAATCCCATATGCTCAGCTATTTATTATATTAGCCGAAAGGGATCCTCAGTATGCCCACGTACCATCAGAGGATTAATGAGACTTTGCTAAAAAACTTTGTATGAAGTTGAAATTATCAATGTTTTAAAAACCGGACCGGATATCGAACCGGTGAAAGGAAAGGTTTAAGGTTTAGAGATTTAACCGGTAATGAA
>JAOTAY010000190.1:902142-917304 GCA_025629805.1 Erythroxylum baracoense
TTATGAATTTTATGGATTTAAATCCTTGAAACATAGGATTTACATTTCTTAATTAGAAAATATAATTTTTCAATTATGAATGACATTTTGACTTTGATTTAGTCCAAAATCAAAAGAAAGCATAAAAAGGAAGGATTCATATTCTTAAAAGGAAAAGTTTTAATAAAACAAATTGTAATAGCTAGTTGTTGCCACTTAAGATGTTAATTCTTTTATTTGTTTAGCTAAAAAGATATCCATTTTAAAAAAAAAGACAAATTCCTATTGGAGTAAAATATTATATTTATTAATATTTTATTTTAAAAGATCTAGATTATATTAAAATAGTAAATAAGTAGGTGCATATATTTTTTATAAATTTTGTAAATTTAGATTGAAAATAAAGATTCCTCTTTAATTTTCGTAAATTTATTATGCATTAATTTATATAAAAATAAATTACTATATCAATTACATAACTATTATTTAATAAATAAAATTTTATTCAATTTTGCAGATACAATTTTAATTTTAAAAAGTAGTAATTAAATAATCAAGCTTTCAATTTTATTTAATTATAGTTTAATATTATTATTTTCATAAAATCCGTGACTTGTCAGGTAAAATAGAAATTTTAAAGAGTTACTCACGTTAAATTTAATTAAATTTAATTAAAGTGCGTGATTTTTGGATTAATATTATAAATCAAAATTTAAAAATAAAGTTAAAAATTTTTAAAATTACATGAACTTTTAAAAGTTACAAAACAACTAATAATGAGTGATCTCATTTTGAAGCATACATCGATGGCTCCAAAATCACAAAAAGGTGGCCATTTCAACACAACAAATCCATCATCCCCACAACTTCGGACACAACCTTAACCGTTAACTTCTCATTTCCTTAATATCTCCAACTCCTCCACAACATTCGCTTCTCTTAACCGCCGTAACCGCCCTCTTTATAACACCGCCAAACGAAACCAACCACCGTCTGAATCAACATCTCTATCTCTTCCGCTTGCTAATTTCATGGCACAATCCGAACCCAACTCTCCAACTACACCACCCTCTCCGTCTCTGAAGCAGAAACGATATTCCTTGTGTTTACCTTCTCCGTTCCGCAAACACCACAACCACCATCATAACCAGAGTAACAGCGACCATGACACCGACAGCCCCACCGCATTGATGTCACGTTCCTCGGAGAAACCGAAACTCATGAGGACATCGTCGTTATGGATAAAGTCACGTGCGCATGAGATACCGGAGCTTAAAGACAAGTGCAGGAACTTCATATCGCGTATCGGAAGGCACGGACATTGTCACGGAAGCGGACGTGGCCACCACCGTAGACGGCATTCGATAGCTTCGGAGTTTCACTACGATGCGTTCAGCTATTCGTTGAACTTCGATGAAGGTGGGGATGAAGATGGTGTTGATGGGTTTCAAGGGCGGAGTTTCTCGTCACGGCTGCCCCCGTCTCCGTCTCCGTCTCCGTCTCCGTCGAGCAAGGAGATTGCATGTAATTGAGGTCGACCCCATTGACGTTCTATAGTAATTAGTATAAACACATAACGTTCTTTTGTTTTGTTTCATAATATCTTTTGTTTTGTTTGTTAAATTGTAAAATGATGAAAGGGAATTGTAGATAATTTTATTCATTAATTAATATATTCCAACTTTATATTTTATATCTCAGAAATAGCCTCTTTACTCTACGAGGGTAAGGCTACATACTATCAGACCTCCTCAGACCCCGCTTTGTTACGGAATTTTTAGGTGATGACGCTATATATATATAATTCATGTATATGTCATTTCATTTGTTTTTATAAGGTATTAAATCACAATTATTATTTATTAAATATGGACTCAATAAATATTTAAGTCATTCGTTGTCATGCATCTATGTGCTAGTAGTATTATAATTATAATCTAGAATGTTATCATAATTTATTTATTCTATTATTCTTAGGCTTCGCAATGCATCGGCCCGATTTGAACTAAAGCCCGATTAGGTTTAAACGGCTTGAAATTCAGTTTGGTTTGATTCTTTATTTTTAAATTAAAAATAGAAAATGATTTCGATCTATTTAAAACGATGTCATTTTTTTAAGTTCAATTCCATTTAGAAGCATGAAATTTTTAGAAAAAAAAAGTTCGAATCATATTTAAAGTTTAGTCAAATTAGAGTGGATCTATAGAGAGATATGTGTCATCTATAAGAAAAGAATGGAAAAGAGTGAGACTTTATATTTTATGGGATAATGATGAATTGCACTATTTGGCAATCCAACCAAAAATCTCAAAAATGCCCACTATGTATTTGATCTTTATGTGTAAATGCATGCATTGACCTCTTATCTATATACCTAAAGAGGTGTTAGAAATTAAGAGAATTGTCCCATTTTAGCTTAGAAATTGTTACTTGGAAGTTTTGCATTGGATACATGGAAAAGTTCTAACAAAGTGACTCATCAAAAAGCATAAGTTGTCATATAATTACCACTAATTGATAGTTTAAGTTATAAAAGTGAAATGACATTCCAACTTCAAAGCCATTACTATGAGAAAAAGATATCACTATAGTTGTTAAGTACTAGCTACCAGGGAATGATCTTGATGCATTGGTGTTGGTTTCATGTCCTGATGATCTTTGAAAGTATCAACCCAAAATTCCAATTTCTGTGTTTATGAGAACTTCTTCTGAATTAAACCCAGTTCATTACAGTCTTCTTCCAGAAAATAGGGTCTGAGAGCTTGTCTTACAGACAGGGCTGTGCCATCTGGGGCCGTGGTGGATGTTGAGCAGAACTCTTGCTTATGTGGATCATCAAATTCAGATGCCACATTCTGAGGCAAATCTATTCTCACAGAATGTTTGATGCATTTCAGGAAAATGAAAGAGTTCAGGTTTTGGAATCTATAAACACTGCAATCTCTGATTCAGAGCCAGGTTATGCTGGTGATGGAATTGGACCTGCTGGACTGGAAAGTGATTATCAAACTCACATTTCAGCAATTAGGATCCATGGAATTTGAAGCATGATACTGGCTTTCCTCCTCCTAGACCTTGCCAAATCTCCACAAGAAAAGAAGCTGTTGGTAACGAGGACTTGGAGAACTAATTGCAGATCAAGCAGATCATGGAGTTTCTGAGCCATCGAACTACTCAAATAATGATTTGAGATCGGATCTTACGCAACATCTATAGTTATGGAACTTTGATTTGTGATTTTGAGTCTTTAATTGGATTAACTTGATCATGATTTTGTGAGCCTAGTGTTTGTGTCAAGATACGATCAATTGATCATTTTGTGACACGGTTTTGATCTCTTCTTCATGGCAAACTAATTCTTAATAATGTTCTTTAATTTCATTAAAATTATTTTATTCTTTATCAGGAGAGCACTTAGACTAGATTCCTTGCAAATGGAAAACGTTCCGGAATCGTGTAGGTGTCGTGTAGTCAACTCGTTTAAGGCAGCGCGTCTCAAGTGGCAACTGAGCCGCCAATCTAGAATGAGCTTTGGACAACTTTCCAGGAGCCTAAGAACTCAATCCAATTCATCATTGGAATTGTCAAGTTTCATTTTTTAACAGAACTGTTCCATCCCATCCGATCCCACTTCAACTTCCATTCTGATAAAGATAGATTGATCTTAGCCAAGAACAAACCTGATAAATTCTAGTTTCTTGGAGAACCCTGTAAGATCCTGGAATTTTCCTTTCTATTTCCTCTTCAGCTTCCATTTTCTGCCGGTTCTTCATATAAAAGATCCAATCTTTCTTTCCAATTCGCCAGCTACTGAGGATCTCCAGTTTTAGTAATCCTCTGTTTCATTATAATCTGAAGAACTCTTCATTCTCTCTCAATTTGAAGCGAAAGGTTGGTATACAAACCATCATGATGCCCACCAACTCACCAATAATGGAGCATGAACGAGAAGGAGATCGTTACTTTGATGGGTATGAACAAGAGACCTCTTCAGCCGATATGTGCAACTGTTTTGGACTCTTCTTTAGATCGTCCCGTAACGAAAATAACGAACAAAAGAATCTGCTGAATCAGACGGGAGAGCAGAGACAAACATGGGCGGCCAAGAAACTGAAGAAACTGAAGGAAACTTCAGAAGTTTTAGCAGGACCTAAGTGGAAGAACTTCTTAAGGAAGTTGAGTGGATATGGCAAGAACAAGAACCAAAAGAATAACCAGTTTCAGTATGACCCCCAAAGCTATGCCTTGAACTTCGATTATGGTGCTGATAGTGACGAAGATAATTCGGTTCGTAGTTTCTCTACACGATATGCTACTCCTTTCTTGGACGATAAGAATCAAAACGGGCTGTAACAAAGATTGCTACTTGATCATATAAATTCTTCAATTCAAGTAAAATTCTGTCGTATTTTTTTCTGTTCTCTCTCTGCAAACATGTATGTGTTAGATTTTCATCATCAACAACTCTTGCCATCTGCTGAATCAAATCAGAATCAATTCCAGAGTTTATAGTTTATACCACAGAAGATGGTCTAGGAGAATTCTCTCATGAGGAAGAAAGGGTACCGGCCGTTTCAAAGATCATGCCTTTGATTACTGCCAAACATATTCTTCCCAGCAGAACCATCCTGATTCGTAACCATTGTGTAAATCCAACTTGGTGCAAAAGAATTACGCTAAAGACTAGAGAATTCATATATGAACAGAATCTGGTTTTATCAGAAACCAGTAAGGTTACCTAAAGTAAGATAACGAAACAGTTGAAACAGGCTCTCTTGCAACTGTGTCAGATAAAATTTGGAGGTAGGTAGACATGTTTTACCAAGGATGAACCACAGAACATTCAAACCTTCAGATCTTTTAGATACCTCTCGGAAGTTCTATCAAACATTTCTCAATCAACCATTTTGACACGGTACCTTAAGTTTGACGAACATTAACTAATAAGGGGGACCAGTGCGCTAAGGTTGAGCGTCCCCTTCTGATATAAAATGTGGTCCATTCTTCACGTGGAAGTGGAACAGACAACCATACACAAGTTGTTGGATTGCCAAGTCTTTCCACATCCATATATCTTGTCATAGTGTACAGGTAAGGACTGAAAAATCAAATAATAGCATTTATTTGGCATACTACATTCTCTTTTATTTTTCAGATAAACAATAATTAAGTGTTCAACAAGTGTAAGCTGTAGAATTCAAAAAGATGACTACCCCATTAAACAAAGTTTATGATCACTTCTAGTACAGTATAAACAAAGCAAACTTGTATTGTAATTGGCAGAAGAAGAAACTAGCCAAGCTACTATTGGCTTCACCTATAATTTAAAAGCTGGTAGTACACCCATATGAATGGTTCAGTCTCACAAGCATAGTTGTCAACAAGAAATGAGAGGTGAAACTTTTACATAACTGAAAAAGCAGCACCTTTACCCAAGTTGGCAAGCCTAAACAAGCACACAATAAGTATATCCAAGCAGGAATTTTTATTTATTCTCCCAGAGCGATTCTTCTCCTGTTGGAGTATTACTCATTGTACTCTGATGCTGACTTTCCAAGCAAGGACAGAGAGCAAAATTTAGCAGTCTCCTGATATATTTACATGAAGAAACGTTCCGCTTGTTTCACCTGTGTTGCTTGTTGACTCAGTTGCTGCAGGAATTGAATCAAAATTTGGACAACAGTAAATTATGCAGTCATTACCTTACTTCTTGCGTTTGGTCTTCAGTGTCGATCCTGAAGGGCTGCTGTGCCAGTTCCTCTTTCTTTGGTTTATGAACCAGTTATTAATCTGCTTCAACTGCAAGCCTGTTTCCTGTACCAATTTTGCTTTGTCTTCCTCCTACAGCAATGTGAATCAGAATAAACTATTGAGGCACCGATAGAAATAAAAAATGGGTAGGAAAATATGGTACACATGAAGTCACATACAGTTGGGTATGGCCACTTAGAATGTGATTGCCACCAAGCTTTTAAGATGGAAGCTGTATCACCAGGCAGCTTTCCTGCTCGTCTCTTACGTAGTATTTCCTCCCTAATGTCCACAATCTTCTCCTTATAATCCTGTATCAGCAGAAATCTGCTTAGTCGGACCTGTTTCACCAAGTAAAGACTAAAGAGTGCCATTTTCACTGATTTCCAATCTAACCTGTTTCAGTTCATGCTTCAGTTCTAGCCTAACACGCTCCATCAACGACCTCTCAGTTTCAGTGGGGACGAGAGGACCAAAACCCATGGTATCAGGGCCATCTAGACTTCCATCATACAAGTTGGTATCACTATCTGCATGGTCTTCATCATCATCAGACATTGTGGCACCTGTGCCTTCTCCTGGTGATACACCTGTGATGCAAGAAGCATTATGAATTAGATACTGAGTTTAGTTGCTCCGACCTGACTAGCTTTCATGTTTGGATTAGGGGGAGAAACTGATTTAGGTGAACTTGGAAGGACCCTACAGAACCTACGGTGTTGAGCTCACAACATTTCCATGTATGGAGACATTCTTCAAATTATTTAACATAGTAGTTTAAGGATGAAACCAAAAAAATACAGCAAAAGATCAAGAAATCACAAATCAGGTTTTCGAGATCAAGGATGCCTACATTAAGAAATTCTGGCACAAACTTAGATCACTAGGTAACCCAAGTTCATTGTGACAAGAGATTTTTATAACAGATAACAGCATTTCAGGGTCTGCGTAAAGCTGTTTGTGTGATTTTTCCATTAAAAAAGAGGGCAATATGTGAAATCTTCAGTTTTTTCCTTTTTCGCTACCCCTATTAAATAGGTACAGCCTTTGAATCAATAGAAAACGTCTAAAACTACAAAAGAAAAAGTTCAGCAAACAAGGATTAACTGCAAACAAATGAGATGTATCAGACAACAGTCATTCGCATGAAAGAGTGATACAATCTAGCACTACCAGGAAGATCTGATACGACTCCTGAATAGGCAAACACATGATATTGTCATATTAGTTAAAGAAGAGAAATTAAGGTGCATTTACCAGTCAAGCTTTGTAGAGCTTGTTCAAGTTCCCAGCAAGCCATAACTGCCTCCATAGCATGAACACGGACATGCTGTTGCAGTTGGTCTTTAAAGGAACACAGAAGTAGAACATAATGTGTCTGCATCAGAAGAAAAAGAGATAGTTGGATAGAGCAACTAGGTGATTGAGATGAAGAAGAACAAAACAATGCTAAAAATGCATCTGAGCTAAAAGGAAGCAAATGTAGAAATAGGAAACAACTACAGATTGCCAGATTAGGCTTGCAGGTAATCTATGAGTAATATTGTATTATTGTGTGTGCTTAAGAATCACTTACGAAGGAAACATTCAATGTGAAAGATATAAACACCTTAAACAATGCAGTTTATGCCTAAAGAAAAGGTTGGTTTTACTTATATCACTATGCACCAATACTAAAACATAAGTTTATACTGGCCTAAAGATAACTAAAATTTGTCAGAAAATTTCCAAGGGATTAGGCTGAATGTAATTGATTCTTGAACCATGATCCTACTTCAAGTTTCCATCCAATATGTAAGGAATCTGAAAGAAGACTTAAGTTATTTGGGACATTACAGAAGACATCAAGGCAAGCAATAGTTTCAATTTATCAAATTACAGTTAATAATATTTGCTTTGTCATTTGGATTTCTGTAGCGACCCAGAAAGTTCATAAATCTGTTCATCACAGCCATAATATAACTGTATCAGTTCCAAAGGAGATGAAGCATCTGCATCACTCGCAGAAAGAACTACTCTGTAACCAACCAAGGTGCAGTTATGCTAACTGCAAGGACATACTGAACAGTAAAACAATATTGGTCAACCAAAAGATTAATGATATTATACTTGAGGAACCTACCAAAGTTCCTTTGATCACCAGAAACAGACATAATAAATAAGAAAAGTTCAACAATGAGGGGAGAAACTTAATTGCTGCAGCTGCAAGCATTAAAATGACCAGAATTTTTTTATAATGTCGAAAAACCATGATGAGATTAAATTGCCTTCCCAAAAACACTAAATTCTACCATTTTTGCAGAAACTTGGGAAAGTGTGTTTCATGTCATAACAAATTCTGTGAAATTAGGAACTCGTTATAAGAAAAGGACAAGCAGAAAGGTAAAGAAAATGGAAACAGTCTTTCAAGGAAAGTCTGAAAGTCCAATTTCATATCTTGATTATTTGATCTCTCCAGGGGAAGGAAAAGCATTCTTATTGTTATTCAGATGATCAGCACGATTGTCCAGCTAGAACTTGGTTTTTCAGATTGAGTCCAACTTTCAAAGGCATAGCGTCAAACGACAAAGTAACCATATACAAAACCTTCTGCTTACAAGGTTTGAGGAACTGTAAAAGACGAAAGAGAGAAACACTAACCATGAACTGGTCAAGTTCTTTCTCGTTCACAACTTGACCATTCCCCAACACCGAGTACTTAGCCACCACGTCCTGCGACTGAGACAATTGCTCGTCGATCCTCGCTAACTGGTCAACCGGTGTAGCTATCCTCAAACACGCCACATGAGCGGCTAACAATTGCTCGTACAACGGATGCCCTAATATCTCCGCCTTACACTTGGCCCTCTCCCAATTATCACCACTGCCACCAGCCACACCATCACCATCCAAGAACTCCTCTTCACCACCATTGTTGTTGCCACTCTCGCTTTTACGGTTTCGGTTCAGTACATCTTCTGTCCGTTGAAGAACAGCGTTGTTTAGCCACGCCGGTCCCCCAGAGGCTGACGGAGCCGGCGGCTGAAAAGCCATGTGACCAGAAAAATGATCTTGGAAAGCCATTTACAAGCAACTCACTTTCAGAACAACATTAGACGGTGTCCCAATGAAAGGACAAAGCTTTAAGGTTCGGATCAGAAGGTATTCTACAAGTGGAATTCTCTTCTATTCTCTTCTGGGAAAGAAAGAAAGTTAGCTCTAAAAATCCAGACACCACCAGGAAGACTTGGAGAGAAAAAAAAAACTCTTTTCTACTCTTGGTTGGTTGTTGAGGTCAGCTTAAACCGCCATTTGCGCAAAATCTAATCAAGAAAGACAAGATTTTCCATGGGAGAGAACGATAAACAATTCACCAATATTATAATATCTTAATTATCATTGGATCCTGCAAAAATATAGTAGATTATGTGGAGCTATCATAAGTAAGACTTTTTTTAAGCTCGAAGACAAAGCGTTGATGATATGGGCGTATGTTTCAATGGCTGCTTTGGGTTACACCAGAGAAAGGGACTGTGGCCTGTGAAGATGGGTCAAGTTTCAATCTTTACACAGTGAGTCTACGGTGCCTACTTGTTGGCCGTATGCGAAAGGTGGGACGGCGACGGAGGACACTTGTAGAGCTGAGGTTTCATGGACCACCGAAGGTGGGGACAACAGGTGGGAACACAGACCGAAAAGAATCTAACGAATCAACTTCGTACAACTGTAAGTTGCAGTTGAGGCAGGGACTGTAGTTGAGCGTGTCAGAATTTGACTTGCCGGTTTCCATATTACTTAGCCTCTGTACCAGTCCCGTTTGAGCAGGTAGTGTCTGTGGTCCCTCCATTAGATAAAACAGCTTTCTTGCCCACTTAGCCAACTGGCACTTCAAATTTTCTTATGGTCCCCACCCGTCACTGGCCACCGGAGAACCAAAGATTTTTAATGCTATCACAAGCCTGTCATTATTCTCAACTGGGCTATTGCTTTTTAGACCTCTCCTGCTAGATTGACCCAGCCCACTTAGGGTTTTTCCTGGTCAACGTAATAAAGTTTTGATCTTTTGGGCCTTTGTGAGATGGGAAGAATGTGGCTATAAAGGGTTTGATCTACAACGCTTCAAATTCAAGGGGTGACATATGAACTTCCATTTTTCTTAAAGTTTGAATCTTTACCGTGAAGCTAGGTTATGTATACCCCAAGTTAGTCCAATTGGTTCCAAACAAACTGAAAAAAAAAAAAGATTTGGAAATGAGGTTACATCAGTTGATCCGAATGAGCGTTATGTGCTGCAGGAGCAATTAATGAAATTCAGTATCTTGGACTGTTGTATCTTTACATTCTTCTGTAACTTTTCCAAAAGAATTCAAAAAGAAAAGGTATATATATATATATATATATTCGACATGGAGGCATGTCAAGGAATTGAGTGAAGGAACAAAAGGTGAAGTAGACTAAGGGAGACTAGGAGGAAGAGATGGTTTTGTAACTTTCAACTCTCCACAATCGCTGATATAAACAGTTTTAAGAGGCCTGTTCCATATGGCTCGAGCAGTCTGTGCTCTTTCATCTCCAAGAAACTCAGCCAGGTCATTGAATTGGCGAATCCTTTCAGAGGGTTTGTAGGTTGGAATGGAAGCTATGCTTGTCACAACATCTAACCCTGCAATACCAGTCAAATAACAGGTAATCAATGTGTTTGCAGGTGGAACATAAAGGTTGAAGAACATATCTTCAGAATCTTCTTAAACAGGACCAGAGTCTCAAAATCAAATTTCCAAGGAAATGCAACCTAGAATTTTCTGTTGTCTAATCCCAAGAATGAACCAGAAATGCACTAGTCATGAACAAATCCATTGTCCATATTAATTGGTAGTCTTATCAGGAACCTTCAAGAAAATAGTTTCACAGTCCCTTATCTCTATTACTGCGTGAAGCTCTTAGTCATTTCTGAATGAACAAATTGCAGCGAAAGCAAATGCTAAAATCTTAATTTAGTAATAGCATAGAGGAAGCCTAAGATCTACAGAACATGATTATGCAGTTTCCAGTTTAAACATTCGAGATTGAACCGTATGAATGAAGTATTCATCCTCTCCAATCTTTCAGCTCCATCAGAAGATGTTATCGCAGACAGCAATCTGATAAACTATACACAAACCATGACTAAAAGTGCTATAAGCAATCTTAAAAAGCATCAAAAACAGCTCATAAATCAATCGAGTAAGTTGATTTTATAGAAAGCTCCAGAGTCAAAACAACTCCAGTAAAATTTATAACACAGCATGGAGAAATCATCCAAATTTCTCTTCAAAGGTAATCCTATTAGGTTTTCAACAATCTGTGCAGAAAGAGAAGCAATCTAATCTGAAAAATATGATGAGAAATGTCATGCAGCATTTCAAAATCATGAAACTTCGACAAGGATTCTCTCCAAAAACGATCTGATAAGTTATACACAAACCATGACTAAGAATGGTATATGACCACTTCAAAGCCATCATTCTCTCCAGAAAGAACACTGGAACTATCACTAACATTCAGTGAGAAACATAGCCACAACTAAAGCCTCAGTTCGTGGGATAAAGATGATGAATTTCTTCTTTGGATGTTCTGTTTCGAATCAATGATTGAGGAGTAGCAATTATTCATATTATTAATTCTACTAATCAATGTACCATTCCTCAATTTGGCACCAAAACACAAGAAAGAAGAAAGAAAAAGACCTTACCTTCAAGCACCACACCGAACACAATGTTCTTGTTATCCAACTCTGGACAAGGACCAGGCCCAGTAGTAATCAAAAACTCAACATTCCTGTAATTGGGGTCAAGCTTAAGATCCTCCTCATCATCATTCTCAGACAAACACAGAGACACTACTCCAGGACGAGAATGCGTTAGCTTGAAAGCCTTAGAATTAACAGTCTCGGTGTTCCTCACCAAGTCCGACGGAGGCCTCACCTCACCCCTGTCCCTCCTCCCCTGACGTCCTGCTAGCAAAAACTGGCCGGGAAAGATTTTGTGGACGAGGGTGTTCTTGTAAGACGAGGAAGTGCACATGGTCTTGAAGTTGGAGACAGTGAGAGGTACGAGGTGGCCGTAGAGTCCGAGAACGAGGCGGCCGAGGGGAACGGGATCTGTACAAAGGGTGGCGAGGGTATCGGAGAGGGTACGGTCAGGTCGGAAGTAAGTGGGGCAGATGGAAAAGTCCATGAAAACACGGTCGGTGATGGTGGTGTCAAGGGGTGGCACTGTTGGTGGGAGGGGTGACAGAGAGGAGAGGGTCGTGGAGAGAAGGAAGGAACGGCGAGACACGGCGGAGAGGAGTAGAGGAGGGACACTGATGTGGTGGTGGGGGTGGAGAAGAAAAGGTGGGGGGGGTGGACGGGTGAGACGGAAGGCCATGGGTTGAGGCTGAACTTGTGACGTAGACATACATGGTCGATATCATCGAGCGGGCAAATGATTTCAGATAAACTTAATTTAATTAATATATATTTTATATTTATTAGATCTAATTAAATACTGTATTTAATTTAATAATTTATTTTTAAAATTGAGACCAAAGTCAACGTGCCATTGCATAAGTTCCCTACTTTGTAGAGATTTAGGGGAATGAACCCCTACCCTGTGTCAGTGATCTCATCCACGTAAATATATAAGACTCAGAGATATGTATGAATGAGATTGTGTAAAATAGAGTTGGTATAAACTAGTGGATCTAGAGGATTTGATCCGAGATCTAGGAAAGTCATAATGTTCACAATATAATGTTTACTTTTATAAAAATTATTTTTCAGAAAGTGATGTTTTTAAGAAATTATGAAAAATTATTAATTTTAACAATATAATGTTTAATTTTATAAAAAATATCATTATAATTATTAATTTCAATTACTACATTTCTTAAAAAATTTTGACATTTTACCAATGCTTTCAAAATCGGGCTAAAGTTAAACAGTTAAGACGGGAGATTTAAGGTGTAAAAGATTCAACTAGTAATAGATCGTCATAAAATCAGTTAAAGATTGAATAAAATTGAAAAATTTTAAAATGATTGAAAATTTTTCCTTACTTATCAAAATTTTAATATTTAATTGAAAAATAAACTGTTAAATGAAAATTAATTGTTTATTTTGGTTTATAAAAATTTATTAGTTTATGAAAATTGTTTCATTAATTAATCAAATTAGCAATTTTTTACAAAAAATTTATTAAACTAAATCAAACTAAAAAATTAAAATTCAAACCAAAATTTTGATAAATTCAAAGTTTTTATTGTAAAATCGATCAATTCGGTTCAGTTTGTAAAACATTACATTTGATAAACTCCACGATATGAATTAGAACTGAAAATTTTAAAAACAACAAGATTATTGTCTATCAATTTTAAATTTTAAAATCATAATAGAAACTTTGAAATTAGATTATTTTTTAATAATCATAATAAAAATAGATCTTTTTTTAAATTCTTACAATTTAAATAAATAAGTATCAACAATTATTCATATAATACAAAAAATATACCACTAAATAAGAAATATAAATTTGAGTTATTCCTTAAGAAAACTAAAGAACAAGGTTCTTCCCATCTTTCCAACTTCAGGTTTCTTCAAACAAAGTCACGTCACGTTCCTGAACTCCGGCGAATGATTCCTACCAAAAACCTGTTTCTTCAGGTGAACCCAAAGTTCCTTCATTTGCAACACGAACAAGACAAGAAAGCTTGGAGCTTGCACGAATGGACAAGGAACGTTGAATCCACTGTCCTTTCAGGGGAAACGACACACATTTTTGAGCCAAGCAAGTGTTGGAAGAAGAAACCCGTTTTGGGCTGTGAAGCTCGCACTTGCAGTTGCGATGGTACGGCCTTCTCTGGATTTCCATCTCCTGAATCGATATGCTCCCATCGAAGACTTGATGCAGCATCATCATGTCAGCTGCTGCTGCTCCAATGGCCATTCTCTTGAGATAATTGTTTTCCTATTCGACGAAAGGTCCGTGAGATGTGGCTTTGTGTTTGTGCACTGAATATTTGTTGAAATGCTTCAACTCAAACTTTAGTTGGTTGGTCGTTATCGAGATAGACTGGAAGTAGCTGATAGGAAATCTGGTTTGAAGGTATCAAGTTCTTTATTCTATTTCCTTTGTGTAGGCTTGGCAATTCTGGTTCGGTCTAGATCGGTCCAGACTGATTCGAAGCCAACCGTAAAAATTGGTATAATTTTTGGTCCAAATGATCTAAATTACTCTAATTTTAGTTTAAATTTTTAAAACGATAAATATATATTCTAAAATGACGTCATTTTTTTGTTAGTCCACGAAGTATTTTAAGAGGGTCTCAATTATAAGAAAATATCTTTAAGTCATCCACACTCATACTAATCCGCGCTCGTATCGGGTCAGCCCGTAAGAAAAAAAATACTGGTCAAACAAATTTCTTTATTCTCAAAACTCAAATTTAAGATCTCTAATTAAGGGATAAATATGTTGATCTACTCATAGTAATCATATTTAATTAGAACGACATCATTTTAAAAGTGTGATCGAGTTATGAGTTAAACTAGACCAATTCATAATTCGGTCAACTCAAACTAAAATCAGTCCCGAGTCAATTTTAACATCTCAATTTACCTCCATGTTTAGTAGGTAGTTTTTTTTTCCCACTTTAATGCCTATTAATCAAGCCTACCTACTCGTTTAACTACCAACAGATTTCACCACCTTCTTCACTAACTAATTAGAAGCTTCCACTTTATTTTTATTTAATGATTTTAATAATTTAGTAATCCCCATAATTCAATCCATTTTTTATAATTTTAATAATCCTTTATATTATAATAGAAAATAGTTATAAATATTCTATTTTAGTATCCAAACTCAAAATTTTCTGTGTAATATATATTCATGCTATCATTCTAATGGACAATGTTTTAAAAATCGGAATGGAAGTTAAACTAATAAGATAAAAGGTTAAAATTTAAAAATTCAATTGATATTAGATTATTATAAGACCGGCTAAAAATTAAATAAAATTAAAGAACCTAGAATATGATTAAAAGATATTGGAATTTGAAGTTTAATTAAAAATAGATTGTTAAATAATTATTTTTTATTTATAAGGACTTATTAATTTACAAAAATTGATTGATTAATTAATAAATCGACCAGTTATTAACAACAATAGTTATTAAAACGACAAGTTCAATATAATTTTCGTTTGTAAATTCCATTAGTTTCTATTCTTGATTCTTGATTCTTCAACTCACTAAAACCAGAGACAATCTTTTACCCTCAATTTGAGTCTCAAATTTTTGAATCATGTACTGCGTAATACGAGCCTTAGTTACACTTCTAGAATTAAACATGAAATAAAATAAACCAAAAAAGCATGAGAAATACCTGTTATATTTTTTATAACTTTAAACGAGTTTTTCGATATCGAAACTTT
>JAOTAY010000190.1:949680-961053 GCA_025629805.1 Erythroxylum baracoense
TTTCATGCAAATTAAAAAACAAAGAAAAGGGAAAAGAAAGCTTGAATGATACAAATGAATGGCATTTACTTGGCTGCAGAAGTAGAGATTCCGGCTGCTTTGAGCTCAGGTTTTGATTATAGCCCATTAAATGAGATGCAATAATAACAAACACACCGACACCGTGACTTATATGATCACGAGACTCACTCTGAAAGTGTATGTATGTATGTTTGTATCTATGGAAGTTGGTTGCAGATGGACTCTGCCGTGAAGTGATAATGAAGGTACTCTAAATTTTTACAGTATCAGCTTCACCTTTTTCCCATATCCAAAAATACAGATAAAGCCATTAACAACCCTCCATTTTTTTGTGTCTCGCTCACTTAAATGCTTAAGGCTATGTTTGACGGATGCGTTTACTGCAGACTGCCATTTTACTTCATGTCAAGGTCCTGCTCAAGATTTGATGTAAAATGAATATAGAGTTTCCTGAACTGTCACTGATGGTGATTTTACTAACTTTTTGTTTAACTTGTCTAGGAGATTTTAATGTCCATCATTAGATTCCCATTTGGACCTTGAAAGAATGTTGGCTATGGAGTTACTCGATCATAAAATCAGGAAAAAAGATTGTTGCTTTTTTAACAAGCTGTTTGTCTTTACTCTGCACCTGTTACTGTCATTTCATGTCAAGGACTCGATCAATCCCAACAAGGATCTTGCTCCATGTGAATGGCTTATGAGATTAAGAACTTTCATAACCTGAAGTAGAATAACTTTCATAGCTGAGACATTTGGAATTTGAGGAGAGAAGATGGTGATGATAGGAAAGTTCCTGTCTTGAATTGTTTAATACCCATTTGAGATCAGAAAGCTGCTGATACATTTTTGGACTGTAACCGAGTATGAGAAGAGAGAAACCAGAACTTTTAGTCTGAAACTTTAAGAACCGTTTCCACAACACTAAATTACCGACCCCTGTGGATAATGGGAACAGAAAGCAACAGACAGAAAGACATATTTGTTAGTGGCCAACACTGAGAAATAAAACCAAGACCTAAAGGCCCTTCCTGCCTCTAAAGCAATCTAATAATATTCTCATATCTAACACTCGTCCTGAGACGTCGTTACCTTCTTTTATGCACAACTTTTCTCTAGTCCCCATGCTCTCCGCATCCCAAGAAAGTAGAAACACACACGTACAAGAAAAAGCAAAAACCTTGTAGTATTTAGAAGCCATATTGTGTCATCTCTTGAGAGCGTTATCGTTGTCTTTGTCCCTTCTTCACTGCGAGTTCCAATGGAGATTTTCCGTTGCTTTTGCTTCATTGCTTGCTTGGCCTTTACATTCTTCACCCTGGTTTTGGCCTTTGATCCCTACTCAAATGCTCTTTTGAGCTTAAAATCCGAGCTTGTAGATGATGATGATAACTTGGGGGACTGGTTACTGCCTCCTGGAATGAATTCGTCAGTGGAAGTCCATGCGTGTTCTTGGTCAGGTATCAAGTGCACCAAGGACTCCACAGTGGTTATAGCTTTGGACCTATCTTTAAAGAACCTTGGTGGGATATTATCAGGGAAGCAGTTCAATGTATTCACAGAACTTGTTTATCTCAACCTTAGTTACAACTCATTCTCCGGTCAACTTCCGGAACAAATTTTCAATCTTTCTAACCTCAGGAGATTAGATATCAGCAGAAACAACTTTTCCGGACATTTCCCAGGTGGAGTCTCTGGTCTTCAAAACCTGGTGCTGCTTGATGCTTTCAGCAACAGCTTTTCAGGTCCACTGCCAGTTGATGTTTCTAAGCTCGAGTATCTAAAAGTTCTCAATCTAGCTGGGAGTTACTTCAGTGGACCAATTCCATCAGCTTATGGATCTTTCAAAAGCCTGGAATTTGTTCACTTGGCTGGAAACTTACTCAGTGGCAACATACCACCCGAACTTGGCAAGCTCAAGACGGTCACCCACATGGAGATTGGATATAATTCTTACCAGGGAACTATTCCATGGCAATTGGGCAACATGAGCGAGCTCGAGTACCTGGACATGGCGGGTGCAGATATCTCGGGTACAATCCCCAAACAGCTCTCCAATCTTACCAGGCTCCAGTCACTATTTCTCTTCCGAAACCAACTCAGTAGATTAATCCCAGATGAGTTGGGCAGAATCTTGCCTCTTACAAGCTTGGATCTTTCTGACAATCAACTTACTGGGCCAATACCTGAAAGCTTTGCGGAGTTAAAAAATCTGAGACTGTTGAGTTTGATGTACAATGAAATGAATGGCACTGTCCCACCAGGCATTGCAAGTCTTCCAGCTTTGGAAACTCTCCTCATATGGAACAACTTCTTCTCTGGTTCACTTCCAGAGGATTTAGGAAGGAACTCAAAGCTCAAATGGTTAGATGCTTCCACCAATAATCTCATTGGAAGCATTCCACCCGATATTTGTGCTGGAGGTGTGTTGTACAAGCTTATGCTCTTCTCTAACAGCTTCGCGGGCAGCCTTTCACCGTCTATTTCGAATTGTTCTTCACTTGTTCGTCTTCGAATAGAAGACAATTCTTTTTCTGGAGATATCCCTCTGAAATTCAGCAATCTTCCTGCCATCACTTATCTTGACCTCTCCAACAATAAATTCACAGGTGGAATTCCCTCAGATTTGTCTCGGTCTTCCAGTCTTCAGTACTTCAACGTCTCCAACAATCCAGGACTTGGAGGTGTGATCCCAGAGCAAGTATGGTCTTTGCCACTCCTCCAAAATTTCTCAGCCTCAGACTGCAATATCTCTGGCAATTTTCCTGCAACTGGATCATGCAATTCAGTCATGGTTATTGAGTTACGTATGAATCATCTAGAGGGAGATCTTCCAAAAAGTATTTCAAAGTGCACGAGTCTTACGAAGGTGGATTTAGCTAATAATCGGTTCACTGGTAACATACCAGAGGATCTTGCAGGCATTCCAGAGTTGAGTGTGTTGGACTTGTCACATAACAACTTCACTGGCTCATTACCACCAAAATTTGGTGATTCTTCGAGATTGACAGTTCTTAATGTGTCCTTTAACAGCATCTCTGGTTCTATTCCCTCCAACAACTTGTTTAAATCGATGGGTAGCAGTGCATATAAAGGAAATCTGAACTTATGTGGGGCTCCTCTGCAGCCTTGTCCGGCGTTAATGGCCATATTTGGAGTTAGAGGCATAGGGAAGCTTACTTGGATTCTGCTACTGTGTTCAGGGGTGATTGTTTTCGTTGTAGCATCAGCTCTGGGTATATTCTATTTCAGAAGAGGAAGCAAAGGGCAATGGAACATGATCTCCTTCAGTGGACTCCGAAGATTCACAGCAAATGATATTCTTAAAAGCTTAAGTTCTACAGAATCAATGGCAGCAGTCTTTCCACCATCAGCTTCTGCTGGCAAAGCAGTTCTACCCACAGGAATAACAGTTTCAGTGAAAAGGATTGAACTTGAAACAAAGGAAATGAGGAAAGTCACAGAATTCATAACGCAGATTGGCAATGCAAGGCACAAGAATTTGATAAGATTGTTAGGATTTTGCCACAACAAGCACATGGGTTTTCTCTTGTACGATTACTCATCCAATGGAAACTTATCTGAGGAAACCAGTATGAAGAGGGATTGGTTGGCCAAGTACAAGCTTGTAGTTGGCATAGCTAGGGGACTTTGCTTCCTTCATCATGAATGTCACCCAACAATTCCTCATGGAGATCTGAAGTCAAGCAACATACTGATTGATGAAAACATGGAACCCCATTTGACTGAATTTGGCTTCAAATACCTGACAGGAATAGCTAAAGGCTCATCTTCTGAAACAGTTTCACCTAGAAAAGCAGGTAAATTGTAACTTGCTATATCTTCTTTAGTATAATCTTTTCCATGTTTAGGTTGTGTAAGCATTACTTGCTACCACATATCAGACAAAGATAACTTTTCGCAAGAAGTTAAAAGTTGAAAATAAGCTTGCAGCCTGTAATAATTCCCTTACTAAAAGTCCAAGCAGAAAGTTGCTGCTTGTCTTGAGTATTCTCAAGAGTATATTCTGCATTTGTACCAACAAGACTAGGAAAACTGATTTACTGTTTGAAAGCAACTATTCTTAGAAATACAAGTCATTGGGTCATTCTCAACCTCAACTTCTATTTAATGCTTGATCAGATGAATTCAACACTCCAATGAAAGAGGAGCTCTATGCGGATATATACAGATTTGGAGAGATTATCCTGGAAATCTTGACCGATGGCAGACTTACAAATGCAGGAGAGACCATGCAACGCAAACCCCTAGACTTGATCCTAAGAGAAGTATTTTCTGACAATGAAGCTGGCTCTAGTAGTTCCATTAAAGAAGAGATGAGAATAGTCGTCCAAGTTGCTATCTGTTGCACAAGAAGTAGACCATCCGAACGGCCATCAATGGAAGAGGCAGTCAAGCTTTTAGCAGGATCAAAGTCACAGAAATATAGCAAACTGATGAAGCCAGATCAGTACTGCCAAACTACAGATTAATGAAAAGTCATGGGACATAACGAGTAGCCAGATACTAAGAGTGGTTGTTTGTATTGGATATTGTTGTTTGTAAGTCACCAAAAAGGTTTCTCTGTAATGTATTGGTCTATATAAGTTTTTGCACTTTTTGCAGAAGTTTATGACAGAAAGATAAACTGATTCGTGTCTCTTTTTCAGGTCCTCCTTTCAGTACCATGGACCTGGAAAAAGTTTATCTAGTACTGTGACAAGGGTTATGACTTCCCAGAATAACTGTTCAGTAATTTTTGCAGGGATCAAGAAATTTACGGGAAGGTTCAGTACTAACCTGTCTAAAGATGCATGTCTAAGATTACTTTTGAAGTTAAAGGTCGTTCTCTTTTAACACTAAAGGGCATTCGTAGTGCTAATCATTGGATAAATTAAAATGCTCAAACAGCACTTTTATCATCTAACCAAGATTCAAACCTGAGGGAAAAAAAATGCTTAAAATTGCAGTAGCAACACTGACTACACAATTGGAAAAAGGAAATTGGATCTCTAGTCCGAGTTCTACTTGACCAAAATCAAAATCCTCATTATTCTAAACTCCAAACAACCTTTCCAAGAAAACCTCAGGACTGACTACATTTACTCAGCTCAGAGATTTCAACCTTTTCATGGAAGGGCAGGTTAAAGAGGTAATGCACTTTGTGCTTCAATTGAATGACTATGAAGATCACATCAGTGAGTGCTGTTAACAGTCTCATGTTTAGATTGTTGGTTAACTAACTCCAACTAAACCAAGAAGGAAACAGGTCAGATTTCATACACTTAACACCAGAAAAAGCAAACACCTTTGAGATCTTTGGAAGCTGGAAACTCTAATAGCTCATCAGTATTAGACGTTATTAGCTGTTCTGCTTGCGGTATTTTCACTTCTCTTTCCCAAGACCAAAATGCCTCCAAACAGCCTCATCGTATGGAACTTCAATCCATTAAAGATTTCATCTTTCTACTAACATTTCCAATTTCAGGCAACCCCCATATCAATAAAACCACCAAAGACACGAACTTTGGTGGCTTGGTGGAGTGAAGATTGACATGTGCATGATGACATGTGCCAGGCTTAAGAAATTTGAAATAAATGTTACCTATGACTAGAGATTAATTAGGAAATAAAAATGTGTAGAATTAGAAAGTTTTTAATTTAAAAATTTTTAAAATTTTAAGTTTAAAAGTATAATTACTTTTATATATAGAGGACTCCAACTTTTAAGAAAAAAAAAGCATTGAAATTTCAGCATTTTTCATTGACTCGGCTTGACTTGGTTCCCGTGTTGTTTACTTTGAACTAGAAAAAGTATGACCAAGACCAAACTCCCTCCTTTGATTGCCCAGTGGAAGTACCTTAAAGGCTTCCATTGCATAGATTCTTTTCCTTTTCAGCACTCAAGTGTAAGATTATTCTGCGTAAGATATTTCCCCGTTTCTGTCCTTTGATTCTGTTTGTGTATCTGTAACTATGGGATGGTGACCATAAAGGACGAATCTTTAAAAATAGAGTAACAATCTTTGAAGGAAAGCAAGCACCGGGAATTTACCGGCTGGTTCAAACAGTGAGCTATGCCGGACGGTGAGGTCAGCTTCGAGGGTATTGTAGTTTCTGCCGTTGACACTAATACTAGTTCCACTGCTTCCCCTTCGATCACCGATGATGGAGAACCATCCGGACTTGAAGTTCAGAGTAGCGGGAAGGATCCAAGAAAAATTGCTAGAAAGTAAGTTCTTCCTTTTTCCCTTTAATGGGTTTGGTTGTTTTCTTGGTTTGGATGGCATTGTTGAATTCCTTGGTTGGTTGATGAGAGGCACGTGAACTAGACTAAACAATCATTCGATGAATTTCTTGATCATGGTTATTGTTATTATATTTACTTTATGCATGACTGGAGCTATGCAACTCAATGTTGGTGGGGGTGAAAACCGAAGGGAAAGATGCAAACTTTTCTTGGTTCAGTTGCCGAAAATTTAAAATTTGCTTCACCAGGACGTGGCGGGAGTTGTATTGGCTTGATAGTTGCGTATCTATTGCTGCACTTGGTAGAGATGTAAAAGGTTATGACGTTTTTATGTGCAGACTTGGCTGATTTTATTTGTACCTTAGGTATCAGTTGGATCTATGCAAGAAAGCATTAGAAGAGAACATAATCGTGTATTTAGAGACAGGCTGTGGCAAAACTCACATTGCCGTGCTTCTTATATACGAATTGGGTCACTTGATAAGGATACCACAGCGGAGGGCATGCGTCTTTCTTGCACCTACAAATGCCCTAGTTCATCAGGTAAGGTTTCTTTTTCTTATGGAATCACTTAATTTTGGATGATTTGCAGGGCAGTTTGATCTTACCTGCTTAGGTCTGATAACGTGCTTTGCAACCATCAATTTTGGGTCTTCTGATCTTTCTTTACCATATTCGTAAATTTAAATTTAAAAAAAGGAGTACAGAGTTGTTGGTTTGAGAGTTGCATGGTGATCAATAGTAATGTTTGCTGATAGATTTTGATGAAATTTAAGTGTTAATTCCCAAACTTGACCTCTTTATTGGCTATGATATTGAATAAAATGGAATTACTTTTGTAGCAAGCTAAAGTCATTGAAGAATCTACTGATTTCAAGGTTGGGGTATATTGTGGAAGATCCAACCACTTGAAGAGCCACAGTGATTGGGAAAAAGAGATTGAACAGCATGAGGTAGTTATTCAATTCAACATGCCTTAGTCTTGTTTAGGTTGTCCTATGATAAAGCATAGGTTACTTTGAAAGAATAAAAATTCAAAATTCGGTGCATTGTTAGATACTACTCTATTAGGTTGATTTAATTATCTACTCTATACGTTGTTAGATACAAAATTCCTTTGTTTCAGAAGAGAAAAGAGGAATGCTTTTCTTTTTTTTTTTTCCCATTCTAGCCTTTTGCGAAATTGTTTGTTCTTGGAATGGAACTAACGACTACCATATCTGAACTTCACGATTGTTCTTTAATTTCATTTTGATCTGAAATTTTACAGGTTCTTGTCATGACGCCTCAGGTACTACTGAGCAATTTAAGTCACAGTTTCATCAAGATGGACTTTATTGCTCTTCTAATATTTGATGAGTGTCACCATGCACAAACAAGAAGCAACCATCCTTATGCACAAATCATGAAAGTGGGTGGCTATATGAGCTCTTATTGGTACTAGTGCATGTTAACTTGCATTAACCGAAGGCTACTGATTCTTTCTATCATGACAATTCTTTTAGGTCTTCTACAAGGACAAGGATATAAATCTTCCCCGCATATTCGGCATGACTGCATCTCCAGTTGTGGGAAAAGGTACTAGTATGCTTCTTATCATGGCAACAAAGCACATGGACGTTAAGATGTCTGAAGTTACACTTTTTTACTTTTGGGGGGCTCATTTGAAATGTTGCTATACATGAAAAGAAAAAAAATCCATGTCTTTGATGGCCACTGGATCTATGGTGCTTACACCTTATGTAGGGAGAGAGGAAATTAGACAGAGGATCATTCTAAGATTAGCTAGGTGTTTACACCTTATACTTCTTATGTGTGGTTATGTTGCTTAAAGCTAAGATTATTGCTTCAGCAACATATAGTTGTATGGTTTTCCTATTTCTTGAGAAAGTTATCAATCAGGTGGCTCTGGCCTATAGTGATGTTAACCTTAATTAAGTTTTTTCATGCATGTTTTGTGTTTCAGGTGCATCTAATCAAGGAAATTTGCCAAAGAGCATCAATAGTCTTGAAAATTTGCTTGATGCCAAGGTAGGTTGTGGAACTGTCAGTTCATGGTCTTATTATATTCAATGCTTGCTTTTCATTTTAATTTAATGATTGTGTCAAACCTCTCTTATATAGTTATGGGGGCAGAGCTAGGAAAACAATTCACTGGGGGAAAAATATAAAGATTATTGGGGGCAAAACTTACAAATTTTTAAGTATCGATCGTTCTACTAATTTTGTTAATCCTAGGTATGTATACTAGGCTATGAGTGATCTAGCGTAAAAATGATCCTTATTGGTTGAGAGAGCAGTGTACCTGTGGAAGTACCTGAAGTTCTGCTAATTTAGGGTGCTTTTTGTTATTTCATCCATGTTGATATGCACAATCAGCGCAGGGTTTATTTTCTTCACAATTTAGTCCTTTTTTGGGCAAGTTTCTCATTTTTAGGTATGAAGGATACTTTGTTACTACTCTTACATTGTTCAAACAGCTTGTCTAGCTATGTTCATGTTAGCCCAAATAGAGTACATGTTGAATTTTCCCTAATGTTTCTTTATTTTATAACTTCCAATGTAGGAAGCTTGGTTTATCTATTGTTAATGAAACTTTGCAGAGTCAAGCAGAATCTGCCAAAGTGTAACTTTTATCAACTGCCAAATTTCATTTCAGACTGGTTTTTGTAAGAAATGTTAAAGGTGTATACCTGCTATGCATGCTTTTTATATTGGCTTCATAGATGTGCTAAAAAGAAATTCTGCTGAAAAGAGGAGCTATCAAATCTCTGCTCCAAGATAGAACCATCCTGAAAAAAATATTGCTGCGTATCATGAATTGGCCTGTGATTTTATGTGTACATGAAGTTATAATTATTTTTTTGTTAAATTCGGCCTGAGAATTCTCATCATTGAAGGCTTTTAGCTATTCTTATTAAAAGTTGAAGGATATGCAAGATGGACAACATTTCTTGTCTACCTTTTTCTTTGTTTTTTTAGATGGATTTGAAACTGCATATGGCAGTATTTCACCTTGATTTGTTGAATGTGTGTGTTATTAAATGTTGTTTGGTGTTGAAGCTCTGAAAGTCATATCCTAACTGTGAAGAGGGGTATGAGTTCTGATTGGGATTCTCTTCATAGTTTGCTTCCACAATTGCTGGGCATGCAGTCAAGCTGAATTCTATATCTATGGTAATTGTTGCTGATATTTCCATTTGTAGGTTTATTCAGTTGAGCATAAGGAAGAGTTGGAGAAATATGTAGCATCTCCTACAATTAAAGTATATCCATATGGTCCTGCAGCACATGACGGAAATAGCCCCTTTATGGTTTACTGTACTAAACTGGAGGATATTAAGCAGAAGGTGCTTTATTGTTCTTGTTATGGTTTTTCAGTTCTTACAATTTTTGTTTTTTGATTCAAAATGTGTTTACATGCCACTTCTTTTTCGACTAGAACAGTGCATATCAGAACTTGGAAACAAGGTGGATGATTATCAAATCATTAGAATCCGAAGAAAAGCTCTTAGACGGATGCATAGTAATATGATAACTTGTTTGGAGAAACTTGGCCTGTGGGGAGCAATACAGGTAAGTTATTGTGGCATCAAATCAAATTGTTTCTTTCTTATTGTCAAGAAACCATCGAACGTAGAAGTCTGAATTTATCAAGTGAATGGTTAATCTAAGTCATATGTACTAATTCTATTATACTTCCCCACAGAAGACGGTGGGGCAGCAATTTAGAAAGTTTACACACATCATACCTTGTGTTATATTCATTTTAACACAAGGTATGATGTGTTTAATTTGAAGTTGAGTTTTGATGTTGTCATTCTATTTGTTTCTTTCAGGACCAAATTTCTAGAAGTTTTATCTTGCATTCTAACTTTTAGTATCTCCATTATTTATATTGAAGGCCTATCAAATACTTTCAAGCAGTGATGACTCCGAGAGGAATGCCTTAATGGAAAAGGGAGGGACTCCTTGCAATAGATATCTAGCTCAAGCAGCAGATGTGCTTTCTGCTCATTGTACAAAAGGTAAGAGGATATGTTAATAGAATAAATTTTGCAATTTGTTTACCTACTTGCGTTATACTCTCCAATCTAGACTGGGACCAGTGGTCTGATATGATTGGGAAACCCAACAACCAGATGGTTGACATGTCCAACTCTATCAACTCATTAAAACTTGATCAACTCTATCATCAACTCATTAAAATTTCAAGTTACTATATGATCTCTGGGTCATATCAGCATTTTTCTTGCTGAAACTTTAACTTTATCAGTATAAGGTAGCATTAGTATGTACAAACTGCTAACTTTGAATTTAGGAGTAAGGCAGGATATATTGAAGAATCAACTACTGTAGAAGTCAAATTTGGTGGTTCATCCATTATGGGAGTTGTCAAGCACAGAATATGTGGAATCCAATTTCTTTGTTGACTCACTTATTGCATGAAATAAAAACAAATACTAATTGGCACTTTATGCTTCATTTTTTAATTTTAACACTCGAACCAACTTTATTGTCAACTTGTATTGTTATTTATGTTCATCTTGTTGTGGATATTCTTGTAGATGGCATTGCATTTGATCTATCACATGCAGAGGTTTTAAAGGAGCCCTTTTTCTCAACAAAGCTTTTACGCCTTATTGAATTCGAAAGCTGAAATGGAATTTGCTGTAGAAGTTGAAGTTCTTGGAAGAGTTAGGCACAAGAAAATCGTCGAAAATGTATGTTTTTGACGCATCTGTGTATGTTTTCGATGCATCTATATGTAAATAGATTTGCCGGATTGGATTATATATAGTTGGGTGCGGTTTCACCTGAATTGTTTTCTATTTTTTTCTTTATTCTTTTGTTATCCATTATGATTACTAGTTTTTCTTTGTTGAGGGATGTTATTTGACTTCATATTTCTACATCTTTGTTGGTGCTGTAGATTGCAAAAACAATTCTGTACAAAAGTAAATGCAAGTTGTTTGATTGGAGAGGGTCTAATGAACTAGTAGCCGAAGGACCTGTTTCTTCAAAAACAACAAAATATGTTTTTGAAAAGTTAATTTTATAGTTATAAATTTGTTTCCACATTAGTGTACCATTATTTATAT
>JAOTAY010000190.1:961153-1016479 GCA_025629805.1 Erythroxylum baracoense
ATCTATCATCCAAACAACATTTCATTACATTACATTATGAACCCTTCCATCCTTCCCAAACAACGTATCACTATATTACATTCCATTCTATTATAAACCGTTCCATTCCGTTCCCTTCCGTTCCATTAATTAACATCCAACCAAACAGGCCCTTAGTATTTTTTTAAAATAAATCGTTTTGTATTTGACTATCTAGGCTCGAGCCGAGCCGGCACGAACTGAACTGTCATCGTTAAGAAAGACCAATTTTTCTTCAAAATGAAGTGCCTATTTGGATAGGCTTATACCAGTAGTGCTTTTTTTAAAAGCTCTAATTTTAAGCTTTTTAAAAAGTTATATTTTAACTTCTAAAAAAATCATTTCTATTAAAAAAGTATTTTTAGATTTTACGGCAAAATACTTATTTTTCTTAAAAATAGCTTTTGCGGTGAAAAAATATTTTTCACCCTCTAAAAACTGAACCAAACAGGCATGAAGAGCAGAGTGAACACAAAGTTCAAAGAAGAAAAAAAACAAAATCATTTCTTTAACTAATTTTTTATTTCCGTCGTAGCATGTCGTAGAGTCCTGAGCCCTCAACATTTATTCTTTTCTATAAAAAAAAACTAAATCCTATTTTTCTATCCTATCAAGTTATATCAAGACTCAATTAAATAGGACTAAGATTAAATATTTAGAATATAATTTTTCAAGTCATATAGTGGTTTCTAATGTGGAGATAAACATAGGTTCAGAATTTACACCATAGAAAGAGTTCTTTAAGTATTTAGGATTTATCATAAATTAATAAAGAAATTGATGAAGATATAATTTATCGTATTAAATCTGGGTGGCTTAAATAAAATAGTGCATCAGGGGGTTTTATTTAACAAGCAGATACTTCTTAAGTTCAAAAGGAAATTTTGTCTTTTGGCGATTAAATCGGTCACGTTCTATAGGATGGAATGTTTCCTATTAAACATGTACATAGTCATAAGTTAATAGTAGCAGATATGAGGATGTTCCATTGGAATGCAACTTTACTAAAAGAGATAATATCATAAATGTTATGGTAAGAGACAAATTAAGGATAATTAATATTAATGGCAAATTAAGATAGACAAGACTTAAGTGGCTCAGATATATTAAAAGGAGACATCATGACATTCAATTAAGAAGATATGAGAAAATTACACTTAGGAACAGTAAGAAGAAAAAAGAAAGGCTTAAGAAGAACTGAGAGGAGATAATTAAGAATAATATGGCTCTATTGAAACTTACCGAGGACGTGGCCAATAGGAAACTTTGATGTATCAAGATACTGATAAAGAATCTCATATGAAGAGGTCATTTTCTTTCTCATAGGTTTTTTAAACCTTTTTCCTTCGAGTCTTATAGCTTGTATTTAGTCTAAATATTTAATATGTAGCATTTCCCTCTTAGTTATTTAGCGTACACATTTCCTGAAATACCCTAAACATTTTCTTATAATAGCTTGTTTCTTTTATATATTTCTTGATCTACTTTTTTGTTTGTGTATTTACTTACTTTTTATTTTTTATTGTTATTTTTTACCTTGTTCTATATTTATTGTATTATTTATTTTAATACTTATTTTTATAATTTTATTTATATGTATTTATTTACTTTTATTTTCTTATTATTTTTAATATTTATCTTTTATTATTCTTTTTTATTTCTATTTCTTTTTTTTATTTTTTATTTTTATTCTTTACCTTATTGCATCTTTATTGGATTGTTTATTTTATTACTTTTTATATTATATTTTTATTTATTTGTATTTAGCTATTTGTTTATTTATTTGTATTTGTATTATTATTATTATTATTATTATTATTATTATTATTATCCTTTATTATTTTTGTAATATGTATCTTTTATTGTTCTTAATTTATATTTGTATTTATATTTATATATTTTATTTATATTTAGTATATAAATATATTTTATTTTTTAATCATTTTATGTTAGTCTTGATTTTTTTACTATTAAAGCTACATACTTCTAAATTTCTCTAGACCTCGTGTCTTAACAAAACTTCTAATAGAATGTTGTTGTTATTTTTCCTATTACTGGCAGCAATCTTCTTCTTTCTCCTAGTCTCACTCTCTACTATTCTCTTCTTTTTCTTTTTTAGTTTCACTATAGTCAAAACAAGTTCCCATTATTGAGTTTATTGATATTTTTGTTAAGAATTCTATACATTAAAATAAGAGTTAAATGAAGGACTTGCTTTATTAAATAATTGTAGTCATATATAATTTTATGATAACAATTAGAAAAATGAGTAACTCACATTTTTAACATTCCTATTAACATGTAGTTGATTAAGAAAGAAAGGAATAAGAAAATCATTGAAACAAGTTAGTTCAATTGTAACACCTACATCATTCTTTAAGTTAAAAATAAATTTTATTCAATTTATATTTAGATAACTACATACATTGATAAAGCTCTAAACTTCACAACAAATGAAATTTAATAACTTGGTTATTATGTTTGCAATTCAGTCTTGATAATGGATAAGCTTTATAACTCCATTATTAATAAGTTTATGAAAAAAGTGAAATTTGACACCTATAATTAGTAATAGGAAAAAAGGTCTAAGTTTGATTCAATTAAGTAAGGATTTTTCAAAAATAAAAAGTCAAGTTGAAACTAAGATTAAGTTCTACAAATTGGTATGACTTGAAACTTGAACGCAAGTTATATATGATTAAACAAAACAATGATATTTTCTTAAAAATAAATGAGGACAACAAGAACGAGGAATCCAAATCTTGATCGAGTTAGGTTAGACCCAAAAGTCCAACTCTTTTAAGATTTCTGTTTAAATTATATGTCTTATTTATGCAATCACCTTCTTCTTCCTTGTTTTCTCACTTTTAATATAAGAGTTAGATGTTTTATTTAAGTAATCACCTTCCTCCTACTTGTCTTCTCACTTTTGATATAGGAACTTATATCAAAAGTGAAAAGACAAGTAGGATGAAGGTGATTGCATAAATAATGAGTTTTGCTCAAACATAAATCTTCAAAAAGGTCGAGCTTTCGAGTTTAAACTGACCTGATTGAGCTTTGGAATATTAAAGGCATATCAGGCTTGAGCTAATGTTTAATTAGACCATTAAGAAATCTTGAGCTTGAAAAAAAATTGGACCAGACCTAACCACCCTTAATCTATATGCTTTCTTCAACTATGTAATACAAGATTCTTTGAAAGTTACTATTTTCATAAAAATAGTTGTGCCACCACTTTAAACATGAGTAAAACACTCTAAAATCCTATTTGACCAAACTATTTAACAAACATATGGAACTATTGCAGTAAACTCAGCTTCAATGGTAGATAAGGTGACTATTAGTTGTTTCTTTGATGAATAAGAACAATTCCTGAATTTATTAGAAAAATATAACTTGATGCATTTATACCTTCCAAATCTTTAATATAATCATTGTTTATATAAGCAACTAACTCCTCCCTTTTTTTTTAAATATATGAAAGTCAAAATTTCCTTTTTAAATATCTCAATACTGTTATGACAGTTTAGAGATGTAGCTATGTGGGATGCTCCATATACCTATGTCAAAGGCTTATGAAAAATATAATATTATGCTCAGTTAGACACATTAGACTGCGTTATTTTCTTGTAACAACTACTATTCACCCTTATTCCATTCACATTATTTTACAACTTGAAAAAAAAAAGATTATAAACCTATCCATATCAAACCTTTCTAATAATTCCTAAGGATATCTCCTTTAGCAAATTAAAAAAAAACTCTGTTGGATTTGCAAAACTTCTATGTTAAGAAAATATCTCATTTTCCCAAGATTTTTCATGTCAAAATCTTGCATTATAAAATTTTTAAATTTAACAAAACATATGCTCATTGTTGCCCATAAAAATCCAGTTATAAATACAAAGATAAAAAAAATTAAAATTTTACCTTTTTCTTTTTCTTGTGACAACAAAATATGCTTATAAGGGCACCACGTAAAATTGTATGTAGTAAAATGTGATTTTATTTGACTATAACAAGCTTGCGACACCTATTTTATTTCATATAAAGCTTTCTTTAGCTTTTACACTTTCTGTTTAACACGTTGTTTGCATAACCTATCGGTTGCTCGACAAAAACCTCTTTAATAAATTCTCTATAAAGAAAAGTTATCTTTTCATTTAGCTAAAAGATTATTTAGCTTTTTTTTAACGTTAAGAGAAATTACTGATTGAATTGTTTTTAATTGTGCTATAGTGGCAAAAAGTTCAATGTAGTCTATACCATATTATCTTTGAATACATTGTGAGCTTCTCCACCTCATCATTTTCATTAAGCTTTTTCTTGTGCATCCATTTTCCACTAACCTTCTTTGATCTAATAAGCAAATTTGCCAATTTCCAGATTTCATTTTCTTTATAATTATGATCTTTGTATCCCTTGTTGTTCTCCATATTACATCTTTCTTATGTCAGTTAAAATAAAATTAGATCATTTTTGAAAAAATATGACTAAATTTATTGTATCTTCTTCCCTATGATAAAATTTCCGCGATTTCATATTATCTCATCCAAGTTGGTTGCTTTCTCATCCCATGTTCATAAGATTCAAATGAGGCCTTTTGGCTTTAGCTGGATTAATTTTTTCTTTTAATCCATCAACTTGTCTTTCCTCAGTATTGCCGTGTTTAATAATTTTACTTTCGTCTCTGTATTGACTAACTAAAGTTTTTGTTGTTGTTTCCCGACTTTAACTCAATCAAAATGGCTTCCTTACAATTTTGACTCAATCCCAGTTGTTTTCTTCAAATATAACATCTCTACTTACTATGGTCTTCTAGAAGAGAGGATCATACAATCTGTATGATTTTGACTCCTTTTTACTCTAAAGAAAAACATCTTACACTCTTGTCATCAAGCTTTATCTTTTTGCTATCATGAATATATATATACCCAAACACTTTGAAGTAGGCCATTGATAGTCTGAATATCCTCCAGCTTCTTCTGAAGTTTTGTTCTTCACTTTAAGAATTGGACCCCTATTAAGAATATGAAATGTCTAATCAATAACTTCAAGTCATAATATTTTAGAAATTTTCTTTCTTGAAATTTTACTCTAAATCATATTCATAATTGTTTCATTCATTCGCTATGTTACAACAATTTTATTAAGGAATGTATGCTCATTATTAGTTGTCTTGGGAAGTTAGTGAATTTAAGTGATGTGAACTCACCCAACGATCAATATGAGGACCTTTTATAGCTAAACCACTATCTTTTTCAACTCGATTTTTATATTTTTTAAAAGTAACAAATGGTTATGATTTCTCAACCAAGAAGTAAACCTTAACTTTACAACTGTAGTTAATTAATGAAAATGATCATATACTTTTTGTCATTATTAGTTGTAAGGCTTATTGGTCTATATATATCAACGTGTATCGATTCAATAATTTGAGATGCTCTCCATGTACTTTCTCATGGAAATTGATTCTTTTTGTTTGTCCATCAGGCAATCTTCATATGCTTCTGATGAAATGTCAAGACATGATAGTCCTCTCACCATTTCTTTTTTTTTTCTTAAGAATAATCAAACCTTTGAAACTTAAATGATGTATATGCACCAAAATCAAGTTGAATTAAAGTAAGATTCCTTCTATTTGATAATGATGCAATCTTTATAGTTATTCCGTTTTCAGGATGATAAATTTTATAGGCTCCTTGTTGCATAAGGATTTATGTCATTTCTCAACTATATTACCAATAATTTGTAAGCTATTTTTTTAATATTGAAATATAAAATACATCAATAATGATTAATATAATACCAATTACCAACATTCACACCTTACCTTTTATAATCATATTCATACTCAAATTATCTCCTAATTTCATATTCTCCTTAAAATTTTCATCAAGATCAAAGAAACAAAAGCTCTTTTTTGCCCTACATATGATTATTACATTCAATCTCAAAACCACGGTGCCTTTTTTTTTTACTTCTTTATCATTCACATAAGTCACCAACAACATGTCTTCACAACTTTAGTTTTGTTGAAATAATTCAAGCTTATGGTAGTAATAACATTCAAAAGTAAACCAGTAAAAATTACATTTGCCTTCACCTTTTCCTCACCTTACATTCCTTCAAGACCTTATCCTCTCTTTCTTGAAGACTCTCTAATTAATCTTCAATGCTTGCTTAGATGTCATAAATCTCAGTATTTTATTAATGACGACTACTTCATCCATTATTGCTTTATTAACTCTTAACTTGTTGACTATGGTACGAATACAAGCAAAGCACTCATTTACAAATCTCCTCCTCATTGCTTAACATCTTAAACTCCTTTTAAAAAGCTTAATGCTCTTAGCATTTATATTGTCCTCTAATACCTTTGCTTTAAAGAGTCCCAAATGCTTTTATTTGTATCTTTGATCAAAATGGTTTCCAAAATTGGTCTACTTATAAATTGGAAGAGATTCTTTGCCTTCATATTTTTTAATAATATATCATAAATTGACTTATTTATGCTTCATTAAATTTAATTATTCTTACTGCTATAAGAATCCCATCTTCTATTATACTTTAATATTCTTTTAGTCATGTCAAATTATCCAAAGCTTGCAATACTAACCATAATACCCATCGAATTGTTATTATCAGAAATCTATTCTTAGTGGCCATATTTTCACCATTGAACATTATAGAAGATTGTTGCTCATTATATTTCAATCAAATCCCTATGTTATGGCTATGATACCATTTATTAAGAATTATATATGTTAAGATAATGGTTAGAAGAAGAACTTGCTTCATTAAACAATTGATGTGGCTATATCTATAGCCTTTCATGAACAAGCAAAATAAAGTGAAGCCCACATTTTATATGCCTATTAATGTGGTCATTAACTAGAAAACAAATAACTTATTCATAAAGGTTAAGGATTATTCAAATCACTAGGTCACAAATTGAAACAAAGTGAAAGACTAGTTAAAATTTAACGAGGTTAACAATTTTCAACCTCCTATAACTTGGAAATCATTGTCGTTAGTGTTGATTTATCTTCATCATTCTCATGAGTTTGGTGAAACCCTAAATTTATAAAATTATGTCAATCTAGGCATGTAATAATTGGCATTCTATAACACAAATTATATTTCCATATCTAACTCCCTCTTCTTTAGTCTTTCATCTTCATTGTCAATTTCTACATTTTCTGATGGGTCCCCAATATCAATATATCTCAAAACTTGCATAAGTTTTTGGGTGAATATGAATTGCAAAGAAAAAAAATGATTTACAGAACATCAACATCTGTACGACATTATTTAAGAGTTAAACAAGCCCCTACGTATGTCATAGGACTCTAAACAATAACATTATAGAGTGAATATAGTTATTACTATCTAACTTTGTTTTTTTAGTTGGTGTTATAACAAGTTTTGAGCTTTTAAAATGGAAAATAATTTAATAGAGAGGAAGCATTAATCCTTGAATGAACATCAAACACACATTAAAACGTAAAAAGAGAGAGGGTAAGCCACAATCTTAAAGTCCATTTGGATGTGACACTTGTTTCCCAACTTAGAATCTTTTTTAGTATGTTGTTTACTTCTCTCAGTTGCATTAAAATTTTGGTTTAAATAAATTCTTTTTGTAATTTAAGGCTATATTCTCTCAGGTAGTATGAAATTTTCTATGCTTTATTATCTTAGCAATTATTTCCTTTTTCATTTGCCATACTTGTGTACCTTTACTACCATCTTGATTTTTCATTTTTGTGTTCTTCATTGACCTATGCATGTTTGGTAGATGTCCATAATAAAAAGTGATGGTTCAATTAATTTTAATCCACTAGTTCAATCAGATCTAAAAGGCTCAAACCCGCTACCATTCCACTATCGAAAGCAAGAACTTTTTGTCATGTCACTACACCAAAATAAGGAGGTTTTAGATGCTTATGCCTAGACAAATCTAATAATTGTCTTAAATAATCTAAAAATTGGTGAAGTTTTTAGACATTTATTTAAGACAGGAAAATTTATCCAAAAATACTAAACAGAGTCTAAAACTTCTAAAATACTTGCTTTTGGCGGGACAAAAAATTGTCAAAAGCAAGTAATTAATCTTTAAAAAATTGTTGAATTACAACTACTCATCTTCTCCTTACCCTAACATTTTCTTTTTGATTCCTCTGTAACTGCTGCGTATACTTGCCTCTCACCTTCTCTCACCCCCTTCTAAGCTCTTATTGTTCATCATTCTTTGATGAAATACTTTCAATCTTCAAGACAATCTCTTGCTCTTCTTCAATCGGGCTTCTTTATGGCTAACCGCTCAGTTGATCAATGTATTGTAAGGCGTAACTAGACATCATTTGAGGCGCCACTCAATCAATTTTAATTTCTATAAGGTATTTATTTATTATATTAGATTGTTGTTAAATCATTAGAACCTAGATTTCTTGATGCCATCATTTTTAGGAAAATAAAAAGGAGAAGTCCAGAATTCACAACCGTTCAATGCATGAAAGAAAAAAAATCGTTGTCTGTGGGTGGTTAATTAGGATGTTGATTTAGAGATTTCTTTGCTCTAACTATTACAACAGTGAAACTTTGTGAACTACCTGGGTGTCTGTTTGCAGATCCTCATTTATCATTGGAACCGGCGGCACAACAAAAGGCAACTCATGATAGTATGATTGGATCCGTAGAAATGGTAGTATTAAACTGTACTATAAGCAAGGTTAGTATGGACATCATAGTTTTGATTTGTAAAAGTTATTAGCTACCACTCTATTCGATCTTCGATTCTGATCTCATCTTGTTGATGGTTTGAGTTAATGTTGTTTTGATAAATTTCTAACAAAGGGGGAGGATTACCATACTATCTGATGAAATTAATATAATCCTATAAACAGACAGAAGCTGTGAATTCTAAACCTGTTGATTATGCTCAAGCTCCATCTACACCTGGATTATTAGAAGAGCCAAACTTGTCATCTATTCAGAAGTGTTTAGCCTCCGAGGATCATTTATAATCAGAAGATCACAATTTGATAGAATTAGTTGCCGTAAAGAGTGCAAAAACTGCTATCGTTAAGTCATATCTCCTTCATGGAAATGATGCAAAGGATTTATCTTCAAGAAATGTTTTAGATGGTGATGCTAGTAAGTGCGTGGCTACTGTTAGTATGTTTCGGCTTATTTGGAGATGAATCACTTATATCTACGAATAGAATTACAATCATCTATAATTCCCATGGAATTTATTTCAACTGATGACATTGTTATTCCATTAGATGGTCCAAACAAGGTAGAAGAGCCGCATGATGTTGGTGTTTGCAGCAATGTCCAAATGCTTCCATCAATTCATAAAATAAACAGGGTATGTGATGAAATTGTCTCTTCATCTGAGTTGGTTAGTACCCTTGATGTTGAATATCGGGATGGATATGAGAAAACTCAACATAAAAAGTCCACTTCTGTGGGTATGCTCATGGCATGCACTTCAAATGTGCCCAACCTGATAACCCATGTCACAAAGTTGATGGTGTTATGCTTTCTCCCACCTTGCAATTGGAAGATTCCTTACCCTTACCTTTGGAGACATCCAAAGATGAGCAAGCACTTCAGAATTCTGGAATTTCAACCAAGGTGCAAGGTTTGTTCGACTAGCTACATGAATACAGTTTATTTACTGTTAAGTGTATTGTCTACGAGTGATAGACCCCTATAAATAGTAGTATGTTCTCTAAATGCTTACCCCTTTCTAGGTGAAGGGTGCCATGTGACAGATGGTATGGAAATAAAGGAATCTCAGACATCAAGGCCTGATTTACTTGGAGAATTTCAGATAGGCAGTGGGAAAATAGATGCACGCATAGATAAAGTGATTTTTGAACTTGAAAATATGAATGATTGTTTAACTTCTAACATGCCTGAACCAGAAAAGTTATTTTCTGTACCCTATAATATGCTTGATAAACCAGATGAATTGATTGTGGAGTCAACACCAGACAAAGAAGTCCCAGAAGGTGGTGGTGGAAGCAGCTGCGGGACCAAAATTTCGGGAAAGAAACAGAGTTTCACAGAGAGTATGCTATCCGTTCAAAGTTTAAAGGAAGTTGAATCAATTGGAAATATGAAATCAAAGAGAACTACAGACTCAATTCCTGATGATATTGATCTTTTATCTTCTATATTAGGTCAGATTGATTCTTTTTTGCTACTTCATAGCTTCATTTTTGGCACGACAAACTTCTGAAAACATTGCAGGAATTGTCCCTTTGTTCTTTGGAAGTTATATTGTTAGTATAAAAAATGTAACTGACTTATACCTTTATTTGCATATGTTGTTATGTTCTAGTTGGAAAAAGATCATCTGCTCTTAAAATGAAGCCCACTCTACCCACTCCACCTGCACTTGAAGTAGCATTAACCAAACATGCCCATTCTACATCTCGACCTGGTGTAATAAAGAGAAAGATGCTTATGGATGAGTCAATGGTCTTGCATGGCGAGTAAGTCCTACTTCATTTAACTTGTTCTTGTTAGTATTGGATATTGAATCTATTTTTGATTGACATATTTGAGTGACTTAAGGAATGTACTTAGAAAACTTGCTTAAGTGCATGGTATTGAAGCAAGTTGGTGCTAGTGTAATGGGGACTTTTCCACTTACATTGTTTTTTCTTCATTTAAATCCCTTATTGGGAACATCAGAAATAAAAGGTCTCTCTAGACATTCCTCATTCCTTGCACCTTTCAAGATCTGATCCTTGTGGATGGATAAGTTCTTGTACTTCCCTGCAATCACATCAATCTCTTAATATTGGTAGCCCCCTTTTTACAATCAGTATACACCATTTCTAGGTAATAAAACTTAACTGTCTGGACTAAACATGATGAAACCCACAATATATGGGGATTCTTTGCCATTTTGTGTTATGAAGCCTTTCCTTTTCGTTTCTGCATTGTATGAACTATAAATCCTAATCACTTCTTCGCATTGTGCTAGTGTCACTCATCCATTGGACTAGTTTTTATTCATTTGGCTTTATTCTTCTGTTTTCTTCAAGCTCTATGCAATTTGATGGAACACATTAGTGTTGTTGTGTTTTTGCATTTTCACTGAATCATATGGCAGAGGAAATGGCCATATAAGAAATGCAGAATCATAAGTTTTGGTTTGCTGAATCCTGAAAAGATTTTCGCCCCTTTTCCTATCTAGTACAATACGTCAACAATTGACAAATACTGAAGACATACGTCACGTAGGGAAAAAAATCCTTGCACACACTCTGAAATCTTGATGATCCAGAGACAGTTCCGAGAGGAAGAAATATTCAGTAAACAACTGTTATGTGGTGAGTTGATTACTAGATCTTAAGTATGCTTCCCTAGATTTATTATTTAATGTCTTTGTGGTGGGAACATTGTATTTGTGTTTGCCTTCATAGTTGACCAAACTTATGTGTGCTAGATTTTCCCATCTTCGACATTCTGTGGGTGTTGTGGACTTTGTAATTCTGTTATAACCCCTAATTTAAAATTTCTACTTGAGGACAAGACAACATCCTTATAAGTTCCATACTCTGGGAGGTCATAACTATAGCTATTTTTAGCTTTTTAATACTTTTAACTTCCAAGTTTTCTGATGCTTTTGGCAATTAATGTTTGGCTTTCACTTAAAAAATCCATCTGCTTACTGAAACCATTTGTTCTTTCATGTTTGTCTTCAAAATTGAGATGTTTGGATGGTAAAGCATTTGATTTGAATGGAGTCATAATTTCTGAAAATGATCCATATGCTACTTCTTTGGAAGAGGAAAAGGATAAAGAGAATTCTGTTGGAACAATTGTTACTAATGAGGGGACTACTGAACCTTCACTAATTACAAATGATGTTAACCGCAGTTTACTGAGGTTATTTTGGGGAGTGAGAGCCAGCACAGTGTGTGCATCAATAAGAAGTTTTTTATGCTGATAATCAAATACATATGAATGTTATTCCTGAAGTAGTTAGGTGTCGATTGCCAGAATGAGAACCCTTGGGGGAAATAATTGAAATTGAAACTGATAGAGGGTAGACTGAGGTTTCTGGTGCAGCAAATAATTTTTTTCTGAGGTTTGAAGCATCTCCAACTGTCTTTGGAGATAATTGTAGCTTGCTTGCAGAGTCTATCGGTCAGTTTGGATTTGCAGAAAAGCCTACCATTGATGATGTTCTTTATATAAATCTGTGTAACATAATATTTATTAACAAAAGTGTTAATTTATTATAATAATATGTAGATACATATCTTAGATTAATTTGTAAAATTTAATATGCATATGAGTGATCTTAAAAAAGATGCACAAAGCAAATTGTAAGCTTATTTTTTTCCTCAAAAATGGTGAAGTTTTTCGACATAAAAAAACTATCTCAAAGTGAAAAATATCGATAGAGAAAAGCATCTAAAAGCTTACACAAAACGTCTAAAATAGCATTGCCTCAAAAAACTACAAACGTGAGAAATAGATTTTTGATGCTTAGATATGTAAAAAATGTATATTTTTTCGACACTTTTATGTGTTTAAGAAAATCTTCGAAAATAGTTTTTATGACATTTATTTTTTTGATGCTTTATAAAGTGTCTAAAATTATTTTTAAGATGCAAAAAAGCGTCTAAAAACTTCACATTTTTATGTCTTTAAATTCCATATTTTCTTATAGTGTGTTAATAATTTAGTAATTCTAAAGTTATCAATTTAAATCAACCTAGTTTGACTCAAAGTCAACAATTCAAGCCTATATTGGTAGGATTTTGAGTCGAGATTAGGCCTAAGTTGATTGATTATCTATATGAGTTTGAGCTTAGAGAGCGAATATGAAGCTTGAACTGTAAAACCTAACTTAACTCAAACTCCCTTATCAAAATAATGTTGTTTTAGTTTAATTACATAAAAGAATGTCATTTTGTTCTTTAGGTTCAAGAAACATAAGACTGAAATAATATTGTTTTAAGACGATTCAATCCCCATCCGTATTCAAACAAAATACGAGCTATTGTTTGACTTGGCCTAGTCCTTTTTCATCCTTAATAATTCTCTTATCTTTTATTTTCTAAATTGGTTTTGAGTGCCATTTCAAACTAACGTTAACTAGTCTATTTTTTTTTTAAAAAGCAGAGACAATAACTAAAAAGAACATAAATCACTAGAAATGTGATTAATAGGTCTCCATGATAAAAACAAAAAAGTGGAGGTCCAGTTAAGCATAGTCTATTAGACCAATCAGATTTAGAAAGGGTTTAGACCTATTATTCTTCCTTTGTTGAGAGTAGAAAATTTTCATTTTGTTGTTAAGCCAATAGTTCTCTTATATTCTATTTTCTAAGTCAACTTTAAGTTGCACTTCAAGCTAACATTATCCAATTGAATTTTCCAAAGAAAGACGGAGGATTATATTTGTTAGGATATATAACTCAAGGCTTATAGTGGATAGGTTGTACAAATGCCTCACCTACTAACATTATCCACTAAGATTTTCCAAGAAAAGTATGAGAGATAATAACCAAAAAATATAAATCATTAAATAGTTGTTTCATAGGTGTCCAAAATAAAAAGCATAACCTTACCCACTTAGTTAATCTTATCTAGGAGGCTAGGACTCATTATCCTTCTACTAATTGGATTGGGAACTTTTTGCTTTGTTAAGCTTATAATTCTCTTATCTTCTATTTTCTAAGTTAGTACCACTTCAAACTAATATTATCCACTCGAATTTGCCTAGAAAAAAAGATGATATAAAAAAATACAAATCAGTATAGGCTTATTGGCTATGTTTCCATGATAAAAAGTAACGGTTCAACTAAACTTCCACTAAGTTATTAGAATATGGGGCTCTGACTTGTTATCCTTCTGCTATCGAGAGCTAAAAGTCTCTTATGTATTGTAAAGCTAGCCTCATGTAGTCCCCTCCCCTCTAGGATCCACGAGCCCCATACTTTTGCATGAACCACTTAAATCGACTTAAGATTTATACTGGATAAGTTATGTGCATGCTTCACCTACTAGTATTATTCACTTAGATTTTTTTAAATGTGAGAATATCTAAAAAGAAAATAAATAATTAGACACATGTTTCATAGGTTTTCATAATAAAAAGTGAAATTCTGGTTAAACTTTTCCTATTATAAAGGGTTCACACCCACTATCTTTCCATTATCAAAAGTGATGCAATTCCCTTTGTTAGTTTATGCCTTTGTAACCAATCGATTGGTTGCAATTTGAAGTATGACGTTATTATTTAAAAGATATTCGTTATCTTTATGCATTAAGTTAATTATATTTGATGTTTTAATACTAAAGGTAAAATCCCTAGAATAATTATTATGTAATTGAAATGATAAGATCATAATTATGAGATTCAATTTACATTTATGCATTATTCCTAAATGTTCCTAGTTGTAGTTTCATCAAGACGAGATATTGATGAAATGGTAAAACTAGCATACATTATGTTTCTTTCTTATAAAGAAAGTAATTGATCTCATATATTAAAGTGTGAAAAATACTTAAACTAATGTGTGGGTGCTTATTAGAGAATAAGTTGACTGAACTAACTCGACTATGAGGATCTCAAATAGAATATTACTTATATGTCTATGGGTTTTCTCATAGTGATGATTGTATAATTAATCTCTAGACTTGAAATTACTAATGTACCTTATGTGAGAATTACTATGTTTTGATGCTACTTATGAACTGTCTTAGGATAATTCAGTCGGCAGTACTTAGATAGAGTATGAACCATATGGAGATAGTTAAGTCAACAAAGGATTTGTCACTCTAAAGTAATTAGAGATAATGTTCTACTGTTCTTGATTAGTAGTGATTTATCCAATTCTTTGGCTATAGTGAATTGATATTTTAAAAAATATTTTCAAATATCAATTACAAATCAATTACTAATTAGCAAAAACGAACATGAATGGATATAAAAGAGTAAATAATATATCCTTACACTGTCCAATTAGAACACTAGATGGCGAAAAGATTAAATTATACATCATAATTATGCATAGACAGGTTAACTCAAACCACTTTGACATTCCTAATATTTAGGTGGTTATGACATATTGTTAGATATCAATCTTGATCTATGATTATAAATTATTTAATTGGTGAATTAAAGATAAATTAAAAAGAAATTTAATTTATATAGAATTATAATTTATAATCAATCATTGATAATATATTAGAAACCTAATGGGTCACACATATAGAGCAATTTAAAAGAGAAAATTCAATTTCAATTAAGTTGGATTTAATTATAAAGTTTGAGAAACTTTAGGGATCAAATATGAGATATTTGATTTATTAAATTAAATTAATTATAATTAGAGTTAGACTTTAATTATAATTGACGTATAATTTTAATAGTTTTTGATTTAATTGTAAAGTTTAAGAAACTTTAGGGATCAAATATGAGATAGTAAATTTTATTAAAATTAAATTAATTATAATTAAAAGTTTAAATTTAATTATAATTGAGGTATTTAATTTTTAAAAAGTTAAAAACCCTGTTGCTTTTCTTATAAATAGGGAATTAGCAGAAAGGAGCTAGCACTCCTGTTTTTTCTTCTCAAGAGTTGAGAAATAGCTTTGTAGATATTGTTAGAGGTTGGACAATAGAACAACTTATGGTTGACACATCAAAAGTTTTTGAAAGGATTTCAATAGGAAAATCGAATCAGGTACAATTTCTTATTTTATAATTTGATTTAATTATTCAAGTTATTCAATTATCGCGATCTGATCAAAAATCGTAAAATTTTACTTTCCTTTGCGCTTGTAATTCAATCACGGTTTGTCCCTTGACATAAGGCCTTATGCCTTCATGTAGACTAGTTAAAGCAAACGTTCCACTATCCAAATATCTATGATAAAAAGTGAAAATTCAGTTAAATTTAATCCATTAGGACAATCAAATTTAGGAGGTTCATATTTGTTATCCTTCCACTATTGATTGTTGGAAGTTTTCATCGCGTTGTTAAGTCAGCCTCACGCAGTCTCCTCCTTTTTAGGATCTACAAGTCTTATGATTTCATATAGATCACTTGAACCAATTTAAGGCTTATAATGGACATATTATTGCAATCTTCACCTACTATATTATCTACTTGAATTTTTGGAAAAAATGTGAGACTATTTTAAAAGAACATAAAATTGTTATAGGTATGTTTCATAAGGTACTATAATAGAAAGTGAAATTCCAGTTAAGCTTAACCCATTAAATTAATTAAATTTAAAATGTTTTAACCCAATATCTTTCCACTATGAAGAGTGATGCAATCCCTTTATCATAAGACTTCATGCCTTCATAAGGACTAAATGAACCAAACGACCTACTATTGAGATGTTTATGATAAAAGTTAAATTTTAGTGAAATTTCACCCATTTAAGCCAATCATATTTAAAAGGCCCTTGTATGTTATCATTCCATGGTTGAAGCAATAAGATTTCACTGCATTATTAAGCCAACTTCACACAGTCTCCTTTTCTCTAGGATTTGAGCCTCATATATTTATATAGACCACTTAAACCAACTTAAAACTTGCTGTGGGAAAGTTATGCATATGCTCCACTGTTGAAGTCACAAAAAATCAGGGAAGATTTCAGTCTCCCTAAATTACTCCTTATTAGGAGGCAGATTTGCCTCCTCAACTTATTTTGTGTTTACTCTTAATTTAGAACATGATTGTATACTATATATGGATGTAATATTGTACAAGAAGAAGATGATAAAAATAATAAATAAAGAAGAAAATTATCGTGGACGTAGGTCTCATTGATCGAACCACATAAATCATCTATGTTTATTTTTTGTTTTCCTTCTAAACCATATGGTATCAGAGCAGGCTTGAGCATCGTCTTCAATGGTAAATACTACCAATGACAACTTTGTTCCTTCCGAAGCTCTTGACAGTGAGAGGGAGGTGTCTTCTACCGTAAGTCCAGCAATTCTGGAATCATCATCCTTCAACCTTTCGGTTGAAAAATGACAGAGAATGGCCTCAATCTATGCAACTGGCGATTGATGGAAATGGAAGATTAGGTTACATTACAGGAGAAACAAGGAAACCCACTACCAGAGACACAGCGATGCTATAGTGATGGCAAATCGAAAATTCGTTAGTCACTGCTTAATTGGTGAACGCGATGCAATTCACTATAGGAAAAGCGTACCTGTTCTTGCCGATGGCGTGCAACGTTTGGGAAGTCATACAGGAGACATACTTAGACTCCAAAAACTCTTCTCAACTAATTGAGATCAAGACTCGGTTATGGGGACTGAAATAAGGAGAAAGAGAAGTGACTGATTATTAAATGGAAGTGGCTGGACTTTGGCAAGACCCCGATTTGAGTTCAGATAAGGCATGGGAGTGTCCAAACGATAGTGTATAATAAAAGAAGAAGGTGGAAAATGAGAGGGTATTTGAGTTTCTCGCAGGCCTGAATCGCGACCTCAACGAGGTGAGAAGTCTGGTTCTAAGTCTTCGCCTGTTATTGTCAACGCAGGAGGCATTCGGGGAGGTTCGCCTAAAGGAGAGTAAGCGACGGCTGATGTTGAAGGAGAAAAGGTCTGCTGAAACATCAACCCTTGCAGCCTACAGTTATCGCCCAACAAGAGGTCCAACCTTAGGCAACAAGTTGGACTTGGCCCATAATAGACAAGCCCAGGGCAAAATAAGTGGCAGATGGGTCCAAATAATCAAAATTTGAATTCTGACCCAGCTCATCGATATAATTTAGGCCCAAAATTGTAAAAGATGTGTGCTTGGTGTAAACATTACAAAAAACCAGGTCACTTAAAAGACGATTGCTAGAAATTGCATAGGAAACCAGCAAACTGGAAACCCAGATAGAAAAATCAGGGCTATCAAGCCAAGGTTAACTCAAGCTAAAAAGAATTTGGAAGGAAAGAGTAATAATGGTGGCTTTAGCCCTGAACAATTAGAAAAGCTCTATGAAGTGTTTTCCACGTTTCAGACATCTGGTCAGTCATCTGTTCTTTGTGGGGTCTTTGGCCTAACGAGGTATCTTTTCGAAAGCACTCAATATTACTATTCGTATTAACACACCGTGGATTATTGACTCTGAAGCCTCCGATCATGTAACTGATGCATATCACTTGTTTACTACTTACTCACCATATGCTGGAAATTTGAAAGTTAAAATTGCAGATGGATCCATCTCATCAGATGTTGTCAAAGGGAGTATTTAGATATCTAACTCTATTATTCTTGACCTTATTCTCCATGTTCCTAAATTAGCTTGCAATATATTGTCTATTAGCCAATTATAGGGATGTCAATTTTAGCCCGACCTGCCTGACCCGACCAGATTTTGGCCTTGGTTGATCGAGCCATGGGTCAAAAGTGATCAGTTCGACAATTACTTAAAAAATGATGTCGTTTTATAAAAAATGACATCGTTTTTTATAAAACGACTTAGCCTGGCCGGCCGGTGGCCAATCGGGTCATGGGCCAGTCAGCCAGTGGTCAGGCCAGGCCACGAGCTGACCTATCTCGGCTCATCGAGCCATGGGTCACCCTAGCCCATGGTAGGGCCGAGTCAAGAAAAGAGTAGCCCGGGTCTGACTTGACCTATTGACATTCCTAACCAATTGACCAAAAATTTCAATTATTCGGCTAATTTTTTCTCTCTCGTTGCCTTTTTCAGGATTTATCATCGGGGAGGACAATTGGCAATGCTAAGGAGTGTAAGGGACTCTACTACTTTGAGGAGGGCACTGTAAGTGACCTGTCATAATTTTTGGAGTGATTTTAGACTAATTGTGATTCGACATTTACTTCTCAAGTTAGTGAACTTTTATTATGGCATTCTAGGATGGGTCATCCAAATTTTTAGTATATGAAATGCTTATTTCCATCCCTTTTTTCAAATAAACTCCGATGTTTAGTGTGAGATTTGTTAATTTGCAAAACACCAAAGGACATGTTTTCCTAAATCCATATACAAACCTTCCACACCTTTTATGATGATTCATAGTGACTTATGGGGCCTATCCCCTATACCCAATAGAACACATACAAAATGGTTTATTACCTTTATTGATGATCATACTCATCTTTGTTAGGTATACCTCTTAAATGACAAAACTGAAGTTCGATCGACCTTTATGAATTTCCACACAATGATCCATACTCAATTCCACACTGATATTCAAATCCTCCATAATGATAATGGCACTGAGTACTTTAACCAAGTGTTAGGCACATATCTTCACGAGCATGGTATCATGCACCAAAGCTTATGTGTTGACACCCCCTGATAAAATGAGATTGTTGAACGAAAAAATTGCCATATCCTTGAGGTCACCTAAGCCCCATTATTTACCACTCATTTACCAAAAATCTACTGGGGAGATGCTATTCTTACTGCCATGTACCTTATCAACTATATGCTTGGTAGGATACTGTCCTTTTCCACAACCATTTTAAAAATTCAAGGAGTCCTTTCCCACTTCTTGCATCATATCTGATCTTCCCCTAAAAATTTTAGGCTGTATGGACTTTGTTTGCATCCACTCTCACCATCAAACCAAATTAGATCCTCGTGTCCGTAAATGTGTCTTTCTTGGCTATTCCTTTACACAAAAGGGTTACAAGTTCTATGACCCCATTACTTGTCACATGTTCGTCAGCCTTGATGTTACCTTCTTTGAAACCACACCTTACTATCCAAAGCCCTCGCTTCAGGGGGACCACCTGAGTGAAACTCATGTTTTGGACTTTGAATTTCTCAACCCTAAAACCTTACCTATCCATCCTATATTGAATTTAGAGGAACGTGAAAAGAAACAAAAGGAGGTATTGGTCTATTCAAGAAAACAAAAACACTAGTCTCAAGAGAACGTCATAACCGAAGCACCAAAGGAATCTAAAGTGATGTCAGATTCAATCCACCATGAGAATTCCTCTAATCAGGTAACAATTTCTGATGATCTTGATTTACCCATTGCTCTCAGAAAACAACCACGTTTTTGTACCTTTTATCCTATTTCAAAATTTGTATCTTATAATACCTTATTTACTAGTTATCATGCTTTTAACTCAAGTCTTGATAGGACTATAATCCTAAAAGATATCCAAAAGGCGCTAGGAAATCCTAAATGGAGAAAGGTAGTAATGGAAGAAATTGACGCCCTTGAAAAAAATGGGACATGGGAAATAGTACAATTACCTAAACGAAAAAAAATAGTGGGTTGTAAATGGGTGGTCACGGTGAAATATAAGGCTGATGGAACAATGAAACGGTACAAGGCTTGTCTTGCTGCAAAGGGGTTCACTCAGACTTATGGAATTGACTACATAGAAACTTTTGCTCCAGTAGCAAAACTAAATTCTATTAGAGTTCTTCTTCCTCTAGTAGCCAACCTAGACTGGCCACTCCAAAAACTTGATATTAAAAATGCCTTATTAAATGGTGAGATAGAAGAAGTGTTTATGACTTTGCCACCAGGGTTTTACAAGGAGGAGGAGCAAGGCAGAATTTGCAAGTAAAAAAAATCACTCTATAGATTAAAACAATTTCCTAGAGCATGTTCGATAGATTTGCAAAAATAATAAAAGGCCAAGGATATCGACAATGTCAATCTGATCATATTATATTCTTCAAGCAATATAAAGAAGGGAAGAAAATGATCTTAATTGTATACGTTGACGATATTGTCTTAACAAGGGATGACAATGGTGAAATGGAAAAGTTGAAGAAGATCCTAGCCACTGAATTCGAAGTAAAAGATCTTGGTCAAATGCGTTATTTTTTGGGAATGGAGGTTGCTAGATCAAGAAAGCACATTATTGTCTCACAATGAAAATATGTGTTTGATAACCTAAAAGAAACTTGTATACTAGGATGCAAACCAAGTGATACACCTATTGAAACTCAAAGGGGAACAAATGATGATGGAAAGGTGGTTCATAAAGAAAGATATCAGAGATTAGTGGGCAGACTAATATACCTTTCCTATATAAGACCTAATATTGCCTTCACAGTAAGTGTGGCAAGCTAACATATGCATTCACCAAGGGAAGCTCATATGGAAGGAGTGTACAAGATTTTGAGGTATTTAAAAGGTTCCTTTATGAGGGGACTATTTAAGAAAAACTAACAACAAAGGGATATAGATTTTCACAGACGCAAATTAGGCAGTTAAACTAAGGATAGAAGATTCATTTCAGGATATTGCACCTTTGTATAGGGTAACATAGTGACTTGGAGAAGTAAGAAGCAAAATATGGTGGCTTGAAGTAGTGCTGAAGCTGAGTTCAAGGTTATTGTATAAGGTATTTTTGAGGGATTGTGGCTAAAGAAATTTTTGGGAGAACTACAGACCATAGTATAAACAAGTGTTAGGCTGTACTTTGATAATAGTGCGACAATCAGCATTTCTCTTAACCCAGTTCAACATGATAGAACCAAACATATAGAATTGGATCGTCATTTCATAAAAGAGAAAGTTGAAGAAGGAACACTCTATATGATGTACATCCCCACTAAGGAGCAAACAGCTGACATGTTCACTAAAGAGTTGCCAAGGCAAAGTTTCGACAATTTCATCGGCAAGTTGGATATGATTAACATTGTGTTGAAGTCACAAGAAATCAGGGAAGATTATAGTCTCCTTAAATTACTCCTTATTAGGAAGTAGATTTCCCTCCTTACCTTATTTTGTATTTACTCCTAATTTAGAACATGATTGTATACTATATATGGATGTAATATTGTACAGGAAGAAGATGAGAAAAACAACAAATAAAGAAGAAAGTTACCATGGATGTAGGTCTTATTAACCGAACCACGTAAATCATCTGTGTTTATTTTCTGTTTTCCTTCTAAACCACATGGTATCAGAGCAGGCTTGATCATCGTCTTCAATGGCCAACACTACCAGCGACAGCTTTGTTCCCTCTGAAGCTCTCAATAGTGAGAGGGAGGTTTCTTCTACTGTAAATCCATCAATTCTGGAATCATCATCCTTCAACCTCTGGGTTGAAAAATTGAATGGAAAAAATTACAGAGAGTGGGCTCAATCTATAAGGCTGGTGATTGATGGAAAGGGAAAATTAGGTTACATTATAGGAGAAACAAGAAAATCCATTATCGTGGACATGGCGGCGTTGCAGCGATGGCAGTCCGAAAATTCGTTAGTCACCGCCTGGCTAGTGAACACGATCCAACCCACCATCGAAAAAGCGTACCTATTCTTGCCGACGGCGCACGACGTTTGGGAAGTCGTGCGGGAGACGTACTCAGACGCCGAAAACTCCTCTCAACAATTTGAGATCAAGACTCGGTTGTGGGGACTGAAACAAAGAGAAAGAGAAGTGACTAATTATTACATGGAAATGGTTGGACTTTGGCAAGACCTTGACTTAATTTCAGATGAGAAATGGGAGTGTCCAACCGATAGTATACGGTACAAGAAGGTGGTGAAAAATGAGCAAGTATTTGAGTTTCTTGCAGGGCTGAGCCGCGACCTCAACCTCAACCTCGACCTCGACCTCGACGAGGTGAGAAGCCAGGTTCTAGGTCGCTGCCCGTTGTCATCAACGTAGGAGGCGTTTGCTGAGGTTTGCTGACAGGAGAGTAGGCAGCGGGTGACGTTGAAGGAGAAAGGGTCCGCTGAAACATCAGCCCTTACAGCCCGTGGTTATCACCCAGCAGGAGGTCCAACCCGTGGGCCACAAACTGGATCTCGCCCATGGCAGACAAGCCCAGGGCAAAATAAGTGGCAGATGGTTCAAATAATCAAAAATTGAACTCTGACCCAGCTCGTTAACATTATTCAGGTCCAAAACAGCAAAAGATGCGTCCTGGTGCGAACAATGCAAAAAACCAGGTCACTTAAAGGACGATTACTGGGAATTGCAAGGGAAACTAGCAAACTGGAAACCTAGATAGAAAAATCAAGGCTATCAAGCCAAGGTTAACCCTCAGGATGAAAAGTATTCGGGAGGAAAGAATAATAATGGTGGCTTTAGCCCTGAGCAGCTAGAGAAGCTCTATGAAATACTTTCCACATTTCAGACATCTGGTTAGCCTTCTGTTCTCTCTGGGTCTTTGGCCCAACGAGGTATTTTTTCGAAAGCACTCAATACTATTGTTCGTATTAACACTCCATGGATTATTGACTCTGGAGCCTCCGATCATATGACTAATGCATATCACTTGTTTACTAATTTACTCACCATTTGCTGGAAATGCGAAAGTTAAAATTGCAGATGGATCCATCTCATCAGTTTCTGACAAAGGGAGTATTTGAGTATCTAACTCTATTGTTCTTGACCCTGTTCTCTGTGTTCCTAAGTTAGCATGAAATCTATTGTCTATTAGCCCATTGACCAAAAATTTGAGCTGTTCGGCTAATTTTTTTTCCCTCTCATTGCCTTTTTCATGATCTATCATTGGGGAGGACCGGGAGGACCATTGGCAGTGCTAAGGAGTGTGAGGGACTCTATTACTTTGAGGACTATAAGTGACCAATGTCACAATGTTCGGAGTGATTTTAGAACTAGTTGTGATTCGGCATTTACTTCTCAAGTTAATGAACTTTTATTATGGCATTCTAGGATGGGTCGTCCAAATTTTCAGCATATGAATTTCCATCGCTTTGTTCAAATAAACATTTTTCCGATGTTCAGTGTGAGGTTTGTGAATTTGCAAACCACCAAAGGACATGTTTTCCTAGATCCATATGCAAACCTTCCACATCTTCTATGATGATTCATAGTGACTTATAGGGCCCATCCCCTATACCCAATAGAACACATACAAAATGGTTTATTACCTTTATTGATGATCATACTTTTCTTTGTTGGGTATACCTCTTAATTGACAAAATTGAAGTTCGATCCACCTTTATGAATTTCCATGCAATGATCCATACTCAATTCCACACTGATATTCAAATCCTCCATACTAATAATGGCACTGAGTACTTTAACCAAGTGTTAGGCACGTATCTTCATGAGCATGGTATCATCCACCAAAGCCTATGTGTTGACACTCCCTAACAAAATGGGATTGCTGAACAAAAAAATCGCCATATCTTTGAGGTCGCTCGAGCCCTATTATTTACCACTCACTCATCAAAAATCTACTAGGGAGATGCTATTCTTATTGCCACATACCTTATCAACCATATGCCTAGTAGGATACTGTCCTTTGCCGCGCCTGCTCAAAAATTCAAGGAGTCCTTTCCCACTTCCTGAATCATATCTAATCTTCCCCTAAAAATTTCCGGTTGTATGGCCTTTGTTCACATCCACTCTCACCACGAACCAAATTAGATCCCCGTGCTCGTAAATGTGTCTTTCTTGGCTATTCCTCTACACAAAAGGGTTACAAGTGCTATGACCCCATTACTTGTCGCCTATTCATCAGCCTTGATGTTACCTTCTTTGAAACCGCACCTTACTAACCAAAGACCTCACTTCGGGGGGAGCACCTGAGTGAAACTCGTCTTTTGGACTTTGAACTTCTCATTTCTAAAACCTCACCTATCCATCCTACATTGAATTTAGAGGAAGGTGAAAAGAAAGAAAAGGAGGTATTGGTCTATTCAAGAAGACGAAAACACCAGTCTCAAGAGAACCTCACAATTGAAGCACCAAAGGAATCTAACCCGATGACAGATCCAATCCACCATGAGAATTCCTCTGATCGGGTAACAATTTCTGATGATCTTGATTTACCCATTGCTCTCAAAAAACAACCACGTTCTTGCACCTTTCATCCTATTTCAAAATTTGTATCTTATAATACCTTATCTATCAGTTATCATGCTTTTATCTCAAGTCTTGAGAGGACTATAATCCCAAAAGATATCCAGGAGGCATCAAGAAATCCTGAATGGAGAAAGGCAGTAATGGAAGAAATGGAGGCCCTTAAAAAAATGGGACATGGGAAATAGTACAATTACCTAGAGGAAAAAAGACAATGGGCTGTAAATGGGTGTTCACGGTGAAATATGAGGTTGATGGAACAATGGAACATTACAAGGATCGTCTTGTTGCAAAGGGGTTCACTCAGACTTATGGAATTGACTAAACAGAAACTTTTGCTCTGGTAGCAAAACTAAATTCTATTATAGTTCTTCTCTCTCTAGCAGCCAACCTAGATTGGCTGCTCCAACAACTTGATATTAAGAATGCCTTCTTAAATGGTGAGATAGAAGAAGAAGAAGTGTTTATGACTTTACCACCAGGGTTTTACAAGGAGGGGGAATAAGGCAGAGTTGCAAGTTAAAAAAATCACTCTATGGATTAAAGAGCATGGTTCGATAGATTTGCAAAAGTAATAAAAGGCCAAGGATATCAACAGGGTCAATCTGATCATACTATGTTCTTCAAACAATCTAAAGAAGGGAACAAAACAATCTTAATTATATACGTTGATGATATTGTTTTAACAGGGGATGACGGTGGTGAAATGGAAAAGTTGAAGAAGATACTAGCCACTGAATTCAAAGTAAAAGATCTTGGTCAAATGCGTTATTTTTTGGGAATGGAGATTGCTAGATCAAGAAAGGGCATTAGTGTCTCACAACGAAAATATGTGCTTGACCTCCTGAAAGAAACGGGTATGCTAGGATGCAAACCAAGTGATACACCTATTGAAACTCAAAGGGGAACAAATGATGATGGAAAGGTAGTTGACAAAGAAATATCTCAAAGATTAGTAGGCAGACTGATATACCTTTCCCATACAAGACTTGATATTGCCTTCGCAGTAAGTGTGGCACATATGCATTCACCAAGGGAAGCTAACATGGAAGGAGTGTACAAGATTTTGAGGTATTTAAAAGGTTCCCCTGGGAGGGGACTATTTTTCAAAAAAACTAACAGCAAAGGGATAGAGATTTTCACAGACGCAGATGGGGTTGGTTCGATTGAGGATAGAAGATCCACTTCAAGATATTGCACCTTTGTATGGGACAACCTATTGACTTGGAGAAGTAACAAGCAGAATGTGGTGGCTCGAAGTAGTGTCGAAGCTGAGTTCAGGGTTGTTCCAAAAGGTATTTGCAAGGGATTGTGGCTAAAGAAATTTTTGGGAGAACTACAGACCATAGTACAAACACGTATTAGGCTATAATATGATAATAAGGCGGCAATCAGCATTTCCCTCATCCCAGTTCAACATGACAGAACCAAAGATATAGAAGTGGATCGTCATTTCATCAAAGAGAAAGTTGAAAAAGAAACAATCTGTATGACGTACATCCCCACTAAGGAGCAAACAACCGACATATTCACTAAAGGTTGCAAAGCAAAGTTTCTATAATTTCATCGGTAAGTTGGATATGATTAACATTTACAATCCAACTTGAGGGGAAGTGTTGAAGTCATAAGAAATCAGGGAAGATTTCAGTCTCCCTAAATTACTCCTTATTAGGAGGCAGATTTGCCTCCTTACCTTATTTATATTTACTCCTAATTTAGAACATGATTTTATACTATATATGTATGTAATATTGTACAGGAAGAAGATGAGAAAAACAACAAATAAAGAAGAAATTTACTGTAGACATAGGTCTCATTGACTGAACCACGTAAATCATTTGTGTTTATTTTCTGTTCTCCTTCTACACCACAACACGTATTCGCCAGTTGCAGTTGGATGATCTGAAATGCAATTCGGCCAACTTTATTGAACTGTTGAAAGAGTATGACGTATATTGCACCAGAATTAATCTGTTAACTTTAGCATCCAGCGGAGTGGTTTTTTTTTTTCGGAAATGGAAATTCCCTGACTTTAGTTACATTAGCACTCTAGGTGCCTGAAGCTTCCTTGAATACACGATTGTTCCTAGTATAATAGTTGAATCGATCTCCTAAATTATCAGTCAATCCTGTAACTATTTAAATCATTCAAATATAAACCTCATTTAAGGATGAAATGGTTGATCTACATCTAGTGATTTTATGGAACTTAAGTTTTTATGGTTTTGGGTTAGATTTATTAGTAGTGTAGTCAGGTTGACGAGTAATTAGCTGATGATTAGGATTGAAGACAACTCGTATCATGATCGCCTGGTTATTGCAAGAGAAGCAGAATTAGGGAATTGTGGATACTCCTTGTTGACAACAGAAATTAAAACAGATGAAAACACTAGTAAAAACTGAAACTTTAATCAGAAGTTGTAACTCTGCAGCTCTGGGATGTTTAAGATTTTAGAGAGATAACTATAAAATGTTATGCTATTTTGCTATCATATGAAGCCCTTTGAATCTTCTCTGGAGTTCCTTTATCCATGCTTCTTATGCATGTGATCCTTTGTCATAAAGCTTGATTTAGCTCCTGCGATTTCACAAATATGCAGTTGAATTTACTAGTTGCAACCAAAGTTGGTGAAGAAGGACTGGATATTCAGACATGCTGCCTTGTGGTACGTTTTGATCTACCAGAAACTGTTGCTAGCTTTATACAATCGAGAGGTCGTGCGAGGATGCCACAATCTGAATATGCCTTTTTGGTAGACAGGTACTTCTTATGTACGTTAATCCACTAATCTGCAGCACCCCACTTTCTTTTTATTTTTTTAATATGCCAGAATAATTGGTCTTTATATTGCAGTGGGATCCAGGGGGAGCTAAATTTAATAGAAAGTTTTAGAAGGGAAGAATTTCGCATGAATATGGAAATTTCTTCCAGAACATCTGAGGAGAAATTCATTAGTCTTGAGGAAAGAGTTTATAGAGTTGATGCATCTGGTGCTTGTGTGACTGCTGGATATAGCATTTCATTGCTTCACCATTATTGTTCAAAGCTTCCACATGATGAGTATGTTGTTGATCTAACTAGTCACCATTTTATTACCTAGTAGTTTACTTATCTTTCTATACTTCTGCTGATACTGTTCATCTATTTTTCAGATATTTTGACCCCAAGCCAAAATTCTTCTATTTTGATGATTTAGGAGGAACTGTCTGCCACATAGTATTACCCTCCAATGCCCCAATTCATCAAGTTGTTGGTACACCACAGCTTTCAATTGAAGCTGCAAAAAAAGAAGCTTGTCTCAAAGCTGTTCAAGAATTGCATGAACTGGGTGTGTTAAGCGACTTTCTTTTGCCAGAGCAAGAAGATATAGATGAGTCCAAATCAGTTTCTTCTGAAAGCTCTGAAGGTTAAATACAGTAAAATTACTGTAGTAACTTCTGCTTTGTCAGTTATAAGAACTAATTGGTTTATGTCTGTCAGTAGATGAAGATTTGCGAGGAGAACTGCATGAGATGTTAGTCCCTGCTGTTCTGAAGGAATCCTGGACTAATCTGGAGAATTCAATCCATCTTAATGCATACTATATAGAATTTCTTCCCATCCCTGAGGACCGGACCTATAAGAAGTTTGGTCTGTTTGTCAAGTCACCTCTCCCACAAGAGGCTGAGAGATTGAAACTTGATCTTCACCTGGCTCGTGGTAGATCTATAGAAACAAAGTTTGTTGCTTTGGGGTTTTATGCATTTAGTAAAGATGAGGTAAAATGTAATTTTGTAGTTAGATTTGTGATTAAACATATTTCTTAATATTTCTTATGTTTACATGTACAGATTTTGTGGGCACAGAATTTTCAAGAAATGTTCCTGAAGGTCATTCTTGACAGATCTGAATTTTCTCAAGAATCTGTTCTTCTGGGGAAGAATGTATGTTATAAATCAAGCCCAACTTTCTACCTGTTGCTTCCCATAATTAAACATGATGGTCAAAATAAAATGATGATAGATTGGGAAATTCTTAGAAGATGTTTGTTGTCTCCCGTATTCAGAAGTCCAACTGAATCCAGGGACAAGGAGATTTCTCTTCCAAAAGGTCATTTGCAACTTGCTAATGGCTGCAGAAGCATCTGTGACATTGAAAATAGTTTAGTATATGCTGCCGCATATAAGCAAAAATTTTTCTTCATTACCAACATTGTTCCAGAAAAGAATGGTTACAGCCCATACAAAGGTTCAAGCTCCCCAAGTCATTTGGAGCATGTGATTAACACGTAAGTAACTTGGTCTTTTGGAGCTCTAACTCTTTGAGTTATAAATTTCCTTTAATTTTCCTTCCAAAATCTCATAAATTTCATTGTTGTCTCTTCTTTCTGCTTGCTTTTAATGAAGTTTCTGCCACATCGCTATTAACTTCAATACATCCATTAAGTCTGATCATCATTTTCTATTGTTTCTGATTTGACATTAGGTTTGGCATTCATCTCAAACATCCTGAGCAACCTCTTGCGCGGGCAAAACCACTCTTCTCTTTGCGCAACTTGCTACGGAATCGAAGACTAGAGTATTCAGGTAACTTGAAGTATTTTCTCTTCTTTGGGCAGTTTTTGGCATAGTAAATGAACAATTGTTTAGCTCAATTTATCTGCTAACTTGGAGATTTTGTGTGTGGTTAAAGTGGAATCACAGGAACTGGACGAGTACTTCATTGAGTTGCCCCTTGAACTTTGTGAGTTGAAGATAATGGGATTCTCTAAAGATATTGGGAGTTCAATTTCCCTTTTACCATCAATCATGCATCGTCTTGAAAACTTACTTGTGGCAATTGAACTCAAGTGCTTATTGACCGCTTCATTTCCAGAGGCAACTGCAGTTACTGCTAATAGGGTAATGATTTGGTTCATTAATAGCTTAAGTCGTTTCATTTATATAAACTAATTATGATTGACACATAAGTGACCTATTGGTGACTAATAGCTATAATGCATAGATTCTAGAAGCACTCACAACAGAGAAGTGTCAGGAGCGGCTTTCTCTTGAGAGGCTAGAGACGCTCGGTGACTCTTTCCTCAAATTTGCAGTCAGCCGTTATCTTTTTCTTCAGTATGATACTTTTGATGAAGGAGAGCTAACACGGAAGCGCTCTAATGCTGTCAATAATGCGAATTTATTCAAGCTAGCTTGTCAAAAGAACTTGGAGGTATGGCTGATTTTGGAGAACGATTCTCAGTCTCCATATTATTTTGTCCTGATCCTTTTATTTCTCAAGTGGAAATCTACAAATGTTGCATGGTAATGCTAAGTGGTAGATCAAGTGCTTATGTCTCATATAGTAGAAGTTATTAGACTGGCCTTCATAGAGTTACATTAACAAGATTTGATATCCGACGTGGAGAATCGTGGGGATTGACAATGTGAAGAGAATGTAGCTGCCCTCTCACGAGGTTCCATATTTGTCCACCCAATTCCTATTGTGTTGATAGAATTTTAACTAGTTACTTCTTGGAAGCCCTCTTAGTATTCAGTTTTTTCTGTATTTAATAATTCTAGCCTGGTGAATGCATTCTTTCCATCAAAAAGTAAATGTATGTTCTGTTCCACGTTAAACTAGTTAGAAGCATTACTCCTTTCAGGTATATATACGTGATATGCCTTTTGATCCAAGCCAATTCTTTGCTCTTGGTCGTCCTTGCCCTATAATTTGCACCAAGGAATTGGAAGGTAGCATCCATGCCCAACATGGATGCCACACAGCAGGTCAACCAAATGCTACTGAAGTCAGATGCAGTAAGGGTCATCACTGGTTGTATAAGAAAACTATTGCCGATGTAGTGGAAGCTCTTGTTGGGGCATTTATTGTGGATAGTGGCTTCAAGGCCGCAATGGCATTTCTTAGATGGATTGGCATCAAAGTAGATTATGAAAATGATCAAGTTATGAAGGCATGTTTAACAAGCAGTAGCTACATTTCACTTACTCAATCAATGGATGTTGTTGCTCTCGAAAATATGTTGGAACATCAGTTTGTCCATAGAGGTCTACTCCTACAAGCATTTGTCCATCCTTCTTATGGTAAGCATGGAGGAGGCTGCTATCAGGTTTGTGCTCATTAGCATTTGTGATCACAGCTAACATGTCTCTTCTTAATGATTCCTTCTGGACTACGTTCTAATGCTGCAATTTACTGTTCTTAATTTGGCCAGAGGTTGGAGTTTCTAGGAGATGCAGTCTTGGATTACTTAATCACGTCATATTTGTTCTCGGTTTATACAAAGTTGAAGCCTGGTCACTTGACAGATCTAAGATCAGCATTGGTGAATAACAGAGCATTTGCTAATATTGCTATTGATCAGTCTTTTCACAAGTTTCTTATCTGTGATTCCGATAGCCTCTCTGATGCCATAAGAAAATATGTGGAGTTCGTCACAACACCTGCAGCAGAAAGGCATCTCCTTGAAGGCCCAAAATGTCCAAAGGTAGAGTTTAGATTATCTTATTGTTCCAAATTTTCATTCATCATGCATAATTGGTTTCCTCTAGTTATATGTTCATGTAATTTAAGTTGTTTCTTACAAAGTACTAAGCCTGGACTTGGAAGAATTGCTCACGACTCATTCTCCTTCTGAAGCCATTAAACAACTGTGTACATTATCATGTGGTAATAGTTGGGGAGAGAACGAATTGCAAAGAGAAAGGAAACCGTCCCAGAGAGTTGTTTGACATTCATTTCTGCCACTTGCATTCATCAGATTATTCCTGATATGATTGTAAGAAACATGTTCAATATTCCTGGCGGACCTTGAAACAAAAAGGCAATTAGAAGTGCAATTTCTTTCACTGTAAAGCAAAGATAAAGAATTTATCAATAAATTCTTGTAACATAGTTAATCTCTGAAATATATCTTGTTTAGATCATATTCCTAAGTAGCGGCAAATTATATATCTTGTTTAGATCATATTCCTAAATAGAGGCAAATTTTCTTGAGCTTCAAAATCAGATTAAATTTGTGAAGTTAAATTGGTTATTGTTTATTCTGCTCTTCCTCAGCCATACGGTCCCAATCCTCTATGTCAAAGCAGGACTAGTGAGGTAGGGAAAACAAACTGAAGAGATAGGCTATACAAAACGAAAGGAACTTCTGAACCTTGTTAATGATAATGGAGATGATATGGACCTTACAGTTGTTATGATTTAGCTATGATTCAAAATAAAGAAGCTCTGGAATTTTTGTTGCAACTGTTTTCTGTCGAATAATTCATGCTATTGAACAATGCTGGTTTGCACAATGCTGTTTTTCTTTGTCGGTATGTGGTGCCAATGGGAAGAAACATCTTTGCATCTTTCTTCCTGAATATTGAGATCTCTTATGCAAATATGCAAGCTGTTTATACTTTGCATTCTATCATGTCAAATTGATTTCTTTTTTGCAGTTTCTGAAGGGTTCTGAAAATATGTGATCTTTATTGATTCAGGTGCTTGGTGACTTAGTAGAGTCTTGTCTAGGCGCCATTCTACTTGAAACGGGATTTGATCTGAACTGCATTTGGAAGATGATGCTTTCCTTCTTCGATTCAATCTTGGACTTCTCTGATCTGCAGCTAAATCCCGTTAGGGAGCTACAAGAACTATGCCAATCTCGTAATTGGGCTTTACAGTTCCCTACAGAAAAGAAAGGCAGAACTTTTATGGTTGAAGCAAAAGTGAGTAGCAGTGATTTGTGTGTATCTGCTTCTGCAAGCAATTCAAGTAAAAAGGAGGCTATTAGAACTGCTGCAGAACAAGTATTTGTCAAGTTGAAGGTGATATTTCTTTATGAATCTTCATAACCTGCAGTATTAATCTTTTGAACTGGAATGCTTCCTGTGGACTCGTGCATCTTTTTAGTCTACCTATAAATATAATTGATGACAAAATATGCAGTAGTAGAACATATCCGGTATAGTAGGAATCGTCTAACTGTGAGCTGACATCACACAAGGAGAGTGATTGCTATAGTGAGATTTATAAAAAGGAATTATTAGTGAAAGTAGTTACGTTAAAAACATACATACTCAGTCATTCCCGTGCTGAGTATTGAACAGTTAAACTGATCAACTTTGTCGTATTGGTTGGTTGTTGTCCTTTGACATGCAGGATGAAGGCTACACTCTCAAGTCTGATTATTTGGAAGAAATTTTAAGGTCTAGCTGCAAGATGGAACCAAAATTGATTGGATATGATGAAAATCCTGTTGATGTTACTGTTGCTGCTGCTGGGCCTGAAAATTTGAAGGTTGAAGAACATTTTGGCAGCAACTCTGCTACTGATGATGAAAGCTTGAAGGTCAAAGAACATTGTTGCAGCAAGTTCAACCCCAATATTAACGAAGTTAATCAACTTATTAATATTGGCAAGCCGTGCTCTATACCAGGTAGCAAATCAACCCCATCTACGCCAGATTTAGTAGAGGAGCAGCTTAGTGACAGCAGTAGCACAGCTTCCCAAATTACAGGTTTGTAAAAGTTGTTAGAAGTGCAGGATGTGAGAAAAAAATGGAATTTCAAGAATTACCTTTTGATCATTCAGGTTCGTCTCATCGTGGAACAGCGCGATCTCGTCTGTATGAAATCTGTGCTGCTAACTGTTGGAATCCGCCATCATTTGAATGCTGCTCTGAGGAAGGACCAGGCCATTTGAAATCGTAAGTCTACGATCTCTAACTGCTGAAGTCAGAACTTTTTATATCAGTTGAAATTAAGCAACTTTTTACTATAAATGAAATTAGCCTTTTACTCTGGTTTTGTGATACTGACTGCTTAAGTCCAATCACCATGCAGTTTCACATATAAGGTTCTTGTGGAAATCGAAGCTGTTCCGAGTTTCCTTCTGGAATGCTTCGGATCGCCAAGCACGAAAAAGAAAGCTGCAGCTGAGCACGCAGCAGAAGGTGCACTTTGGTACTTGGAACATGAAGGTTACTTACTTTGAGACCAATTGACATTAACATTTTACTTATTCAACTTAAGGAGTAGGGGAAGTTATCTGGAGGTCAAATTGATCTCCATGTTCCTTGATGATCTGAGTAGTTTAAGCTGTGTACTGAATATTTAGTAGCTATGGTAAATTTTGTATATCAATTGTAATCGTTTGTTTTGTGCTAAAGCCATTTTTGGCCTACCATAGCAAAGATGTAAAACTTTGTCCATAATGAAAACTCATCATGTCTTATACAAATTGATCAAACCTAATGTTGGCAAACTAGCCCGGGCTCTACCTAAACTCGAAAACGACGTCATTTGATCAAATTACCGGACTGTCTGAGCTTAATCAAGCCTAGAGTTGAGTCTGACCAAAAAAAAGATGACTCATTGCTATCCCAAATCTAACAATGGGGCTTCTACAGCAAACTTCTATAAACAAAACAAAGGAAAGTAAACAAAGGCCCATTGGGCCAGAAAGGGCCTATGATTAATAATGCACGTTCCAAGGCGGAATGGTCACGTGCCCATCATCTTCCCGCGAAATCTTCCCGCCAATAGCCTCAACTTCCATCCATGTCTCCCTATTTTCCTACTCTCCCATTTCGACTCATACTTAGAGAGGGAGAGAGAGCGCTATGTCTGGGTGGGACGAAGGAGCAGTTTACTACAGCGATCAGGCGCAGTACCCGGAATCTGGCGCCGAGGATGGTGCTCCCAGCCGCCACACAATCCTCCGGAAGTTCAAGGAATTCATCCGAAGTTTCGAGACCGAAAAGAACGTTTTCCCTTACCGTGAGAGTCTCGTTCACAACCCCAAGTATCTGCTGGTCCACCTCGAAGACCTCCTTGCCTTTGACGCCGAGCTGCCGTCGCTTCTTCGATCCTCCCCCTCCGACTATCTCCCCTTGGTACAACATATATTTGTGTGACTCGTTTTATCTGTGGTTTGTAGGAATATATTGACTTGAGTTGTGCGTGTGATTCTTGTAGTTTGAGACGGCAGCGGCTGAGGTGCTACAGAGTTTGAGGTTGAAGGAACTTGGAGAGAGCGGTGAAATGAAGGAACCGGAGGCCAGTGAATTTCAGATCTTGTTGAGTTCTAAGGAGGATTCTGTTTCAATGCGGTCACTAGGGGTCAGTTTTAGATCTTGACTTCTACTTGTTGAAGTGTCAAAGTTTGGAATTTTTTGTTAGGTTTTGTATCTAATTGATTTATTCCCTTCAGTTAGTGTGATTGTGAGAAGGAAAAGAAAGGAAAGCTTTCCCCTCAAATTATAAATTTGATGCTTTCACATGTTCCTGTTTGATATTCTATATTTTTGTATTATATTTCTTTGGAAAATAATCTTATTGTATTATTTCTATATGGAAGGACGAGTTTTTAGTAATAACTACAGATCAAAACTTGTAATTCCTTAGTTTGAGTTCGATTTGGAGTTACTAAGTCACTAGGTCGAGTATATGATATGTAGAACATTTTTTTCTTTTCTGTTGTCACTCCATAAATTGCATTGAGATTTGTAAAAAGAACTTACCTTTTGAATTTATCTTTTCTTAACAGGCTCAATATATATCGAAGCTTGTAAAGATTGCTGGAATCACTATTGCTGCTTCAAGAGTTAAGGCAAAGGCAACTTATGTTAGTCTAGTATGCAAGAATTGTCAAGGTACAAGACAAGTGCCATGCAATCCAGGCCTTGGTGGGGCAATGGTGCCTCGTTCATGTGATCATATTCCTCAGGTTTTACTTAAACTCCTATGTTTGAGTTCCATCAACATGTTGCTCCAAGGTAGAATTATTAATTTTCTTTTGGAACTTGTCTAGCCTGGTGAAGAACCGTGCCCTATTGACCCTTGGCTTGTGGTTCCTGATAAAAGCAAATATGTTGATCAACAATCCCTGAAACTGCAAGAGAATCCTGAAGTAATGTTTTTCATCTTAGCAATTTATTGCTGGCAAGGATTTTAGAATACTGTCTAATTGGTGAGTGATGTGATTTTGAAGGATGTCCCTACTGGGGAGCTCCCCAGAAACATGCTTCTCTCTGTCGATCGCCACCTTGTCCAAAGAATTGTACCAGGAACAAGATTGACTATTATAGGGATTTACAGCATCTTCCAATCAGCAAATTCCTCAGCCTCGTAAGAGTTATTTACTCTCAACTTATGGTAGTTTTGATACTTTTCTCTTTGAACTGTATCGTTGACCCGATGTCTTTGTGCAGCCATAGAGGAGCAGTTGCAATCAGGCAACCTTATATCAGGGTTGTGGGTATCGAAGAAGTAAATGAAGCAAGTTCTAGAGGTCAAGCAGCATTCACACAAGAAGAGGTAATTCACGGAAATCATCCAGAGTACTGATTGTTGGGTTTCTTTAACGCGTTAAAGCCTACAAATTATTAAGTTATGCTGCATAATCTTTATGACAACTGGCCTCAATTAACTTTGATTGCAAACTAGTTTAAAGTTCAAGGATAATTAATGATTACTACCTCTAGAATGTTTCTCTGCCAATAGATCAATTTCTTTTACTCCTGATTCTGATCAGTGATAGACACTTTCTTCTGGGCTTTTGTCTTGCATTCATTGCTTAACTTGTGCAGTTTATCATTCACAGATAGAAGAATTCAAAAAGTTTGCCTCCAGAGCCGATGTATATGAGACCGTATGTTCCAAGATTGCTCCCTCTATATTCGGAGAAGAAAATGTGAAGAAAGCTGTGGCTTGTCTGCTGTTTGGAGGATCGAGAAAAGTATATTCTGAACTTGGATTTTTCATAATTTTAAAACTTTAAGTCTCAGGCCACTTATTTGCTGTACCACTTACTTCATGAGCGCAGAATTTGCCAGATGGGGTGAAGTTAAGAGGTGATATCAATGTGTTGCTTTTGGGTGACCCATCTACAGCTAAATCACAGGTTAGCTCTGCATTCATGACCGATACTGGTAACCTTCTCTAAATATTAAGGCTTTGCAAATTTGTCTCAAGTCTTAATAAAATGTTCGTTGAAATTGGATTCTGCCGCATGGGAATTTGTGCTGATTTTATGTTAACTCTGTTCTGAAGTTTCTCAAGTTTGTCGAGAAGACAGCCCCTGTTGCCGTTTATACTTCCGGTAAAGGCTCATCTGCTGCTGGTCTTACGGCTTCAGTAATACGAGATGGCAGCTCGGTAATTTTCTTTATTTGTTGACCTTTTACCTTCTGCTTGTTTTGTAATTAATAATTCCTTTCTCTCGGTTCTTCTGACTTCATTGGCATGCCATGTACAGCGTGAATTTTATCTCGAAGGAGGAGCTATGGTTTTGGCAGATGGAGGTGTTGTCTGTATTGACGAGTTTGACAAAATGAGGCCAGAGGACAGGTAATTGAAAATTCAGTTAGTTGGCCTACCTCGCTCATTGAGTATATGGAAGTTAACAATGTAAATATGATGCCTCAGGGTTGCTATACATGAAGCAATGGAGCAACAAACTATATCAATCGCAAAAGCAGGAATAACAACTGTTCTTAATTCCAGAACATCAGTTCTTGCAGCTGCCAATCCGCCATCAGGACGTTATGATGATCTTAAGGTTTTTGGCACTGTCTGTGTCTAAAGTTTTTATGGGCATAATTGTGATCATTTGATAACCAACTGAGAAAGCCCGTTCACCTTCCAGACTGCACAGGAGAATATTGATCTACAGACAACAATTCTCTCTAGATTTGACTTGATCTTTATTGTGAAGGATAAAAGGGACTACGGTCGAGATAAGGTATGTTGTAATTTTGCCTTTATCTAAATCTTTTGATGTTCAATTTCTACCCAAAAAAAAAAAAATGCCATGTTTTTTTCTTTCAGATTAAATTACAATCGTTCTTGGATTATTATGTGAAAATGCAGAAATAAATGTCTTCGGTTTCTTAATAATTAATTAGGATTTTCTGCTACTTGTTATCTTTAAAAACACACGTAGTGCTATCTTTAGAACCTCGCGTGTAAAAGTAATTAGGATCTTCTGCTACTTGTTATCTTTAGAACCCAAGAAAGGTTTTGGACATGACATGCACTATTTCTAAATGTTCGAGCCACAGAATAACCAAAGTCCAAAATGTCCTGTTGCAGGTCATAGCTAGTCATATCATAAAGGTGCATGCATCTGCTGATAAAGCCTCAGGTGACAGTAGAACTTTGAAAGATGAGAATTGGCTCAAGAGGTATCTTTTACTCTACATTCCTGATCATTTCTGAGAAGTCTTCAGCATCCTGTTTTGTGGAAGGATTCCAGTATGGTGAGGTGCTAAATGTTATGATTGGCAACCTTTGCAGGTATATACAATACTGTAGAACTGAATGCCATCCTCGGCTGTCAGAATCTGCATCTAATAGACTACAAAATGAATATGTCAAATTCAGACAGGTAGGTTGTACCATTAGCCTATAAAATTGACCCCATAAAAAATATGTGCAAATCCATGAATCGTCGAATTGATTGATGAACTCTTTATGTGCAACTTGTATAGGATTATACGTTACACTTTCATTTTATCATATGTGCGACTTAAAAGCATTTCGCCTTAATCTTGTGTTCTTATGAAATAGGCATCTTTGAGATAATAGGCTTTCCTTTTGTCTCGCTTTGCATGGATCTGAGCATTTGACAGCCTGCCTCCCAGATCCTTGTATTCCCTTTTTTTTTGTTCTTTTTTATTTGAAAAGAACCCATATTCTATATCAATGACTGAGCATTATACCTCTCATCTGGAGACTACTAACCCTATAAACTATACTCATTTCCATTAGGCAATTCTCCTTTTAACTAATTAAATTACCCTATGCATTGATTTAGAATGGCTATAGAAATTTAGAATTGGATTATGTTGAAGATTATTTCTCATATTTAGCTTATGAATAGAAACCTAGTAACATGTGTATCAACCTGGTGAGTGATTAGGACATGAGAAAGCAGGCAAATGAAACTGGGGAAGCGGCTCCAGTGCCAATTACTGTTAGGCAGCTGGAAGCTATAATAAGGTTGAGCGAGGCTCTTGCCAAAATGAAACTGTAAGTAATCATGTTGAGCTTTATATAGAGTCATTGCCTGGCAATCTTTCAAAGTAGAATTGTAAGAGGCATGGGAAGCCAAAAGCGGTTGAATGTAATCTCTACGAATGTCTTAATGAACAGTTAATGCTGATTAAAGTGGAAATGGAATGTATATATATATATATAATGACTTCTATTTATCGATTTTAAATATTAGGTCCCATGTTGCTACCGAGGCAGAAGTGGTTGAAGCAGTGAATCTCTTCAAGGTTTCAACCATTGAAGCAGCACAGTCTGGTATTAATCAACAAGTTACTCTTACTCCTGAAATAAAGGTTAGTTGAAATCTATGCCACATTCCATTCCCTTTTCCTGTCTTTCACAATCTCATTATGGTCTCTTTAACTTTTTTCTTTATGTTCTGTCAATTATACAGCAAGCCGAAACTCAGATAAAAAGAAGAATAGGAATAGGAATGCGAATATCAGAAAGAAAGTTGATCGATGAACTTGCTAGAATGGGAATGAATGAATCAATTGTAAGTACTACGTACATGAGAAGAACCCTCCAAAGCATTGGTGCTTGTTGCATTTCTGTTGACCAAATTTTACTCTCTTTTTTTTTTCAGGTGAGAAGAGCTCTCGTAGTAATGCACCAAAGGGATGAAATCGAATACAGACATGAGAGGCGTATTATTGTCAGGAAGTTGTAGCAGAATCCTTCATTTCGGATTGCTATCAAACCGTCTGCTTTAGCTATTAATTAAGCATTTCTTGTACAATCTCACCACGAAAAGGCTATTATTCGTGATGTGAGAATTAAAGTACGCATGTACTATTAAAGTTTAGCAATGTTAAGTCATTTTAAAGAATTGGAAAATTGAGTTTGGCCAATGCTTTTGCATTTCATTTTATTATTTCCAACAACTTGTGAAACTGAAAGGGCAGATTGTGAACTCTAAAGCTTTTGAAACTGAAAGGGCAGATTGTGAACTCTAAAGCTCTAGTCTTTTTCTCTTGTAACATGATAAGAAAATGGTATTGTATAAAATGGGTCAGTTTCAAAAGAATTACAAAGAGGCGGTGAATCCGCCAAAATCCTAAGTAATGGTATTTGTGGGTGAGTGGTTAAGTTGGGGCTTTCATGGCCGCTTCTGTGGTCTACCAGTAGGAAAATACACGAAAGGCGCACCCGCTAACCCACTCTCTTCTCCAAAATCACTCGGGACCTTCTCTTCTTCTTCTTCTTCTTCTTCTCCTCCTCCTCCTCCTTCTCTCAGGTACGCTCTCTTTTTTCACTCTTTGACACACGTTTTGGAGTGAAGTTATCATTTTGTTTTGAACCAACTACCAGATACGCTGTGCTCGGAGCTGGTTTCGCCGGCATCTCCGTTGCTTGGCATTTGTTGAAGGTAACTCGTCAGCCCATTTGTTTGTTTTTCGTCTACGACATTTCTTATTGCCCATCACTTGTTTGTTTGATTGGTGTTTCTAGCAATGTCCGAAGGACTCAAATCTGAAGGTTGACTTGTACGATGAAGTCGGCATCGGAGGAGGCGCTTCTGGGGTTTCTGGAGGTCTCCTTCACCCTTATTCCCCTAAAGGTTCTGTCTCTACCCTTTTTCTGGGTTAAATAGTCGGTCTCTGCTTTGGTTTGGTTTTGTTTTGAGTTTTATTGTGTTGTTATGTTCATTCCTCCGTAGGTAAGCTTCTATGGCGTGGTGCTGACTGTTTTAGAGAATGCTTGGCCCTTCTTAGCATTGCTGAAGCTGCTATTTGTTCCAATGATTCCAACTCATTAGCAGGAGGTGGAGATTCAAGTTCTGACTTGGATAATTTTTTAGTTCGCAGGAGGTTCTTTCTTTCACTCTTTCCAATCTTTTCACTTTCTCTTGCTGTTATATGTATGCTTGCTTCAGCCATGTTGAAATTGCTTAATCTTCCGTGACTTCCGAGATATATATGAATACAAGGTACTTTCTAGTAAGAGCTCAAGAAAGAATTTGTCCATGTAACGAGTTTAAACATATGCCGAATCAATAACAAAATTAACCTGGACAACATTAAGAATGGCAACAGATCAGATTATCATCATTAGACCCAAGTTCAAATCTGTGGATCTCCAGAAACAGGTTCAAACCGGAGCCTGATCGAACATTGATCCAATTGCATCTTATAAAAGAACAGAGAATAATTTAAGTTCAGGCCGGATCTTTTTATCAAGCCTAGTCAACATGCTTAGTTTTGTGTTTGTTGGATACATTTTGTATGTTAGTTTTTTTTTTTACATTCATGGACTTTCTGATGGGACTTCTACTTCAGGGGCATCTTGAGACCAGCGATGGATATGAAGACTTTCAATAATTTTAATGATGTAAGTTCTATAATCCTCTAAGGTTGAGCCTGAATAAATAGAACATCTTGGGAATTTAATTTATGCAGTGTCTCTGTTAACTGACTTCTGCAATCAGAATGCTCAAAATTGCGATCCCGGTTGTAGTATTGAAACAATTGATAAAGACACTGCATGGAAACTTGCACCCCACATATCCCTTCCTGTGAACTTGGCCTTCCATATGCCTCAAGCTGTAAATGTCCATCCTCTGCGGTATCTTCAGGTCTGAAAGTTTATTCATTTCCTGCTTTCTTCATTGTTTTTCTTTTCTGATGTTGTCCTCTTTGCTCATTTTTGGTTCCTGGACTAGGCTCTGTTCTTGGGTTGTCAAAATCTGGGAAGACAATTGTCTGCTTCTAGCTATACACAGAAGGAGCTTTGTTTACACAAGAAAACTGTTCAAAACCTCCTTAAATTGGAAGGTAAGTGGAGGTGTCAAGTCTCTGTAACTTTCTCGATACATGTCAAAAGTGAGAAACCTGATTCGTGCTTGAACAATTTTCTTGCTTGGATAATCTGCTAGACATACTAAAGGGAGAAGCCTTGAAGTGTCATCATTGCCTGACTACGTTTGCGTTTCATGCAGATGAGTATGATGCAGTAATAATATGTTTAGGTGCTAAAGCAGACATGCTACCCGAGCTTTACGGTAGGCTTCCTTTGAGGACATGCAGAGGTGTAATTGCTCGTCTTGAGTTGCCTGGTGATACAAGGTAAACCACTTGTTTATCTCTCTCACTCATAATATGTATGATCGAATGGTTGGCTAAGTTCTTGAAAGTAAGGTTAGCATTTTGCTAGCACTACTTGTAAGCAAGCATGGCCATTTGGAAATTAGCAAAACTAACTAGATGCTTCAGGGAACACTATCCAGACGATACCCCTTCAGTGTTATCAGATGCATGGCTTGCAATTCAGGGGACTCGCAGTTTATATTTGGGATCAACATGGGAATGGAAATCCAGGAACTGTTCCTCACAAGTATCAACAGATGAAGCTACAAAAGCTCTTCAAGAGCTTCTACCAAAGGCATCTGCCTTTTATCCAGGCATAAAGGACTGGACCTTCGCCGGAGCAAAGGCAGGTTTGAGGGCAATGCCACCATTGACTGCCCATGGATCACTTCCACTTTTGGGTTGTGTTGATAATTTTATTGGCAAAGATACTAATTGTAGATACTGGTTATTTGGAGGACTTGGTTCAAGAGGTTTGTTATATCATGCTTTGCTTGGTCGTTTGACAGCCCAAGCAGTGATTTCCTGTAACGAACAGTTCCTCCCACCCGAATTAACATCTTGGAAGAACAACAATTCCTGATAAATTTGAAATTTCTTATTCATCTGTCTTGTTGGATCAACATGAACCTGAAATGCTCGGGTATCTTAAAATTTACACTCTCTAAAACCCCTAAAACATGGCTCCTAATAACATTTCCAAAAATCTGAAGCAAGACATTAACTTCCTTCTGGTAAGCCTTCCGGTAAGGTGTTAGCTTCCTTCTTGTGAGGGGCCATAGGAATGCCACTAATCTATCCTAAACTTTAAAGCATCTGAATAACTCAATAAAGGCTTGGTTCATTCAACATGCTTGTCAAAATAAGTATTAACTTATGAATAGCCTGAGTTGTTCATATCTATCTAGTCCAAAATGAGCGACTGCACAACCTGCTTCTGATAAACTAGAACTAACCAGAATATTTAGTCTAAAATGAGCAAATGCACAACTTGCTTCTAATCAACTAGAACTAAACAGTCGTACACAAAAATACAATACAATGGTGTACACGCCGATAATTTTCAGTGATATAATCTTTGAGTATGAGCTATTGCTCCAGCAGGGTAATTGAGGGGTAATTACAGAATGCAGGTGAAATTAAAATAACGGAATTAATCCAGGTGGAATTACAATAACGGACCTAATCTGGGTGCAAATACAATAACAGACCTAATCCGGGTTGCAATTATAATAATGAACCTGGAATATTAAGAACTAGGTGGATATTGACGAAACTCAACTTCATGTTAAACATAAATCAACATACAAATATGATCAATAATGTAAAGAAATAAAACTTGCAAATGATAAGAAATATGCATAGGGTTAACCATAAACTTTGAAGTACCGATCTAAACTGAAAATGAAACAGAAAATTGCATTTAAAATCACATCTAATCGACTTGTCTGATAATTTTCATGTCTCGCAAGAATTAAAACCCCCAAAAGGGCTGGAAATAAATAAAAAAGCTTTCAATTTTTGGTTAAGCACTTGCTCCAGATGCAGAGGAATAGGGGGTAATATAGGATCATGTGGGTGCAACTGCAACGAATCAATATTATGAACTAGGTGGGAATTAACCCAACTCAACTTCATGCATTAAGCTCAAAGCAACGTATAAGTATAATGGACAACATAAAGAAATAAAACTTGGATGCAATAAGGAATATGCATAGGGTCTAACTCATAAACTTGGAAGTACCAAACTTCAATTGAAACAGAAATTGCGTTAAAAATAACATCTAAACAACTCGTCTGACAATTTTCATGTCTAGCGAAATTTAAAACCCCCAAAGGGATGGACAAAAAATGAAAAAGCTTTCAAATTTCAGATAATATCTTGCTCTCCCATCTCAGAACCCTAGTTTGGTACGGCGCCAGTGCCTGCGCTTGGCATTATACCTGCCGAAACCCCAAAACAAAAATAAAAATCAACAACGACCCACGAATTCATTTACTCATTCAAACATTCAACAAAGCATTCGCATTCAGAGAAGTACCTGATGGTGTTGTCGGTTCGCATGCGGATCCAATGAGGAATGGGCCTGTTCTGCCTCATCTTCTTAGCCAGCTTCTTCTTGATCATGAATGACTTGTGAGAAGGCTACACAATAAACAACAACAACACATAATTACATTCACAGGAAGTAAATAGAGATCCCGATTCACCCAAAAGGATGTTCCAAGAATGAAACCCGAAATAGTCGATCAGAGACAGTAAGAGATAGAGTACCATTTTCGCGTTTCTTGAGCTTTGGAGGCGCGAGGCTGAAGCGATACCCTGAGCAATTAGCAAAACCCTAGAGTGTTAAGTTCATTAATTTTATAGGTTCAGTAGCTGATCAACGACGTCGTTTTGTTTTCCTCGTATATGGGCCTGGGTTTTCACGTACAGGATAATCAACTTAGGATTCAAACTTTTTAGAATTTTTTCAATTAAGTACCTAAAGTTTAAAAATTTTTTAATTAAACGAATAATTTTTAAAAAATGGGTGTTTGGTTTTACTTCTATTTTTTCGTTGTAGTTTTTAGTTTTTAGTTTTTGTTTTTCTTTCAAATAAAAACAAAAACCTGTTTGGTTGTTAATGTTAATGTAATTATATTTTTATCACTGATAATAATTACATATTAGATAAAACTTAAAGATAAATTATTTTATTAAATATATTTATTTAATCTCTTATATAATATTTATTAACAAATTATTAATAAAATTATATTATTTTAATGTAATAAATAATTTAAATATTGAAATTTTATTTATAAATTAACATTTATTTGAAATATATTTTAATTATTAAATCAAATTTTATTTGAATATTTATATATTTTAATTATATTTATTAATAATTATTAAATTTTAATTACATATAATTTAATTATAAAAATTAAGTTATTAATAATTTTTATTGATAATTAATTTTAATTTATTAAATATATAATGTTGAATTAAATTATTCATAATTTTTATTAAAGATTAAATAATATATATTTAAATGAAAGTAAATCAGATTAAGAAAAAAAAGAAACAAAAACTACTTTTTATGATTTTCGTAATTTTTAAAAACTGAGAGAAACTAAAACTAAAAATTCAATTAAACATAATTTTTTACTAAATTTGAAAGCAAAAATATAAAAATAAAAATAAAAATAAAAATAAAAACAAGCACCGGCTTAGCATACATAGGAATATGTTATTACCTAATTTGCATTAAGCAACTTAGCTCCTACACTAATAATTAAATGAAACTCTAATACAAGGCATGGTCTGAGTTACTTTAAAAATTGGTTAAACCTTACTTATCAGAAAAAAAAACTTCACCAACCAAATATAATTGGTGTGAGTGGTTTAGCACTCTCATCTCTTAATTAGAGGTCTCGAGTTCGAGTCCTAAGAAGTAAGGATAGATAAATCTATTTAGCCAACACTTTATCCTTACGGATTGATCCAGTACGAGTGAGGATTAGTTTAACTGTAAATAGCTTAAAAATACATTCTCATAATTAAGACCCTCTTAAAATATCTCGTAAATTAAAAAAAGAAAAAGCTTCACCTCATCATTTGATGTAATCACGTGAGAATGCACGAAAAACATGATTAAATGGAGGCGTATACATACATGTGAGTAAGTTGATGGTGTGCGAAGGAGGTGCTCTAGATGACAGGCGTGTGACAGAGATGAGGACCATATAGACGTTAAAGACACAGTCAACCATAAACGGAGCGACAAAGACAATTATATAGTTGAACAAAATTCCCAACGTTTAAATTAGTCGCAACGACAAGACATTTGAGCTTTTTGTTTTGAACTTTAAAAGTGTAAAATAATCCTTATAAAATAATGTTCAAATTTTATTAAGACGTAGACAAAAGTTGTAGGTCCAAAATTCTAAAATATTGATTCTTTTTATAAAAACAATAACTTAACACAATTAATTATGTATGGGAAGAACTTAAATTTTTATCTAATTTTGACACGTGATCGCTGAACCTGAATGTGTTTCCCTTTGAGTCTTTGACACGAAACTCCGGCGACGCTTGTATTCTACCGTCCCTTTCTTCTCTGTCTCCTTCCACATTCCTCGGAGCTGTAGCTTTACCCTGTGACCCCACTCGCTTTCCATTGATCAATCAAATGGGCATTTGATTGTGGGCTCCACCATGTAATACCGCATTTCGTTGAACCCTGATGTCCTTATGTATTAATAACGTTTTCAAAGATCCATTCCTGTCCCCGCTCTAACACGACGAAAGAACTTGAGAAGCGTGCACAATGGGGGATAAAACTGTCTTCAAATACACTTAACAGCATGTCTCTCCCTTCCATTTCCCTCTCTAGCCATTCTCTGCCAGCGCCGACTCACACCCTCCATCCTAAACCTGCTTACTTTCCTCCAACTTTGTTATTTGTTTATAAATATACTCTTTCTTCCCCGACTTTTCTTGTGCTCCAAGTCGGCTTCTCTCCTTTCATTGGTTTACTCCTAGGAAAAAAATATTACAAAAATACTTTCTCTTTCTTGTTTCTATAAATTCGCGAGTCTGTCCTAAGCAACCCTTAAATCTTGGGCCATCACTTTGTTCAAGCTCCGACCATCAGCTCCTCTTCTTCAAAGAAAAAGTAATGTTTCTAAACCTTCTGTTCATTTATCTTTTCCTCTTAGTCTGTTTTTATTTTTCAAGTGAGGACGACAGTGCCTCGGATGGCATTGGCAGATACTATATATAGAACTGCTCATCTGGGAAGCGGCTGCGGCCCCTCTTCTTTTATTGTCAGTTGTTATATGTTTCCTTGACTTGTCGTTACTAAAGTAACGTACCTTTTTCATCATTACTGCTTTATTATAATGCATCTTTCGGATCTCACTAATTTGTGTTTCATTGTTTTCCCAACTTGGCTGGTGTCAGTCATGTGTAACTGTTTTTCTTTCTCTGGAACGAGATCGGTGAAGAAAGGCGTGTTGTTTCTCAAGTGGAGTTTTTTTTATGTGCATCTTTTACTGAAATCTCTTGTTCATGTTGCCTTTCTCTACTCCAGAAGCTTATACTAGTAGTTTCACTTTCACAAATTAACTCACGGCTGCTTATTCATAACAATTTTCCAAGGTCTTGTATCCTTGTTGACATGAAGATTTTAAATTCATTGAGATCAAGTCCACCGTTTGTTTGTATTCTTTTGTTTATTGCAATTTCTATTAGCTTCAGAGCATTTCGTTTCTTAGTTTCTTCATAAATCTTCGGTCATTCTTCTTGCAAACTGCGTGCATCAGATAATAGTGATTTTTTGTTAGGAAGTTGGTGACCAGTTTATTGGGAAAACTGATGATACTCATTGATTTATATTATATTATATAAAAGGCTGGTCAGAGTTGATTTGGTAGTAAAGTCGCAGCATTAACGTGCTGCTTGCTTTGCAAATATGACAATTTGCTTTGATTGTTTTTCCTTCTGAGTTGCGTACCTGCCATCAAATGATGATGAAACCAAAGTTTGCTTTTGTTTTGTGTTAATCAGTCTTGGAAAAGACGTGATCTATGAGCCTGTGCTCCTAGATGTCTTTTGGACCATATTACCTGCTGTCTTGGTTCCTTCCGCATTTCTTGGAAAGCTTAAATTTTCTCTTTCGACAATGCAATCAATTCACAGAACTTACGTCGTCTTTCCCTTTTGCAGGTTTTATAGGCCAAAGTTGCAGTTTTGAATTGAAGTAGAAGGTTTGAAAAGATATCAGATCTATTACTTCTACATCTCATACCCTCAACATGGCATTGGCAAGGGTCATTAGGACCGGCTTGAGAAGGACTGGAGGTGCCTTTGGCAGCTACTCTAGTGAGAAGGATAGATCATTCCATGGTGTATCTACTGATAGATATTCAATGCCGTCACTCGCAAGCTCCACAATTGGCAGCAATCCCTCAAACATTTCCTCCATGAGTAAGGTGAATCATACAAGTTTTTGGAGCAGGGGAATCAGGGTAACACGGCAGTATCAGTTTCCAAAAGCAGAGAGGATAATTGAGGAGTCTGAATCCGAGTGCGACGAAACAAGGTATCCAGGACTAGAAGCAACCAAGCCTGGTGAAAAGCCCAGGGTGGTTGTCCTAGGTACTGGATGGGCTGCCTGTCGGTTCATGAAAGGACTTGACACCAAAATCTACGACCTTGTTTGCATTTCTCCAAGGAACCACATGGTCTTCACCCCTTTGCTTGCTTCAACTTGTGTTGGGACCCTTGAATTCCGTTCTGTTGCAGAGCCTGTTGGTAGGATACAGTCTGCATTGGCAACAAACCCAAGCTCTTATTTCTATCTTGCTTCCTGTTTTGGCATTAACACTGAGAAGCATGAAGTGAGTCTTTTTGTTTTCCTTTTTTGTTTTTTGGCGTATCATTCATGTTCATGCGTTATCCTGTAACTAAATTCATTACATTATTTAAACGCATGTACACATTGAAACGGTATTCGATGCTTTTCTAGGGTAGGGCAATATGAAGAGACAGTGCTTGCATTATTTTATTTTCCCCATTTCTTTAGAGATGAGTAAGATTTAAACTTGCTCTAAATTTCTTTCTGTATCTTAACTGAAGTTCACCCTTCTTTTTTGGATTTGAGTCACTATCTTAGTTCTTGGCTGACCTGATCCCAGTCACGAGTTGATGTGATTCTTTTCTTTAACAGGTCTACTGCAAGGCAGTTAGCAATGGTGGGTTACCTCACGAGCCTTATGAGTTTAAGGTTGCATATGACAAGCTGGTCATTGCAGCTGGAGCCGAGCCTCTCACTTTTGGTATCAAGGGGGTTAAAGAGCATGCCTATTTCCTAAGAGAAGTGTATCACGCTCAGGAAATAAGAAGGAAGCTCCTCCTGAACCTCATGCTTTCAGAGAGTCCAGGTAATAGGGTTAATCTTCATCCGAAATTTCTTGTCCTATGTTGTAGCCTTTGTTTCATCAAGGAGATTCATTGCTTAGCTTGCCTTCTGACTAGTTTCGAATAATTTCAGGCATATCTGAAGCAGAAAAGAAACGACTTCTACATTGTGTGGTTATTGGAGGTGGACCTACGGGTGTAGAGTTTAGTGGTGAACTGAGTGATTTTATTATGAGAGATGTTCGTGAAAGGTATACTCATGTCAAAGACGATATCAAGGTCACTCTCATAGAGGTAACTAGTGAATCATTCCCTTATTTATGAATGGTAATCTCGTATCGAAAATATCCTTTTTTTCCCCATCACTAATAGATTTGAACTTAAACGTTGTTCTTTTCAAACACGCTAATAGATTTGAACTCAACTTTGTTTTCCTCAAACAGGCAAATGACATCCTTTCATCATTTGATGTTAGTTTACGACAGTATGCAACAAATCATTTGACGAAGGTACTTGTTTCTGTTGTTCATATTGGAGTGAGTTCTATTTCACGCATGTTTCTCACCGTTTAGGAAATCTTAATTTGTCAGTATGGCGTCCGTCTTATGAGAGGTGTGGTGAAAGAGGTGCATCCCAAGAAAATAGTTCTTAACGATGGGACGGATGTTCCCTACGGTCTCTTGGTCTGGTCTACTGGTGTTGGCCCCTCTCAGTTTGTGAAGTCGCTAAATCTTCCCAAGTCCCCTGGTGGAAGGTGTGAATAACACTTATATTTTTTGCTCTTTCCTTCCTATGTGATGTGCTTTAATTTGTAATAGATTCTGTTAGCTGATCTTACTGAATTGTATTTACAGGATTGGAATTGATGAATGGTTACGTGTTCCTTTGGTGGAGGATGTATTTGCTCTCGGAGATTGCGCTGGTTTTCTTGAAGAGACAGGGAGGCCAGTACTTCCAGCTTTAGCTCAGGTTAGTCGTCGCTAGTGTTTCATGTCCGTTACATTATGACCTTTATAATTATCAGTTTATGCCTTTTGGGTGTTCAAATTTGCGCATGGACCTTGACGTCGGGGATCAAAAGGATATTGTGAACCTGGAAACAGATACTCTAAGGACTAAGCTAATTGGTTTATCGCTTACTGAGCAGGTTGCAGAAAGGCAAGGGAAATATCTGGTGTCGCTGTTAAACAAAATGGGAAAACAGAACGGAGGCAAGGCGCTGAGTGCAAAAGACATCCCACTTGGTGATCCTTTTGTGTACAGGCATCTTGGAAGTATGGCTTCAGTTGGCCGTTACAAGGCTTTGGTTGATTTACGAGAGTCTAAGGTATAATTACTTCCATGTCCCACGAAAGATACGCTTATTAACATTTTTGAGTGGATGAAACACCTGGGATGTGGAAGCAAACCTATGCTCTTGCTAAAATGTGATAATTCATTGGGGTTAATCTGTTTGCAGGACGCAGCGGGATTATCTCTTGCCGGATTCATTAGCTGGTTTATTTGGCGATCTGCTTACCTTACGAGGGTGATCAGTTGGAGGAACAGGTTTTACGTTGCTGTGAACTGGGCAACGACCCTGGTTTTTGGCAGAGATAACTCCAGGATAGGTTAGGTTGACAGGAAGAGAACATCTAGTTGATTCTTGCATTTGTTTGATCTTTTGAAGGGAGGAATCCACACGCCGTATTTGTAATAGTTGTAACAACCCAATTATAGATGAACCACATGTCATCACTTTAAGGCCATTAGTACTTATTAGCCATTAGTGGGTGAGTCTAGTAAATAAAAATATCATAACAATTGGTATCATAGTAGATGACTCTCGGCAGCAACTCAATGGCAAAAAGCATGAGAGAGGCGAAGGTATGTCGTTTAGAAAAAGGAATGAAGAATCTACTAAAGGCAAAAATGATAAATGAAAGGAGATCAACAATATCAAGTCCATGTTACGGCAACTTTTTCAAAAGATGGGAAAGGAGAACACTGAAGCCATTATGAAAAACCTCAAAGATAACGGAAAATATGAAGTGCCAACTAGACTTAGCAAAATAAATTTCCCTACATTTGATGGGGTAGGGGTGAGGAGTTCGATTTATTTATGCGAACAATTTTCACAATCAACTACACACCAGAGGAACTGAAAATGAAACTAGTGTCTTTGCACTGGAAAAACCTAGAAAGACTACATCCTCGCTTCCAAGCATTTAGTGCCATGTTTTCTTACTTGACTATTGTTCCCCGACCTCTTAAGGAAAAGAAGCATAGGAGAAGGGCCCATAGAGAAGGGACCCTAAATGAAACTAGTGTCTTTGCACCTCGAAGGAGTATTGCAAGAGTGGTACTAATTGATGATAAGGAACAGAAATGGAGGAAAAGCGCTAAGTTGGGAAGAATTTCTAACAAGTTTGAGACAAACATTCGACAAAGATATCTTTAAAGAACCAATAGGTGATATGAAAGAACTAAAATAGGAAAGTTCAATCTAGAGTACTACGCTCAGTTCAAAAAATATTAGAACAAATTGTCACTACCAGAAATTTACTTGATAGGTTTCTTCCTGAAGGGTCTCAAATCAAAGTTGAAGCTCACAGTCAAAACGATAGATCCCAAAACACTCTAACAAGTTTACACACTTGCTAGGAAACAAAAAGCAATAGGAGCAACCAGCGTGCTTGTGTATTTTGGAAAAGAAGCGAAACCACTGGGTAGATGGGGGGAGGAGCATTTTTTACGTACAAAAGTGCGAATCAAACAGTCATTCCAACCAAGAGCAATCCAGAGGAAGGATTACTTCCTAGACTAGGAAACCAAGTAAGCGTTAATAAACCCAACTACAACAGGAATTTACTAAGAACAAAGGCAATGAATAGTAGAGAATTCGATGAGAAAAGATCAAGACGAATATGTTTTTGAGGTGACGAGAAGTACACTCTGGGGCATAAATGTAAGAAAAGACAGTTGCAGTTGTATATAGTGGAGGATGAAGAAATAACCGAAAGGGAATAAGTGATCGAGGAGCAGGAAGAAACAGTATCATTTAGTCCCAATGTATTCTTAGAAGCGATGTGGGGTTTAAAAGACTAGAGGGGGTTTAAACAAATGAGACTCATGAGAAGTCACTAAAAAAACCCTTGCACATCCTCATTGATAATGAAAGTATTTAGATGAAAAATTGATCAGGAAAGGAAATGCGAAGTGGTGGAAATATTCACACATGAACATTACGGTGGGAGGTAGTTTGAAATTGAGTTGTAGATAAATGTGCAGGAATTTCACTTGAAAATTGCAAGGGTTACAGTTCATCATTGATGCACTGATCCTTAAGTTGGGAGGATGTGACATTGTCCTATGAGTCTAATGGCTAATGACACTCGACTGCATACTATGTCATTTCCAGAAGCGCATCGAGGAGTTTCAATAGCAGGGAAAAATCGTGAAGCTGATAGGAACCCAAAGGAAAGGGCTAGAGAAATTTTAGGTAATGGCTTCCACAAATTAATAAAAAATCCAAATAAAGGAATATTGTTTATGCTACGTCTATCATATCTGGATGAGTTCCACATGTAACAACTTATGTTGGAAGATAAAAATAATATCAAAGAAGAGTTAGAAGGTTTACTTACCGAGTTCGGTGAGGTGTTTTAGGAGCCTAGATTACTACCCCCAAAAAGAGCCTATGATCACAGTATCCCTATTAAATAAGGAGTAGAAACCATAAACATATGACACTATAGGTATTCCAGAGAAAAAAAAGATGCTATTACCAGAGCAACGTAAGAATTAATTGAGGATGTGTATAGACTATAGAGAGTTGATCAAAGACATTAATAAAAGCAAATTTTGCATCCCACTGATGAAAATAAGGGAAGAAGACATACCAAAAACAACATTTAAAACTATGAGGGACATTTTAAGTTTTCAGTGATGCTTTTTAGGCTCACAATGTACCTTCTACCTTCCAAAGTCTTATAAATGAAATCTTCAAACATTATTTGTGACAATTTATGTTAGTTTTCTGTGATGATCTTCTATTTTATAGTAACAACTTTTTATAACACTTAGAACATTTGCAGTAGAGTTTACATGTCTTACAACAAGTTTTCATCAATAGAAGCAAGTGTATTTTTTAAGCCAGACAAGTTTAATACTTGGGGCATTTTATCTCCTAGAAAGGAGTATTTAAGGATGTCCAAAAGATCAACACTATCCAACATTGGCCATAACTGCAAACGTTAAAGGGGCATAGAGGATTTTTAGGTTGACAGGGTATTACAGACGCTTCATAAAGCACTAAAGGGTTATTGCAACATCCCACTACCATAGGCTACATACCTAAGCTTTTAGGGACATAACCTACGATAATTGTATGTTGGAGCAATGGCAGAACTAACTTACACATGGCTTTAACCAATATACTCGAAAGGCATTATCATTACTCTTAAAACATTCCTTTATTTCATTCAGTGATAAAGTTTACACTGTTCTTCTCAACGATTGTTTACAAAACTCTATACATGTTCTAACAATATTACAAAATGATAACAACTAATTTCCTTCGGGAGTCAGCTGACGGACCTCTGATCCATTTCTTAGTCCTCAGACACTTTATGTTCTAACTACACCTTAAGTCTCCTGTCTCGTACCTGAAAAGCCACAATGCAATTTTGATGAGTTTTGCAACTCAATGAGTGAACCATCATTGATGGATTCACCGGATCACACAGATATAACACATCTCATGATCATTCATTCAACAGATGAGCATATATTCAGAAGTAAGCATAACGGAAGATTAGTTAGTTCAGCTTACGTAGTGTTCAAACATTGTGCACGTAATTGCATGGGACATGCATAAGACTCATATTTGTTCTTATTGTTGTGACTGAGAGGTACAGATGTTTTGACCCGTAGGGCTCAATCAGAACATATTTACAGAGCATAGCTCGACGTGCAGAACATATCTATCACAGAGCAAAGCTCTACGTGGAAGCGCTTCTAAGTGGCATCTCAAGTCACAACGCCTTTATCTGAGCATGCATTTAATGAAATGCATGAAATACTGAACAGATCACACAAAAAATCTCATACAAAGGTTTAGATAATAGTTTCATACTCGTCGGACCTCATTCCGGCATTCAGCTATTGCTGAGAATCAAATATCATTCAGAAATTCATATCAGAATATCAAATTGAACACATCCAAAGCATGCTCAACTATTAAACTCCTCGGACCTCAGGTCTGAAATTCAGAACCAGTACGTATACAAAGTTCAGCGGTATTGAGAGGTAACAAATTGAATACACACAATCAAATAATCCTAGGAATTCATCTAGGTTGACTCACTGTGTGCTCCCAGAAGCTATTGCCTGGATGGTCCGGCAATGTCCGTCTGTCGTCTAATTCGTTCCTCTGAAACAGGCATAGCACATTTGTAATTACCATTTTTTGTATAAACGTATCAAAAACTATCAAAGTATAAGAAATATGCACAATGCATGTCAATGGCAATTCTGGGGTCTCTTCACAACCTCTCTCTTTCTTATCAAGACTTATTATAAACCATCAATGTCGCGATCCACTCCTTATTGGTCCCTTTGGACGGCACTCTCTCAGGTCTCTCGTAAACTTAGGGGAGTGCAATAGATATAAGTTCATTTACGAAAGATGCATCTTTACAGACGATGCGCCCTTACAGAAGAAGATGAGTTACAGAAGAAGGCGATATACAGAAGGAGATGACGTCACCCAGAAGAAGTTGACATCATCACAGAAGAGGTTTCCCTCTTAGCATAACTTTTTCTACAGAGATCGGATTCAATTGTTCTTTACATGATTCAAAAGAGGGAATCAAGATACACAAACTTTATGAAGAGTTCAAAGGCCAATTTTATCTTTTGAAGGGTCAAAAATAGGGCAGAAGATATTCGGTGAACAGTGGCCCAGAAGAAGTTTGGGAACAATAACACAGACGATGTTTTTCGATTACCATAACTTTCTCTAGCGGAATTAGATCAAGATGTTCTTTATATGGTTTGAAAGAGGATTCCAAGATCTACAACTTGTATGAAGACCTCAAAGGTCAATTCTATCTTCTAAAGGATCAAAAATGGGACAAAAGATAGGTATAGATGAACATAGAAGAAACAAATCACAGAAGGAGTTTATGAACAGTGGCATAGACGTTCATTCGTCTGTGAACAGTAACACAGACGAAGAGCATGAATAGTAACATAGACAAAGTTCATTTTTCTATGAACAGTAACACAGATGAAGTTCATGAATAGTAATATAGACGAAACCACAAAACACCGACGAAGCAATACATAGGAAGATGACATCATTATAAAAGAAACAACACAGAAGAAGTTTGGTCATAGAGAAATCAAAACATAGACGAAGTCTGGTTCATATAAGAATGCATCTTGCCAATGATGCATCCTCACAGAAGAAGATAACTTATAACAGAGAATGACTCACAGAGGATGCATTTGT
>JAOTAY010000190.1:1016579-1032238 GCA_025629805.1 Erythroxylum baracoense
TGAAGTCATCCCTATTTTCGATATAGCAAAATATAATTTTCTATTAGATTAGATAATTATTAATTAAAACCTCGTTCGTGAAGAGTTAGAAACCCTTTCCATCACGAATTTCTTGTAATATATATTTTTAAGTTAACGAATAAAATCTAAATTAATTAAAATTTAAAATCTAAATTAATTAAAATCTTAAGTAATATATTGGACTTTTTAAAATTTTTATATGATTTAATATTTAAAAATACATATAATTTTATTAAATGAATATTCACATTTAAAATTTTCCCACTTCCATCAAATTCTTAATCGAAAATTTAATACATTTGATAAAAAATTTAAAATATTAAATTATAAAAAGTTATCAAAAAAATCAAGTGAAGAATACGTCATTCATACTTAAATTATGAAACACTTATTTAGTTATTTTTAAAATAAAATGGAAGGCAGGGACTATATTATTATTAAAAGAAATGGAATTATGAACTAGGTTAAATATTCAGTAATTTTGATTTATTTTTACGAATTAAATATATTTGATAAACTAATAAAAACAAAAAGACAAAACAAGCTATCGGATGAATATCATAACGAATGTTTTTAAAACTAAACCAGAAGTTAAACCGATAAGATAAAAAGTTTAAGTTTTAAAAGGTTTAACCGATGTTAGCCGTTAAAAAACTGACTAAAGATTAAATAAAATTAAAAACATAATTAAAAGATATTACTTTTACCTATAGAAAAATTTGAAGTTTAGTTGAACAAATCTGTTAAATGAAAGTTAATTGATTAATTTTAATTTATAAAAACTTATTAATTTAAAAAATTGACTAATTAATTAATTTTTAACAATAAAAATTATTAAAATAAATCAGAAAATTAAAAACTAAATAAAAAATTAGAAACAGTTAAAATGGATAAATGTTTTAATCTTAGTAAAAAACCTCTTTTTCAAGAAGCCGTTAAAGCCGTTGAGGGTTTGCGGTGAGGTGACACAGTTTCTGTTCGCTCCTAAAACTGTGGAACTCAAAAATAGTAAATAATTAAATGCACAAATAAGAACCTTAAGTTTCCAAAAAACTGCTAATTAGTTTCTCTAAACCTGGTCCGGCTATTAATGCGATTAACGTGCCAGGGAGAGTTATCTGTAACACTCCATTCGTAGAATCTCCGATAATGGTCATCATCACATCACATTTTGACTGATTAATTGTCCGTTCTTCCCACTTTTTTCTCTTCTTGTATTTTTCTTTTTTTCGCATAACAATTCCCTTTTTGAGTTTCATTCATTGAAACTTGACAAGGGAATGTTCCTTCTCTGATTCTTGTTCTTCAAGATTTAAGTAAGTAATCCTCGAGATTCTTGGAACCCTTTTGAGTTCTTATTGTTTCAAGGTTGATGTTATTATGTGATTATTCTCGTCAAATCCCCGAGAGCATACGATGAAGGATGGTTTTAGGAAATAAAATCCAGAACATTGTCTGAGAATGTTGTCTTTCTTCCATGTTTTTTACAGACTGTAACAGGATCAGAAGAAAATGTTGAGGTTGTTGCTTTTCTTGTCCCTTGTGATCCATGCAACCTCAGCGAAGCAAGCCCGTGTGCCTAATCAGCCTCCACCTCCAACTAAAAAATGGCTGACTTTAAATGGTATCAGAATTCGTTACTCTGAATCTGTCTCCATTCATAAGCCAACTAGAACTGTGTTCTATGTAAATTACATTCATGCGCAGGCCAAGGACCTTCTGTGGTAGCTCGAGGAGGATTCTCAGGGCTTTTCCCAGAATCTAGCGAATATGCGAATCAAATAGCATTACAAACAAGCGTGCCTGATTTGATTCTTCTCTGCAATTTGCAACTAACCAAAGATGGAGTTGGAATATGTCAACCAGAAGTCACACTTGGGAATACAACAAATGTAGAGACGGTGTACCCGAATCAAACCAAGTCCTACAAGGTGAATGGGAACGATGTTACCGGTTACTTTGCCTTCGATTATACAGCTGATCAGCTTCTTTCCAATGTTTCATGTAATGCTCAGAACCCCATTTCAGTTTTTACCGTGTTCTTCTGTTGGTTTTGATTCTATACTTGTTCTGTTACCTTGGAAGACAACTCCAGATGTTTCCAACTTTGGTTTTTCATGTTCTTCTTCTTATGCAGTGGTGCAAAATGTATTCACTCGGTCAAGTTACTTCGATGGTCAGATGCCCATTTCACTCGTGGATGATGTGAAAAATGCTCGTTCTCTAGGATTCTGGTTGAATGTTCAGGTGTCTGTGTCACCCACTTCCTGTTCTTTACTTCAGACAGCATGCTTTTTTTGCTGTTCCTCGTCTGGTTTATTGTATTCTGAAGATGTAATCTGCTTACTGGATCTAATATTTGTGCTTTCTGATTTGCTCCTTGCTTCCAGTACGATATGGTTTACACTGAGCACAAACTAAGCGTGGCATCATATGTTGAAACAACATTGAGAGGCGTCACTCACATTTCTTCTCCTGAAATTGGTTTCTTGAAGACAATAGGTCGGAGAGTGAACAGGGCCAGGACAAAACTCTTCTTCGTTTTCCTGGACAAAAATGCAACTGAACCCACAACTAACCAGACATATGGCTCTATGTTGGAAAATCTAGCTGCAATAAAGCCCTTTGTATCAGGAATTGTTGTCCCAAACTATTACATCTGGCCTGTAAACGCGGATGGTTATTTGGAAGCTCCCACAACTCTTGTAGCTGATGCTCACAAGCAGGGCTTGGAAGTGTATGCTTCTGGTTTTGCAAATGACTACCGTTCAAGTTACAATTATAGTTACGATCCATCAGCCGAGTACCTGCAGTTTATAGATAATTCCCAGTTCTCCGTTGACGGGTTGATCACAGATTTCCCTGCTACAGCATCAGGGGCTGTTGGTAAGACAATCCATGTCATGCATTTCTATCTGTTCATTTTCATCAAATCTTAGTAAAACAAGATTCAGGCAGGTCTTGTTTCAAGGAACGTCTTAATTTGATTGTCGGAGCATCTGTATAGCCTATATCACTAAATTGTATTCCTCAACTGACTCCACAACTTGTCTTTACAGCCTGCTATGCAGCATTCAATGCCACCACACCTGCAAAGGGTAGGACACTGCTCTTTAGACCATTTACACAAGACAAAAAACAGCACTAGTTAGTGTATTGAGAATGCTGCCTATATGCAGGAAAACCTCTGATCATAACTCATAATGGAGCAAGCGGTGTTTATGCTGGTTGCACTGATCTTGCTTATCAGCAAGCAGTTGATGATGGGGCTGACGTTATTGATTGCTCCGTCCAAATGTCGAAAGATGGGGTGGCTTTTTGTTCAGACTCAGTGGACCTTTCTGGAGAAACTACAGCTACGGCCACCTTCATGGCTCAATCTACCACAATTCCTGAACTTCAACCCGAAGCTGGAATCTTTTCATTTGATCTCACGTGGAGTGAAATTCAAACCTTGCAACGTAAATTCCTCACTCTTTTCCCTTGCACTTCTGTTTAAACAATACTCTCGACAAGCTTTTCTTGGCACCTCTTACTGTAAACCTTTCATATTTCAGCTCAACTCACAAGCCCTTACGGAGCTGCTGGCTTGCCGAGAAACCCTGCAAACAAGAACAAGGGAAAATTTGTGACTCTTGCTGAATTTCTAGAATTTGCTAAAGCCAAAGCTGTCTCTGGAGTTCTGATCAACATTGAGGTAAAGTTTATTCCTTTCTCTTTAATATCAACCTTAGCACCACTGTAACTTGTACTGTAGAGTTTTTTTTTTCAAAAATACCTTATACTGTAGAGTATTTATGAAAGAAATCAGATGAAATGGTTCAAACTTTTAATACACGTTCTATGATCTCAGAATGCAGCATACCTAGCATCAAAGAAGGGTCTTGACATTATATCTGCTGTTAACACCGCAATGAGCAATGCTACTTTTGACAAGCAATCTACTCAACAAGTCCTAATCCAATCGGATGACACTTCTGTATTGTCCAAGTTCCAAGGCGTTCCCACGTACAAGAGGGTACTGTTCCTGAAGAACGATATAGGCGATGCGCCAAAACAGCCAGTGGAAGAGATCAAAAAGTATGCTGATACAGTCATGCTGAGAAGACACTCCATCACTCCGACTAGTGATGGCTTCGCTCTCTCTACCACCAAAGTTGTACAGGAATTGCAAAATGCCAGCCTTTCGGTGTTCGTCCAAGTTCTGAGGAACGAGTTCATTTCGCTCGCATTTGATTATTATGCAGATCCAGCAATAGAAATTGCAAGCTACACCACTGGACTTCATCTCAATGGGGTGATGACCGAGTACCCTGCTACTGCAAGCAGATTTTTTAGTAAGTTCTATGCTATGCCATCTCTCAAGTTCCCAAGTTTTGGTTGTGGCCAAAACTTACTGATCTCATAACTCGATACGGTGCTACAGGAAATCCATGTTCTGATCCCACTGCCAATCTCCAATTCACCATCTTGCCAATAGAGCCTGGATCCTTGGTTAACATATTACCGAAGCAGTTGCAGCCAGAGGCTCAAGCCCCTTCGCCATCACTCACCCCCGCGGAGGTTATTGACCCACCACTACCAGCAGTAGCCAAAATCACCACCACCACACCCGAAGCTTCTGCACCAACAACACGTTCAAGCGATGGAGTGGCCAGAGTGGCTAATACAGGCCTTTCTTCTCTGGTGGCAATTGTGCTCTTGAGCTTACTTTCAATGGGATATTAGTTGCCATGACGTTCATTTGTTACCTTTTGCTGCTCTCCTAAGTAAAATCTTTGTTCACATTTGCTATATACATAACTGATTACCCAAAAAAATGAAACTCATTGGAAAGGGATCTTTACACAGAGCACTCAAATGGGTGTTTATAAATGTATAGAAACAACATTGACCATTATTTCTCTAACCAACTGCCATCAAGCACGCGTGCAAGCTGGAACCTACACGTTCAAAGTTTGATTCTAAATGAATACCAATATCTGATTGCACATTACTCAACAGATATAGAGAAAATATACTCTATGGTGCAACGCTAAGCTCAGGTAACGTCATCAGTTATAATGAGATTGAACGCGATGGAGATAACCAGAATATAGATAGACCAAAATCGAACTATACATGTGCGTGAGGGTTATTGGTTTGAGAAACAAGAAAAAAGCTTCCAACTTTAATACATTGCAGTAAAACCCAGATAGACAATGCACATTACAAGCAGTATCACAAAGTTTATACCTTTGGGTTGGTGTCTCAGATTCGCCTTTTCTCAGACTAGTAGGGAAGTAGTAAATTTAGAGCTATCTATAGCTGCAAATGAAGAGCTCCCTCCGTGAAAAGCGACCAAGAAGAGCCCAACATAACATTTATCACAGTCTCAGCCCCGCCAGATAACCCCAAGCTTTGCCCATATTCAAAGGCCTGGCTTTTCGCTCAGCCCCATCATCGTTGAAGAAGAAGAAGAAGCAAAGGGAAGCAACTTCGTCACATATATATATATATATATATATATATATACGCGCGCGCGCGCTTTTGTGTAGGTGTATATAGTTAATGGTGGTTGAAGGAGGGCTCAGATCAGAATAGGGATGAGACAGACACCGGTAGTGGCTGCAAACTTCTGTTGCCGGTGAAGAACACCCAAAGGGTAGTGCTTTCTCACCCGCCGTCCGCCGTGGCCTCGCTACTATCTCAGTCGTCTCACGAGAATACAGCCCTGGAAGACTGCGTCATAGCGTCATTGGCATTTACCATGAGAGAAGGAGAGAGAGAGAATTTGATACTTGCAAAGAAAGAAATGGAGATAAAGGGGTTGTTGAAGTCATCGGCTCCGACCAGAGGGGTCGATTCAACAGTCTGGCAAACTTTCAAAAAAAGAACCGCTCTTTCTTCTCATTAGGGAGTAGCCAGGCCAGGCCCAAGTCAAAGCCGATACAATAATTTCAGTTAATTCGAATTTTTAAAATAATATTATTTAATTTTTAATTTTTAAAATAATATATTTAAAAAAATTTCAATAAAATTAAATTACTTCTTTAATAATTCGATATTTAAATCAACCCAATTCATTGTTATCATTATAAAAAAGCGTAAAAGTAAATTACTATAACTCTTGTTCAAAAGGGATTGCGCTCATCGAATTTTAAACCTAATTTTATTAAAAAAAGTTTGGACTGAATCAAGTTTTGGCTTGATTGTCAGGCCCAATCAGACCTTAGACTAAGGTTCTACTCGTTATCATTCTTAGCCTCACATTTGTATCATTAACTGTAATTCAAAATAGATTTAGCTTCAAATTTAAGTTTGCATATTTTGATTTGAGTGAATTTAAAATTAAACTTAATTTATTTTTCTAAATCTTACTAATTATAAAATCTAAATCAATCAAAATTAGTTTAATAATTCTCAAAACTTAAAACTGAACTTGATAACATCCCTTATTCATAGAGAGTAGAAGGTGTTATCTTCATATCAAGATTTGGCATAAATAATGAACAGATCAAGCACTTTCTTATAATATAACCTTATAAAGAAAAAGATCTAATTTCAAATCAAGCACTTTCTAAGAGATAAATGTCATAAACTGACTAGAACTTATTATAATGATTATTGAAGTAGAACAACCAAAAACTTGGAATGCAATATGATAACAAAAAGTTTCTTTACTTTTATCATCTTAAATGAGTTACTGTCACTTAATCTTATTTCATTCCAAGTTATTGAATAGCTTTGGTGATTGATTTGTCTGGTACATGAAAAAGAATTTTACAATTTCTCAAATAAAAAAGAAGTCTTGTGTATCAATTAATAACAACCTGAATCAGTTGAACCAAGACAAAGATGAAAAGTGAAAGCAAGTGCAAGAGAAGTTGGTGCAAGCATGAACATCATCTTCTTGTTCCAATTTGTGCAAGCACCAAACATACCAAATGTAACGAAAAAAGAGAATTAAGTTGCAAGCAAAAGTTTGTATTTTTGAGATATAAATTAGGAAATCATCAGATTCTAAACCTTAAAAAGTTCTAGTTTGGAATATACCAATGCAGGCTGCTCTAACAAATTTCGCTCACCTCTCTCTCATGTGATGTCTGCACGATCGAGCATATCTACCAAAGTCATTCGTCTTGGGAACCTTGGTGGCAGCCTTAGATACATGGCATCCTCGATCTTGATTGGAAGATGCGTGGCAACGAACACGATCCCTCCCTGCTTTCGGTGCTCGGCGATAATGTACTCGAGCAACTTCACCCCTTCATCATCTAGTGCAACAGAAGGTTCATCCATCAACCAAATAGGGCGGTCAATGGCCAGCAGCCTAGCAAGCTGCAGCCTCTTCCTCTGGCCCATTGACAGCATTCTTGTCTTTTCTTTTGCCAATCTTCCAAGACCCATCAGCTCAAGAGCAGGCAAGGACTTACCTTGCTTGCCTTCAAGCAACTCGAACCACAAAATGTTTTCAAGGACATTAAACCGATCCTGGATGGCATCTTTCAGGGAGAGCCAGTTCAGCTGAAGTTTGTACTGCTGAAAAACTCCAGAATTGGTTATATCATGACCGTTCCAGAGGATTTGACCGGCAGATGGCTTAGAGAAACCGGCTAACATTCGTAAGAAGGTGGTCTTGCCCGAGCCATTACTGCCCATGAGCACAAGCGCCCCACCGTCGTGCATGGAGACATTTACATGCCGCAGAATTTGTTGAGCATTCCTCATGCAAGAGACATTGTCAAGTAGGATCCTAGGGAGAGGGACCTTTCGAAGAGGCATTAAGCTTCAGAACAAAATCCTATAGCTGTTGTTTGAGATTTAAAGGTTCCTCAATTGCTGCAAACCTCAACTTGAAGAAATTGAACTGAACTAGTTAAGCACCACTTGAATGATATGACACTGAACTTAGAGAGATACCTTCATCAAGTAAGAATCCTCTAGACAACCTTCATCGGAATGTGTAAAAACAGAAGAATTCATCACGCATATACAAAATAAGCAATCAATAATTAATGATTTATAAATTTTATTTTCAAATTATTATTATTATTTATTATCTTATCATTATCATTATTATTCTTTTTTTATTTTTTATTTTTTCCTCTCTTCATACGGATAATTTAAACAGTCTTTCTATCTAATATCTTCACATGTAAAATCATAAACATATTTCATTAAATCTCATTCGTACATTTACGTGGATTCAGAACAAAGTTGAATAGTGGTCAACTCATGTAATGTTGACTAGTCTTTTTTCATAAATTAAAAAAGTTATGATTCCCAAAACCCTTTATTAAGTGGGACCTCTGAATCATTCTTCTTTTGTTAAATTAAGAGCTAATAATTCAATTTGATATTTGAAACACATAGGTTCTAAGTAACAATGCAAGTCATAGACCAACCACTTCAAATATACATATACATGTATGATAATAAATTTAAAAGTGTTTAATTTTTAAAATTTTTTAATTTAGGATTAATTTTTTTTAATTTTGAAATTTTGTGCCTAATTAAATAAAATTAAAAAATTATTTTTATCAATGTGATATATCCACTAAATATTATAAATTAGATCTGTGAAAATAACATTTTGATAGTTAAACACTCAGTTAAAAGTTTTAAAAAGTATATACTAAATTGAAAAAATTATGAAAAATTAAAAACTTTTAAATTTATTATTGTATCCCCTTTGATTTATTTTTATTTCAACCATTATATTTAAAAATATAATTTATTTTTAATATTATTTAGCTATTATATATTTTTTGTTATATTCTTTTAGTTGTTCATTTAACTTATCAAGAAGTTTAAATTATAAGATTCCAATACATGTAACTCTAATATATATATATATATATATAATTAGTCATCTATCCTTCTTTTTAAGACTACTTTCTTTCTCTTGTTCAATGCACCAACCTCCAAGCATTCTATGGTCTTTTTGACCCGGTTCATTCCTTAAGGCTGAAGTGTGTACACTAATGGTAATTAGTTTTGATCAATTGGTGTTCTTTATTGGTTGGTGAATTTAGGTCCCAACTTTTAAAAGCTAGAGGTCCCAACTAATTAAGGCCTAGTCCAATTCATAACCCACCTATTGTCCTCATCAAAAAGCAAGCACTTTGGGCTTGTTTGGTAAAGAGTTAATAAGTTCTTTTTTATTTCAGCTAACTGATTTTATAAAAAAATTATTAAACTTGTTTGGTAAAAAACTAGTTGGGTTAATTGATTCAACCGAACCAGCTAATTTTTAGAAGCTCATAATGTTTCTAATCTATCACCCAATAACTTGCCCTCTCTTAAGGAAGCCTTTATAGGCATATCCTTACATGATAAAAATGTCTTATAGGGTTACATTGAACCTAATTATATTTTCTTTTATTATGAAAATTTTAACTTTTATTAAGAGTTATATAAATTATATTCTAAAAAATCACATGCTTTTTAGTATATGTAGTTCTCATATACTTAATTTTTTATTTGTTTTGAATCTAATTTGATTGAATTAAGATACCACAAAGTCCGATTGACTCAAGATTTAAAAAGATATTTTTACTATATTTAATAAAATAACATCCTTAATTAATTGCTCAATCGTTTCATTAATATGGTGTTGTTTTATTAGGTACAACAAAAATAACATTATTTTACTTAAACGGTCGAGTCAATTTAAATATGATTTAAACCTAATCAACTCGAACTTATTATATTAATTTTATATCCAATCGGACCAGATCAAATCGAAGTTTTTTATCATCTATATATATCCATCCAATCATTTATCAAATATGCAACATTAACAACTATGGGTTTCATTATTGTTATAAAAAGAAATTACTCTTTCCAATATTTTTCATATGTCAATGTTGTCGGATTTAAATTTAAACTCATGCATGTCATTTAGTTATTTGTAACCTTTTGCATTGTCCTTTTTCTTTATATCCAGCCAAAACCTCGTTAATGTTATTTGACAGAAGTATAGGCTGCCCACTAAGTTTGAATAATAAGTTTGAGTGAATAGGTTTTGACTTATGTTCTGCTCAAAATGTTGTAACAATGCCGGCTTATAATATAAATCTCAAAGCTCTATCCATGACCGGTAAATTAAATCGATTCGGATGAGAAAGAAATAGACAGTGGTGGTGACGATTTTGATCGGTGGCGGTGATAAGGGTTCCGGCTAAATCAAATCTAATGTCGCAACTCGATTCAAAAATATCAAAGTTTCTAAGCTTCAAGCCAAACAAACATGCAGGTTCATAAAGCAGTTGATGCATGCAAGAGCGTAATTCGAGGTTTGCATAGCAACAAGATTGCCTAGAGGGAGTTGGATAGGGTTAGTTTGTAATGCCACATTATTACTTTATGCACCTAGAAGTTTTGCAGCATACTTAACATATAAATTCATTTACATGTTACAGAACTTCATTTACTTCAAGCATACTTCAAGCAAATGAGCTACTTGCTGAAAATGAGCTAATCCACACAGTCAAGAACCTTAAATCAGAACCCACACAAAATCCCAATTCAGTTTGGCTATGTGGATTAGCTCAGCAGAATGGAGAAGGACATCAAGGAAAAATGAGGTTAATAGTTGGAAGAATATGTCTGCTTCGGAACCTAGAATGGAACTCAGCAGAATCAATGCAAAGTTCCCTTTAGAAGAGGTCATAGTTGCTGAAAATGCATTATTATCAGAATCTTCCACCGAAGGCCAAAAGGATCAGATTTCTGGTGGCACTGTTTGCAGAAATATTAATGCAACAGAAAGTGTTGAGGACCAATGTAAGGAGCTGAAACATTTTAGCAAGCGTTGGGCAGATTTCGTTGAAGAAGAAGAAGACATATTGTTACATGGAGAAGATGACTTTGATGATTGGGTTAACGGAGATGAACTTAAAAAGTTACTGCCATTACCCAGGGAAGCATTAAGCACTCCCCAAGTACTTGTTCGAGGCTTAACTATTATAATGAAAGCTAAGGCATTTCTTATAGCCGAAATAGCTCTATGGTTATTGATTATGAACATGGCAACAAATTAAAACAAAGGATTTGAAGTATGCTTGAAGTGCTCTAACTTACATGTTTTATGACTTGTTTCAATTGCTAATAACACCATTTATTCAATATTCAATTTGAAGTTCACCATAATTACGTTATGTTATAATCTGCTATTCTAAAGAAGTTAAGTTATGCAGTAGTGATTTACATCACAACAATTACTTATGTGTTCGTCTAATATCCCTTTACGTATATACTGCTATATACACTGCGGTAATTGTTCCAACAAGTAAACAGAGGATGAAATTCTCTGTTTTCATTTCTAAAAATCAACAACAATTTATCAATGCTCCAACAAGTTTGTAGAGGATGAAATTCTATTCAGACCAGTAATAATCTTCTCTCTGAAGATGATTAACAAATTTTCCTATCTTCCACAACATGAAGATAACCCAGGGAACCAATCTCTCCAACTACATTCATACTATATATAGCCTATTGAAAGAAATAAAAATTTTGTCAATGGTTAAATTCATTCACAACTAATTTTCACTACCACTGGTTTCCTCTTCTAGTTTTTACTCTAATGGAAATCTATCTGGGAACAAAGTCTAGTCAGTGCCATAACCCAGAAAACGTATACACCCTACAATCCATGTAATACCCCCCACAGATAACGCATCTTCAACATGATCTTAACCAATGACTCGCACGGATAAAGAAAAGAGACGGAAAGCAGATAAAAAACCACGTTGATAGCAAAACAAAAAAAAAAATAGCGGCAAAGTTAGGTTTACAAGAAACATACCTAATTCGTGCGATGGGCAGAGAAATGTTGGAGAAGACCGTAAAGAGCGAGAGAGACGAGAGCGAGGAGGACGAGAGCGACGGAGACGAGGGCGAGGAGCGTGAAGACGAGAGCCAGGGAGACGAGGATAAAACGGTCCGAACGTCTAAAGATTAATTCCGAGTTACCCAGATTCTTTAGCTATTCCCATGGGTCCGGGAATAATAAAACCTGAGAATGGTTATTCTAACTCATAGTTTTCTAACCAAACACAAGAACAGGTAATAAGATAGGAATGGAATTTCGATTCCCTTCACCCAAACATGCCTTAAGCAAAAGAAAACTATTTGATTGAGAAGGTAAATGGTGCAGAGGCGATGTGCAGAGGCGATGTGTTTTTAAAGTTTTACTAAAGAGTCTAAAGGAGTGTCAACAAATTATTTTCACAAGGTTTTCATTTTTTTTTTGTTGTAATAGTTTTTTAGATGCCTAAGTCCAAATAAAAAATTATTACAAGTATTGGGTCACCCTGCTACCTGCCATTACTTTCAAAACGACGTTGTTTTGAAAGTTTTTATTTAAAAAATCAAATGATGGGTAGGGCTATCCCAACCAGCCCGTGACCCGTCAGGTAATAACCCAAGTTATGGGCCAATCAGCTCTTAAATTGACTGAATCGCAAGCCGACTCATCTCGACTTACTAGGCTACAGGCTACTATGACCTATAGGTAGGCCACGTTGGACCGGGGTTAACATCCCTAATCTTAGCTATTAGTGGGCATAAATATTAATACAAAGATGACATATTCACGAGTGAACAAGGTGAAGTCCTATAAGTAAGAGAGTTAAATAAGCAATATCAATAAAAATTTAAGAGTAGGTAAGATTTGGCATCAATCTTTAAAGATTGAGGAGATTTAGATGCGACGCGAGATTGATAAAATGTGATTTTGTTATATTAATTGGATTTATCTTTTTAATTTTATGTTACTTTTTAGTATTCAATTAATAAAATTAATATTTATTTTATTTTAGGAAGTGACAAGTAAAAATTGGATCAAATTAAAATATTATTTATCGTCATATTTACTCAATTCAATTTGAAGACTTATTCTCAAGTTTATTATGTAGGGATTTTGATTTATTAAAAGTATTATTTCTAAAATATTTAAAGTTTATAGTTTTTGGATCCGAAAAGAAGAGGAAAGCATTACACATTCCTTCTCCGATGTTATCTCTACTCTTTCTTTGTTTTGTTTTCTCGCTTTAAGGATCCAACTTTTTAGAAATTTTCAGTTAAGTACCTAAAGTTTTTAAAATTTTTAATTAAACGAACAAATTTTTAAAATCTAAGATGTTCATTTCAAAATATTAGGTTTGTTAATAATTTATTAATTTGACTAAAGAAATTTTTGTTATTCATAATATATAGATATTTATATACATTTTTCCCCATTTCACTTTTTCAAATGAAGATCTGCATATTATAAATAACAAATATTTCATTATTCAAATCAATATATTACTCACAAAACTAACGTTTGGGCTAAGATATTAAGACTTTAAAAGTTTGTTCCCTTAATTGAAAATTTTAAAAATTTAGATTTTGAATTACAAAATCTTCAAAAGATTGAACAATCTAGGATTAATCATCCCTTGATTATTCTCGAGTGAAAATCCTTTTAGAAAGGCTCGACAAGCAATTCCCAAATTTGCATTTATAAAATTACAAGTTTTAATTTTATAATTAACTCCATACAGAGAAAAAAATTACTATAATTAATTAGGATATATTTTTAAAACAAAACATAGGATCTTTTATACGTAGAAACAATTAAAAATGTCATGTGATATACAATTGCATTTTAAGCATAAAAGCAACAATTGAATTAATACTAAGTTAAGTTTATAAAGAGGTAGAGGAATGGCTCATGGCTCTATTAGTCTTTTTAGTGGCTTCCCTTGCTTAAAGCTATTTTTATGATTATTTGAAAAAAAAGTTCTTTGCTAATTTTAGTTTATACATTAAAAGCATATTTGATTTATTGATTGATTACTTAAATGTTTTTTCTTTGACATATTTAATATGTTTACAAGGATGATATAATTAATAATTAATATATTATAGTATATTTATCTTAATGAGTCACTAAAGAATTATATTTAATTAAATAATTATTAGTGAAATTTGAACTATTTAATTGTATTGTAAATAATGTTTTAATACTCAATAACATAACTTAAACCTATAATTTAAAGGTTTGATTTTATTTTTCGAATTTTATAAATAATGTTTTAATACTCAATAACATAACTTAAACTTAGAATTTAAAGGTTTGATTTTATTTTTCGAATTTTAGGTACATCCAAAAGGCAACATTTATTAAAGAGTTGTTCAGGAAATACGTGATGAACCTAGAGATAGTATTTGGACCCGAGCCTAGCTTGATCAAATCAAGTTAACTGAGACTCAGGCAAGGCTTTGGGCACGGTTTGCCCAAGCCCGACCCCTATAATAAAAAAAGACAATCGATCGAGCATCGAATGTCAGCCCCAACTCAATTTTAGGTTGCCCAAGTCCTACTCAACCCGATGCATGATCCCTATTACAAAAAATGATGTTTTGCTATTTCTATTTTTTAAAAATAAAAAATAGGTAAAGTCGAACTGAGTTGGGTTGAAGTTAGGCTTAGTCGGATTGGTACTAAAGCTTAATTACCTCAAATTATGTCGGATTTAAACTCAAGCTTAGGTTTGACCTTAATAAAAATTATTAAGTCAAACTCAGGCTTTAACAGGCCTACTCATCGTCATTTAAAAGTTTAATTTTATTTTTCAAAATTTGAATACATCCGAAGACAACATTTATTAAACAATAGTTTGGAAAATATGTGATGAACTTAGAGATAGTACTTAGACTCAGGCCAAGCCTGATTGGATCGAGTTGATTGAGACTCAGGCAAAATTTTGGGCACGGTTTGCCCAGGCCCGACCCCTATAATAAAAAGTGACAATTGATCGAGCATCAAAAGTCGACCCCTACTCAATTTTAGGTTGCCCAGGCCTTACCCAACTCGATACTTGACCCTATAATAAAAAATGACATTTTTTATTTATATTTTTTTAAAATAAAGATTAGGTAGAGTTGGACTCAGTTAGGCTCAGGTTAATTTGGGGAACAACTATTTTCTCCACTTCACTGGCATTAACAAAATAGATTAATTTGGGGAAGTACATAAAAGAGTGGATTTTCTTCAACACCAATAGCATTTGACTTGATCTTCATCAACCTCTGCCTTAACCCTCCGACCCCAAACGATAGCTTAACTTCATTCCTCAATAATACCCACTCCATGTCCTTGAAGCTGAAAACCACAAGCATTTATTATATCTAGTTATATTAATTGTCTTTAAATAATAACAGTTTTAATTAAAAATATATGAAATTTAAAAGATTTTACCTAGTCTTGATAGATTCCACTCCCTATCATCAAAACTCAGAGCCCAAAAGAAGTATCCACCAATCCTCATCTCCTTCGCATACCTTAGCTTCTCCGCCGTTGATCTTGCATCATCATACCCTATCCATAGTGATCCTCCGTATGAATACGTCGACACTGTCTCTTGATCATACACCTCAGTCGCTCCATTGTCGGCGTTCCTACTCACCAACTGCCTGTAAGTCAGCACTCCTTCAACCGGTCCGGCGGCCAACGCCGGAGCTCCAATACCATTTACGTTCGGGTCCTTGAGCTGCCACGTCTTCCCATACTGTGGGAGCCCCATAACCAACTTGGTACGAGGTAATCCGGACCCAATCCATGACTTTAGTCCATAGCTCGTGCTTATGTTGCTCCGAGGATC
>JAOTAY010000190.1:1032338-1045597 GCA_025629805.1 Erythroxylum baracoense
TCTTTTTGAATGCTATGGATTCTTGCGTACTAATGTGTTAGGCTGTCATTTGGTATCTTCTACTTAGCGAGATTACTCGATTCCTGAGGTGTTTCTTCAATCGTCAAATGCTCCAAGAGGTTTTCGAGTTCAAGCTCCACTCGTAGGTTCTCTTGATTTCTAATGTGTTCATCTGGGTTGTTCACACTGGTTTTTGGGAAATTCTTGAGATTCCTTAAATACCCATGTGTTGAATTTGGGTTGTAAATTCGAGTTTTGAGGAAAGTTTGAAACTTTCAATGCCGTACTTGGCTGGTTACTAATGATTGTTTCGTTTTCTAGGTTTTTGTTTTCTTTCTTGAGTGTTTCTGAGTATAATCAAATAGAATGACCTATCAAGTTTATACTTTTTGGGCAAAAGAAGTTTGGGACTGTATGTGCAAGTGTTCGGTTGCAAGTTGTTTGCTGTTTTTCTTCATCTTTCTTACTTGTATTTTTGGTATTAGGTTTTTGTTTTGCTTGTTTTTTGAAATTACCCAGATTAAGGTGGGTTGTTGATGACTTATTTTTTTAGCATGTGTTTGAGAATGCGCTTCCTTTTGATCAAATTGAGCTAGCGTTTTGCCTTGCTCAAGATTTTTATAATTTCTGTATTCAACTTGTAATGCCATTTGAGAATCTTTTCAAGAAGACGAGGGATCCTTTTATCACGTATTTGAGATTCTGTTCTCTTATTGTTTACAAGACCTAGTTTCCCCTGATTAAGTTCCAAGGATCAGTTTTTTTTTTTTTTTGGAGTTCAATGGGTATTTGGGTTTGCCAGTGAAGTTCGAGGTCGAAGTCCATTGTCGACTTCCAAGTGCTAGGTATACACATTGCCTCTTCCTTTCGCCTTTTGCTTTCTTTGTCTTCTACTTGGGTTGTTGATGCATCCAAGTTTCTGGAATTGCTTTTAGTTGACAAGATTTGAGCTGGGGGTGATTCAGAATCATAAAGTTTTGATCTTTAAACAGGAGATGTTTTTTTTTATTTACTTTAACATCAAGTCTGGTTAATCCTAATATGTCCGTTTTACTTCTCCTCTTTCTAGGTAAAGGTCTCTTCTTTTTGAGTTTCGTATCCCTTTTGTTGTTGCTTATTTGTTTTGTTTTGTGCCGGTGGGTGCTGCTTCTTTTATATGGTCTTGCTTGGTCGTGTTTTGTTTGATCGGGGAGTGCTTGAGGTTTTTGGATTTTTGAGTTTCGTAGGTTTTTAACCCACAAGACTCTATTGAAACCAAAGTTCTTTGATTTAATTCTACAAAGTTTTTAGATTTATCAACTACTGGTTCATATATGCTTCTGATGATTATTTGTTTTCAATGGTCGTTTCTTCTTATATTGTTTGATATCGGTTGTTTTTAATGTGTTATTGTTTTCAATAGTCGTCTCTACTACTGGTTCATATCATAGTCAGGAAGATATCAGCTGTTTCCATATTCTTTGTAATGCCATACAGGTTAAATGAGATTACAAGTTCTAAAACTTGATAAATAAAGATAGAAGAGATGGCAAACTCACACAACGCAATACAAAACAGTATCACTAACTATAAATGAGATGAAAAACTCACAACTTTTGTCATTCAAAAGCCTTTTCAATACATTTTATCAAGAGGGTACAGACAAAAGGAGGAGCTTGAATCAAAACCAGTATAAATACTGCATACTTTTTGAGATTTGTTTCTACACTCGCATATAATATTTCTAGTAACCCAACAAAGAAGAGTTTCCTACAACCAAAAGAATCACCAGGACATATAATCAAACACCTTGCAGACAATACCAAAACACCAAACGGCGTCCACAATCTAATATGATATTGAAAGGAACATCATCTGAAAAGTGTGAAGCACAGAAAAGAATACCATAATAGCTCAAAGCAATATGTTTGCAACTGCGACTTTTTGGCGTTTATATATGCACGTAAAATAATAACAGGAGCAATCGGGATAGGCTTACTTTTGATGCGAGGGTTTCAAGGATTTTCAGATTTTTTTCTTTTATTTTTGTCGAAATTGAACAAAAACACCTGTAAATTGAAGATTAAACTATATAAAGGCTCGTTATTTGTTTAAGTTTGACAATCAGATCGAGTTGATTGCAACTTTTTTTCACCTTTTCGTCTTCATTGAGTCGCTCGTTGATTCAAACTAGAATACCATTTAGCTTTTCTAATGACAAAATGATTCGATTTTACCAATTTCAGGTCCATACTTAAAGATTTCTTGTGCCAAGACAATGATGTTAATCATGGAGAAACATTACGCTTCAATCCAAATGATAGGTACAACGTTGAATATGGGGTAGAGTGTGAAACCAAAGAAACATTCGGTTCTCTTCTTCAAATTGTTTACAAGTAAAACCTGGCGCACTGGCACAACAGATAATTTTGATGAATCTATTGCGCCCTGTATTCATCCAAATCCTCTCTTGCAGGATTCTGTACTCTGTCAACCTGACAATTCATCAGGGACACTACTGGACGTAGAATGCTTCCGAAATGCCAATGGCACTATCCAACATCCAACCATGGAAAGACCTAAAACATATCAATACCTGACAACTCCACCTTCTCTTAACTATGATTTCATTCTATATGATAGCCAGTAAAGCCCAAACTGCTTAATCAAGACAGACTAGTACCGTTGAATCATAAACTTACAATATCTTTCAGGAGTGTTAACAGGGGATTATGTCCTAACAGAAACATGCATTGTATCTCAAATCGAGCAGAGGAATGCAAACTGTTTATGCAATGCTTAATCATAACTCTTCCCACCTCTATTATTGCATCAATGACAATGCAAATTTCTCATAAAAGATTTTATCATTGCATTATAAAAAATGAGTGGATAAATAGTAATGAAAACTTTTTCACCCTAACTCGTTCCCAAGTTACAACAGGAACTTTCGAATATGTATGGTCCCAGTTTCCCGCTCTAACATCAAACATATTTACATGATCAATCAAGATTAGTGATACAATAAACCATTCTATATTCCATATCAACCCTTATTAGATTTTCGCAGAGTACAGAAAAGTTTTTTCTAACCTCCACCAGGAAATTCCTTTCACCAGAGCACCCCACAACTGGAAGATGTGCCCCACCTCATAAGGTGCTAACATCCACAAGGGCAAGATCTTGTAGCAGCATTTGCAGGTCCAGTTTATGACCATGTCAGTCCCGAAGTTGAGGCAAAGTAAACAGAATTGACACTAAAACGATTCTGTGTCACCATTTCAGTGACAAGTTCATAATACATCTACATATTAGTATGTAATGTTGAAGTACATGGCCGTCCATCTCAGAAACCCGAAAGAAAGTAATCTTAAATTCACATGTATGCTAGGACCTTTAGGGTACATGATAAAAGAATCAGGTCATGGATGAATTTCCATAAACTTGTAAGCAAAATGCACCTGACTGATGTTATTAATCATGGTATAAAATTAGTTGCCAATCCACCTTCTTTTTCTTGCTGGCCGCTCTGGTTTAACTTCTGAATCTGTATGATTGTCTGTTTTGGCAGCAGGTAGGGCCTCCGTTTCGATCTTTTTTATTGCCAGAGCATCTTTATCACTAGGCATTGGGAGCTTAAACCGCTCGCTTCTTTTCTTCAATTTCTCAACCGTGTCCAGGTGCCTATCCTCAACTGGTTTTGTATCTGAATCCTTATTCCCTATATCACCAGCAGCTTTCTCTTCAGCCAAGGTATGGCTTTGAACAGCTTCAACTCTTTTAGAGGGCTCATCAGCATGTTTACTGGCTTCTGAAGATCCACCGTTATTATTTTTATCCACCCCTTTAAACTTTAAAGAAGCAGATGCCTTACTGCTGATACCGTAATCTCTCTCCTTGTGACTGGTCCAGCGTTCCAACTTTGACCGTCCCCTCCTGGACTCTTGTTGTTCCTCATCAGAGGAAGCATCCTCCTTGCGTCTTTTTGAAGGGTTCTGTCGTACTGGAATCTCATTATGACCACCTCCCTGCCCATTAATGTTCTTTAATCCCTAAGCCAAAGGATAAAACAATCATGAAGAGCATACTAAACTCAGGTCAACTAACTTCATGGACAATCTAGACTCCAACTAAAGCACATCCAAGCTGAATATTAACTTGAATTGCTTAACATTACAACTTATGAAGCTGAAAATATAGTTTGTCAGAGAAAAACCAGTTCTAGGTCCACAAGCCACACCATTAACTGGACTCAGGGCAAAGCAATATAGCTATCAAATCATAGCCCTAAAATTTTACCAAGCAACTTCAAAATATAATCAGACAAGGAAAAAGACACTAAGCCTCTGTCCACTAAGCTAAATAATCCACTCCGCAGACCCTTGTAGAATATGTTTAAGATACTGGTTATAGCCATCAGAAAACCGTCATCGGCAGGATCAAAACATAGGACTGATCGTTTATAGTTTACTCCAATTTCCCTGACTAGATGTTACATAATGAACTTGGCCAAGGCAACAAAATCTTAAGTACAAACACTTCCCGTGAGCAAAAAGCACAGATTTTGCTAAATGTAACACATCAACCACATCATTATGAAGGACCGATGAAGCTACTTCCCACAATTAGTGCCATGGTCAGAATTACCAGTTACTTATTGTGTATTTTGATGGAAAGACAAAGAGCCTCTGACCTGTTTATAAGGGTCAATTAACTTGAAATAGTTGTACTACTCATGATTAGGATTCGTATCAACATGTGACTTAAGATTTGTGTCAGTTCCAAGGGAAGATATCACCTCCCCTACACCAGCATTTTACACTCTTTTGACAAGATTGAGACATACCATCTCACCAGGGTGACCACTCTGATCATCATGGTTTCTTCGTGAAGAACCAGAAGCACTACGATCACCCTCAGATTCTTTACTCTTCCTTGTATTTTCTTTAAGTTTTTTCTCTTGCATCTTTTGGTTATCAGTCCTATCCATTGCACGGTCTATTTGGGTACTGGATCTCTCCTGCCTGGATCTTTTCCCCTCGTCAGTATTTCCTCGTATATAAGCATCATCATATCCTCTATGATGAGAAAGATTTTCCTCCTCCAGTCGATCTCTTCTCTTCTGTTGTTCACTGTTTCGAACTGCATCTTTAAGATGGTACTCTTTGTCAGAAACTTTACTTTCATTCTTTATCCTGTTATTACTAGTCCATGCCTTGTCATCTGTACCACGTCCGCTCCTCATAGATCCCCTTCCTTCTTCCCTTTCTCGTTTTAGCAAGTTTTCTTCATGGGATTGTTTTAACCTGTACATCTCCTCCCTCTCCCTCGGCCTTTCTCCCCTGTCTCTGTGTAGCCAAACCTCATCTTTGTGCCTTGCAGAATGGTAATCATCAAGATTATCTCTAATTCTTTGTTGATCATCTCTCTTCCGTGGGTCGATAGCATCATCCCTTTCTCTTCTTCGACGACTAGTATTTTCTCTGTGGCCAAGTAAAATCTCATCCTTGTCAAGATGGTCTCTCCTTAAATATTCTTCATCCTTCTTTCTCTTGCCATGGTAATCATCTCCAATTTCATATCTACTCTTCGAACTGTCATCTCTTTCCCTGTGCCGTGAACTACCATCTTTATCATAAGGAACCCTGTAGCTCCCATTATACATTTGCTTCCTTGAATAAGGATGCTCATCTTTGTCAGTCCTTTCATTCTCCCGTATCTTACTTCTGTGACTCGATCCAATATCATCTCCACGATCCCTTTTCCTTGTATCTTCATTCCTAACTTTTTTGAAATGTGGATCTTCATCTCTACGTTGCCAAGATCCATCAGGAATTTCACGGTCCTTTCGCCGATCATAACCCTCAGTCTTTATATGCAAGTGTTGGGCCAAGGTAGATTCTGAATCCCTACGAGGATAAGAACCCTCTCTCCCTTTCGAAAACGTGCGACTTCTTTCCATTTCTTGTCTCACATCATGATCTCTTCTTCGCAAATCACGTTCATTTTCGTCAAGATGCCTCTTCACACTACCTCTGCGTGAAGAGCGTCCACCTTGGACAACTTCCTCCTCAACATCTTGCCATTTTTGATAATCTTTACTGCTCCCAGATCTTCCTTTGCTGTTTTCACTGCTTCTAGCCGCAGATTGATCAGAGCGGGAATTTGTAATTCGCCTGTTCACAGAATGATTTTTATTTCCATCTTTAAGGGCATCAGTTGTGGTTTCCTCATTCTCATTCACCTCGTCCTTTTCCATTCCAGAGCTCGCTTCAGCTAACACGTGCTCATCAGGAGTATCATCTTTTTCCTCCATGCTCAAGTCCTTTCCATCCTTAACTAGGACAGGAGATGATAGTGCAGAACTATGTTTATCGTCCTTGCTTTCAACTGATTCTTCCTCCACATTGTCAAGGAATTTTCTGTCCCTAGAGCTTCCGCTTACACTCAAACGAGGGGATCGATCGAGTGGTCTTCCTTGTATTTGCCTGTGAAGAAGAGGCAAGAGTTAAGAAATTTCACTCGTAAGTCAAGTCTTACTAACAGGAAACTAATAAAAAATCAAATAACAAAATCTGCAAGAGTTCAAGGAAATTTGGCATCGGGAAATATATTGATGCCTCAAAAAATTCAGTAGAAGTCATTTATAGTTCTATTCCAAAAATAGCATATTACCCAGCAAGGTAAAATTTGTAATTCCAAAAACTCCTCCTGTACAAGCTGTTGTGCAAAGTAAATTTTATTTCTTGAGGAAAATCTTAAGAGATCCAGAATGGTTTCCTTTTTGTTAAAGCAAGTATTTTACTGTTTTAGAAGGAAATCTCCTATTTAGTTTTTTTCCTATCTTGACAGCAACCTAAGACTTTTAAGAACCCATGCAATCTACTACCTTTCTTGTGATTCTAGTTAGGGACTTGTCAGTATTCATTTAATTCAAGAGGAATACACCTCTGTCTTAGCTTACTTGAGTAGCTACTGTTCCGATATCTCTTCACCTAAATTCTGTTAGCCACTGTAACTTAAGCTACTGCTTAGAGTAATTTAACTGCCCACTTGTTCCATTATCAGACAATTCCAACATTCCTCATATTTCACATCAATAGCTTAATTTTCCCATATTCTTCTAATAACTTCCATATTAATTAAAACACCTGAATATAATCCCAAGTGTCAATGTTTAGGTAACTTTTGCTTAATTTAAAGTTGCTTCTATAATCTGTCTAAGCCATCGATTAAGTAAATGACACCCAACCCTAGTCATTCCATACCTTCCCTCAATAGATGATGTCCCAACATCTCCACTAGGGTACATGGGAGGCTGCTTCCTAGAAGCTGGATGATATTGACCTGATGCTTCTGGGTGAAAAGGCAACCTGGCCTCCCCATCAGGTATACTATCCTGAACAGATTCCGTATACGGTGGCCTTCTTCCACCTCTTTGGCCAACATATGCCTGTGGCAAATCGTCAACATACTCAGTTTCCTTACGTGGTGTGTCATTTTCAGCTTCACGGCTTCTCCTAAAATCATCTCTAGGAGGGTCATTGGCCTCTCCATCCACTATGCCGTTTCCTGCTGAAGAATCGTCATCCAACAAGTCCTGGCAAATAATCTGTTCATTCAAAAAATCCAGTTAGTTCACTTAGCATTCATGATCATCACAATCAGAGACTATTATGATTATTACCTCAATGATAGCATCAGAATCACGAACTCTGGGTGGTCGTGTATCGATGGACGGGAGGCGCTCACCATAACCTGTTTCAACTTGTATTGCTCTTCCAGTTGGCTATTAGACAAATAAATGTAATCAGTGGGTCTTCAAACTGGTGTGAAACTAAACACAATCTATCATGAACAACTGAAATGATTAAAACTGAAGGGAAAAATTTATGCTTAAACAATATGAGACGAAAAGGCTGAAGTCTTTGTATGGGTGTGTGCATGAGAGAGAGACAGAGACGGAGAGCCTTCCAGCTCTGCTTTCATCAAGGAACAAAACATCATCACTTGATTTAAAGAAAACAACTTAATGAACAATAAGAAAATCAAAATAAACTTCTTGTTCTGAAGAAAAAATAGAAGATTGAATGATGTAGCTGAAGCATACTATAGGTGGCCGCACTCGAGCAGATCCTTTTGCTATATCATTTTGTCCAGCATCTGTCTTTCCAAAATTCGAATTATCAACTGGAACATCAATACCACTTGCAGCAGCTAATTCTGGTGGCAGATCTGGATCATATTCCTAAAATGAAAATAACAGAAAGTAGAAATTTACTTTGCTCTTTACCAAGTAAAACAATAAAGGAAACACAGCAACAGATGGCAGCTGTCTTCTATGCCAATTATACATGGCCATTTCATACCTGTTCAGTGCGTCCACTTTCATAAACACGAATTTTGCTTTGCATTGTAGTTTCCAAGCGGTGTTGTTCCTACAAAATGGAATCCTGTAAGCATTTATTTATTTGAAGAACAAGAACTTTAAAGCTCTAATTTTACCAGCTGTTTGCAATAATCTTTCCAGCTTTCCTCATTCAAACCGAAGTTAAAGAAGTCTGAAATGTCCACAACAGGATATTTCCATGGCTTCTCCTCAAAGCTATCAATGTCAACATCAAAAATGGTCCTGAAATCATATATAGAAGCAATAAGTAATTCAACAGGTAAAACAATTGCCATATTCTATAGCTTACTACTTACTACATATACTACAATGCTGATCTTCTGCCACTACAGAAACTATTATGAGATGAATACGCCCCATAACCTTTGATTCAGCTTGCCAATGCCACCACAAGTAAACAATATGGCATAGAGGATAAACATCAACTTATCCAAACTCAAACCAAGATGTTTCTCACTAAACGAGCAATTGTGAATAGAAAGAACTAAGAGTTTGAAGTATATAGTTCAACCTAACCACAAAAAGAGGCACATGTTTACAATTTAACAGCAAAAAATACCTGGATTGCAATCCAGCATAATTTTTTTGAAGGTACACAAGCCAATGTATTTTATTAATCAATTCCATGAATTATACACATTCTTTATGTAAAAAAAAAGAAAATAAAATAGCTCGACCCATTTCTACATCTAATTTTTCAAAACCATACACCCATTATCTTAACTAACATTCTTTGCTTAGAACAAGAGAAAAATTAATGATCCATTCAACCAGTTTTAAGTGTTAACCATCCAGCCAAGGGTGAAAATACTTGACATATAGAACGAGAAAAGAAGATTGACAACCAATGAAATCATATGCACACTCCAGAAGGAAAAAATTCAGCTTATGCAGTTGAAGAAAATGTTACTTGTGGGAAGGAAGTGTGAACTCCAGACCACCACCATAACCCCGCCCCGCCATGTTGTTGCCCCAAGCAGTCCCATAACCTGGATGAAAACCCTTCTGCATTTGAGTTCCACTTTTCATTCCTGTCGGTCGCCAATCACCTCTACCTCGACCAGTTATAGCACCCATGATAATAGGAGGGCGAACTTGACCTGGAGCTCCTCCAGGACCAAAAGCTGTAGCTCCAGGAATTGGTGCTGCACCAGGCCTTACATACTGCATCCCCAGTAAGAAATAAGCAATTAAACAAACTAGAAAATACACTGGCAGAAAATATGAAGCCCCACAAGTCACTGAAACAATTGTACATGGCATCTAAATTCAAGCTTTACACATGCTCCAACGCCTAGTAGAGGACAATATGGAGAGTGTTAGGGTTAAAGTCAAATCAACTAGAACACCTTTACTCTGTCCTAAAAATGCATAACATCTATCAAGACCTTGTGCAAACAGGCGTGTACTGGTTAAATTTGTAAACTATTGATGGTATGTTACCACCAATCGCAACTTACAAGTAATCTGAACCCTCTTAATCAGAAAGAAGGTTTTGGTACAAGCATAGTGAAGCAGAGAAACAAGGCTGAAGATTTGAGAGAGGCACTTTTTAGGTCGAACATCTTAAAAAGTGAGCGAAAAGATTTAAGACGGTAAAAATCAATATGAGACTCTAAAACAAAACCAGACATCAGATTGCAAGTTCAAAACTAAAGAGTTCAATTAGTAGTAGTAGTTCAGTGAAAAGGGGCCTAAATATTATAATCTCCAACTAAGGTTAACCACTTGATGGAAGACTAGCAAACCTTACATGAAATAGAGGGAGTTTAAAAAAAAGTTAAGTCCAATTAGCCGTCCTGTGATCTTCTGAAGTAATAGAATAATGGTTAATTGAAGCAATTTGGACGTTCTCATGGAGGGCACCAACTGGCTGTATTCTAAATGAAATTTTCTAATCAAGTTAGTATTCTTTTCTACCTATTTTCCTTTCAACTGAACAAGGAAATGATTTTGCCATACGAAGCCATGAAAAATGCTCCCAGTTAAGTGATCTATGGTGTTCTTTGTCACAAGTAATTTGTCCAAAATCCAAAATGTTAGCTAAGATCATTTCCTCCTTTAAGCCGTTAACCATGTGGTATTTCCACCATCATAGGTATACAAGTCAACCAGAGAACATTGAAATTGAGCCTATGAGCCCAATTGCCACAAGCTAAGTATGCAACAATTAAATTAACAAAGTCAATGCAACCCCAGGATTGGAACCTTCTCTCTGAAACTTTTATTTCATCTAAAGATGTTTATTGGACTGCTTAGGCATATCAAGACCACAAGATAGTGAACGGAGAACAGCTCAACTCTCATCCAAGGGAGGCAATGGACATCCAAAGGTCTTTGATGACTGAAATCAGGGTTCTCAGAGATATTTTGCCATATTTTGCCATAATGATTAGATATTTATCAATCACTAATCTCAGTGCAGAGCTTTCCATCTAATCATTGAGGGGAGCAACCAAGATGAAGAAGTGCAATGATTGGAACTGTTTTCCGAAATTCCACATTGTCATCTATGGCTGTAAAAGATTCTATGTCTTCATTCTCAGAAAACCAAGTCAGCCACAGACAGGCGTGCAAAATTTCAAAGATCAGAATTCAAAATTGAGTACCAAAACTTCTTTTGTAGGTTCTGTAGCTTGACGTCAAAACTTGGGTCAAAAAATTAGAACATCAATACAAATGAGTATTAGAGACAAAGCTGTCAAGCAAAATACAAAACCACACCGCTCAGTGCCTATTAATCACTTAATAATAGACTGCAAGCCACTATCATTGAACTTCAAGTAATATTTATAAATAAGTAAGTTCCACCTTTATCATTCAATTTCTTCAAAACTTGGAAACCATGTACAACACTCTACAAACTATGTAATCTTGAAGAACAGCAAGGGGCAGAACATGAACCCCATTTACAAGATTAAATAAACACCGTGTATAAGATTAAAGAAACCATCTTTGCTTTTACTTTTCTCTAACAGCATACAACAACAACAACAGCAGCAGCAGCAGCGTCACTGACCTTAAACTGAGAATGAAAGGAGTGATGATAAGGATGACCGCTGTACCCAATCTTGGGCACCACCATTGCATTTCCTTTTCCTGCAGCCTCTCCACCTTCCTTCCTCTCCCCTTCTGCTCCGACAACAGTAGCATCTTCTCCACCTCCCCAGTCCTGCTCCTCCATGGGCTGGTTGGGCTCTCCATCAGCCACAATTACAAAATTGTCCTCATCACCTTCGTCGTCCTCAACTCCTCTCTTCATGCCCATTGGTCCATGGGTGTTATCATTCAACACTATCTGCAAATCATCTTCACTGTCACTATCTTCCTCCTCCCAATCTTCTTCTCTTTCTCCACCCGTCTCAGCTCCGCCTCTCACGGCAACGGCGGAATCTTCAACACTAACGGAAAGCCCCGGGATCGCCGGAGCCGAGTCCTCGATGGTGTGAGTCTCCTCGATGTCAAATTTCACATCTTTATCATCACCCTCGAACTGAAAACCACTCAAATCACGGGAATTTGCATCGTTGTTGGTCGCTGCAAGAGGGACCAAAACCCTAGGTCCGGCGGCGGAAGCGGGACCAGATGGGCCCAATTTCGGTGGGGAAACAGGCGGGACTTGATTAGAAACGGCACGGGACGAGCCGCAAAGGATCTCGTCGTCCTCCTGGTCGCCAAGTAGGTTGAGATCGATCGGCCGGTGAGGGGGTTGAGGTCCAGGAGCAGAAGCATGGGTAGGAGGAGCAGAAGATGAAAAGGGAGGCAAAACATCGGTGTACAGATCTCCGAATTCATCTTCATCTTCCATTACACAAACCGAAAGAATCGAACAAAAAAGAGAAGAGGAAACTCAGAGAAAGCTGAGCCTTCGAGAGGGACAGATGACGAGAGAACAGACGCGAAGTTTGGGAGGGGAGGAGAAAGGGTTTTGATTCGAGGTTTGTGGGCGATGGAGGCTAGGTGGGCTTCTACTCTGGGCTTCTTTAGCTCTTTTTATATTTAATATGACAATTGCGTAGAAATTGAAAATTTGGAGCAAAGATTTCAGTGAAGGTATTAATTAATTATGGTACTGACTGAAATATATATATTTGTTTATATGACTTTTCTAATAAAAATTTAGTAATTAAACTAAAAGGAAGGATTATTGTGGTATTATCTTATGTTTTCTTAAGGAATGGATAAGATATTTAAAATCAAAGAAAATGAATGTAAGAAAGAGAAGAGAAAGGAGAAAGAAGAAACTATTTTTCTTTTAATATATTGCTTCAACTTCATCTACCTTTTATAGGCAAATTTTTGCTGACAACCTTTATCAAAAGTCCATCTTGATAGGTGGAGTATCATTCACTCATTTTCTAACACTCCCCCTTGAATGACAAGACACTATAAATTATACAAATAATACAGCCTCGTTAAAAACTTTGCTAAATAAAAACCCAGTGGGAAAAAATTTAGCGAAAGAAAAAGAGTGCAGTGTATAATTTACCCCCTACTGATGACATCTGTAATTCTTCACATACTATGTAGATGTCGCATTCCTATATGATAACTATGTTTTCTGAAAGTTGCAGTTGGAAGTGCCTTTGTGAAGAGATCAGCCGAATTGTGGCTGGACATGACATATTGAACATCAATATCGTTTTTCTTCATGAGCTCTTGGGTGTGTGCAAAGAATTTTGGGAGTATATGCTTCGTCCGATCATTCTTGATATATCCTTCCTTCACCTGATCAATACATGCTGAGTTATCTTCATACAAAACGGTTGGACTTTTCTCTACTGGAAGACCGCACAATGTCTTGATATGATGTATCATCGATCTGAGCCATACACATTCTCTACTTGTTTCATGCAATGCAATAATTTCT
>JAOTAY010000190.1:1081325-1124213 GCA_025629805.1 Erythroxylum baracoense
TATCTATGATGATTTTATTGATGCTGCAGGGGATGAAAAAGTCCCCTGGGTCCTCCTTCTTCTGTGCGATATTGGGGTCTTTTTCTGAAACTTGCTCCTTCTTCTTAACGGATTCCTGTAACTTGAGCTTTGTCTATACTTGTTTCGTCACTTCTTCATGGTTTAATCTCCTGTAATTTCCTTTCTGCCCTCTTTGCATATAACTCCGGCTACTATGAAATAGGGAATAGAAATACACATCGAGTTGCCTTAAGAGACTCAATCACTCGCTCACTTGGGAGGTTTCCTTTAATTACTTGATTTCCTCCATCTTCTTCTTTCTTTACCTGTTTCGGTTCTTCATACACTTCTTTTAATTTTTTTCAAGCTTCTTGAATTGAATGGTACTCAAAAGAAAATAAAAAAAGGGAGGTGTTCATAATTGGTTATTAAAAAAACTCAATTATTGTTTTAATTATTTCATTTATTTTTAAATAATAAAGTTATTTTAATTAATAAAATTATTGAAAATTTTTCTCAAGTTTTTATTTTTAAATTTCTATTTAAATTTTGTAAACATGCGTATCATTTTTTTAACAAAAGAACCCACAGTTGCTATCCTTTAGATCCGTATTAGGTAAACCTTCGAATTGACGTAATAACCTACAAATCACGTCAATCGGGTATTTTGTACTAGGCAATTCTTGTATGACAGGCTTGATTGAAAAAGTGTAGATAGGAGGATTCGAACACATGACCTTTAATGCTATGTCCCCTACTCTATCAACTCGACTGCCCATAGAAGGCTACAACATATCACATTTGTACTAATTAAATGTTGTTAATATAACGATATAATTTAGTTCGTAAATCTGAACTTGAGCTAACTAAACTTAATTTAAAATGATAATTTAATACAATTACGATAAAATATTAATTTTAGTCAAGTTTAATTATTTTAGGTAATATTTAAGAAATGAGATGGGTCATTATAACAGTGATATAAAAAATTTTAAAATTAATTAAACTACAAAACTATATTTTAATACTTTAAATATATATTTAGAAACCATGCCAATGGAAACTTTTAATGAAGTTTGAAGCAAAGCATACAATTAATAATAAACAACCTACAACTTTTATATTTTTAGTTGAACATTGAATAAACCCTCAAATTTGCATTATAATTTGCTAATTATGTATTTCAAATGAGTCCAATTATAAGTTAAAGAGAAAAAAAATCAAAGTTTAAGTCTAAATAATTAAACCTAAATCTATTAAATTTAATGTAATATATTAATTTCGTATTAGTTCAATTTATGTTAATTTGTCATCCTTTTCAAAGAATGTATCAAATCTAATCTCAATTGCAAAATCGATTTTAAATACTCGTGTATAATTTCTAGGTCGTTATTAATATTTTATAAGCCTTAGTTAAAATAATTTTGTCTTTTTTGTTTTTTTATAAATGTTGTGAGTTGGTCTTTGTAAAAAATAAAATGAGATAAAATAAAGGCGGGACAAAAGTAAGCCCTGAATATGCGCCCATTGTGTCCTTGTCCAATACGGAGTCCAATAAATTCAAATCTGAACAAGCTTTAGTACTCAAGAGCAAGCCCAAATGATGTAACATCTAATAATCATAAAAGTTTAATCGATTTGGTTAGTTTAATCATTAAAATTTTGAATCAACTAATCTTTTAGTTTGGCTTTTAGTTTTTAAGTTTGATTTACTTTAATAATTCTTGTTGTTAAAAATCGGTTAATTTATTAATTGATTAATCAATTTTTATAACATATAATAATTTAATTAAATTCCATTTAAAAAATTTATTTTTAATTAAACTTCAAATTATTTTATAAATAATGATAGCCTTTTTTAATTATATTTCAAAATTTAAAATTTTATGTAATTTTTAGCTAATTTTATGATAATTTAATAACAATCAAACTTTTAATTTTTATTTTATTTGTTTAATTTTCAGTTAAAATTTTAAAATATTAATAGCATCTGTTCCGAGTCTTCTGACAGTAACTGTGTCCATCCTGTGGCTCTTCTGTTCCTGGTACAAACGTGCTCCCCCAAGAACTGTACACACATAAGCCACCAACAATCAATCATTAAAGCCTTCTCTTATCCTGCTGTGCAGCCCAGCCGCTCCTCTCCATTTTGAGTCATGGGTTTTCCTTTGGCCGTGTGCCCGAGAGGTTCTAGAATGGTATCAGAGTCATAGATTTTCGCTCTTCAGAGTGGTAACCCAGAGTGGCCTCAAATAGCTTTTGTGCTGTTCCCTGCCCTCAGGTCTTGGACAGCCTTCATTTGTTCCGCGGTCTAAGGTGGTAAGTTCGCTTTCGATATGTACATACTGATCTTTCTGCGCGTTTAGAGTAGACTTGACTTCATGGACAATAGTTAATCCCTACATTTTGGGATCCAGCCGTGTTTGCTCTTCCAGTTAATAACCCCACTTGACTTCTTGAACCGTATTTCATATTATTGATAGAAGAGTCAAGAAATTTGTTAAGCTTGTCAATAAAAATTAATGATGGTCTACCTATGGACTCCAATATTTCCTCTAACGTGAAGAAGGAATGCTCTCCGTTCTACACGTTACTTGGAAAAGATAACAGATAAAAGACTTGGATTAGTCATGAAAGGAAGGTTTTAGTCCTGTAGTAGACTTGACATTACTAATATACATAATCTTCATTTTTTAAAATAAATTAGTCGTCATTAAAAGAAAAAAACTCGAATTAGTCATCCAAGGAATTTCCGTAACGCTAAAGTGATCACTTTAGTTGATTGAGTTTAGAATAGACTTCATACTTCTTGAACAATAATTCATCCTATATTGTCATTTAGCATCAGAAATTTCTGTAATACTAAAGTGATCAATTTAGTTGACTGACTTTATAAACGATGAATGAAAATTAAATCTATTAGAGGATACTAAAATCTCTCGTCTTGTATGTTCTCTCACGAACAATGAGTATAAGACTTTAAAATTAAAAAAAGTAGAAAATATAAAATCAATTATTTTAGACTTTTAGATTTCATTCTTTACCAATAATTTATATTATTAATCGATATAATTTTTAGTATCTTCTATTAAATTTAATTTTCATTTATTGATATTCGTCAATACTTTAAAATTAAATGAAGGGAAAACGGAACAAATAAAATCAATTCTCACAGTATGTTTCAAGTCTGGCTCTTGACTAATAATTTATATTCTTATTCGATATAATTTTATCACAATATAAAAAAAATTACATTAAATTTTCCTTTAATAAATTTTTATAAAGATTATATATTCCAATCATTAATTTTGTTTTAACAAGATATTATTATAATCTAACATCTTAAAAATATCTTGATAATATTATCAAGATATTGTTAAGAAGTTGATTTTTAACGTAATATTATTATCAAAATTGCATATTACGATATTTTATATTAATTTCTTTAACAATTACTTAACTTGATTTTATTGATATTTTTATTCTTATAATAATTATTATTTATAATTTATTTAAAATAATAATAATTTATAAATGATTGAAAATTTTTGATTAATTATTTATATAATATAAACATTTTAATTATTTATCTACAAAATAAATCATAAAATAACTAAATTTTAACTTTGTTTAATACCATATTAAATACGCATAATCTTAATTTCATCGTTCCTATTATGATTCTCATTTTTTATTACCATTCCCAATTTTTTATTCCTATTTCTTCATTTTTTAATGAGACCAAGACATATGTACATATTTTATAAGTTTTAAAAAAAATATGAAAGTGATTAATAAAGATGGCTCAAATCTCATAAAAAGTTTTAAACCTCAGCCTTTGGGACAAAAGGCAAAAAAATCATAACCTAACTAAAACTTCTTAAATGAAACAAAACTTGTTATTATTTTAAAAGTTGCAGTGTTGAACAAGTTGGGAGTTGTACGATGACTTGGTAACTTCTCTTTTGAGATATAAATGTTCTGATACTGATCTTTTTACGCGTGTGTTTGGAGTAAACTTCACTTCATGAACAATTATTCATGCCAACATTATGGGATCATTAATCACTCCCAAGTGGTCCAACCATGTTTGTTCTTCTAATAAATTCACTTGACTTCTTGAACCGTATTGAATACACGTTACAATGAGTTGGCAACTTTTGCTTTCATACTTAACTGTTCTGATGGTGATATCTTATCGTGTATATGTAGACTTCATACTTCTTGATCAATAATTTCTATCACATTTTTAATGGCCCTAAGTCAAGGTCTCCGAAATAAACGAAAAGAGTTTTGTAAGGTTCCCATGCAGAAACTTACTTTTCAAAAAGAAAATTAAAGTTGACGTCCTAGTCTTTACACGGAGAAACTCAAAACTTGTATATAAAATGTTGAAGCTACTTACTTGGTGAGTGCCCGAGACTGAGAGGTGGATATTGAGAAGAATTAATAGGTTGGTTGAGACTTGAAATTGAGATGTGGCTTACAAACAAGTATTGCTATTGGGGGGTAGTAGTAATAGTATTATTAGCCAATATTACATCCCAAGGGTTGCTGTGTTATGGCTGTTCCTCACAAGAAAGAATTGCCCTTTTACAACTCAAATCACATTTCCCACAATTACCTACTGGGTGGATAGGTGCTGATTGTTGTACTTGGTATGGAGTTATATGCAACCCAATAACGAGTCGAGTTTCTGAGCTCAGTATCAGGAACATTTATGATGAGCCCTTTACCTTGATCGTTCGGAGCTCAAATGTCTGGTTCGAGGCTGATTATGAGGGAAGAAATTGGTACCTAAATGCTTCTCTATTTCTTCCCTTTCAAGAATTGACAAATCTCGACTTGTCAAACAATTTTATTGCAGGTTGTGTGGAGAATGGAGGTAAGTTTCTTTGTCTTTTAATGTTTAAATAGTAACAATTTTCTTAAATTCCTTATTCCATTTGCACTGCACGATGAAATAGTATTTATATACAACTTTTTATTTAACTTCTGCAACTCCTACTTTCTCTTGCAGGTTTTGAGACACTAGTAACACTTGAAAATTTGGAGTCCCTTAGTTTGGGTTCTAATAGTTTCAACAACAGCATATTATCATCTATGGGTGTGCTTTCTCTCAAAAACTTGGATCTGGGGTACAATGCGATAAATGGATCAATAAATATGACAGGTTAGAAAAATACGATATTTTGTTGTCTAAAATTGGATTCACTAAACCACTTGAAGGAGCTGTATTTAAGTGGAAACGAGGCTTTCTTTATTAAGTTTGAAGCTGTTGATCATATATTAATATGATCAATAAATTTCTGATAAGTCTCTCTCTCTTATTCTTTAGAATTGAATCCTTTAAATCATTTGGAGGAGCTGTATTTAGGTGGAAATAAAATCATCAAATTTGAGTCTTCCAAAGGTAGTGCTTCAACAAAAGAATGTTTTAAATGCTCAATAATATATTTATTTACTCTTAATTTCTTAATATCTGATCATTGATCACAATGAAACAGGTACAAAAGGTTTCAGCAACTTAACTGCTCTTTATCTTAATGGTCTTGTCAACAATGCAACAGACGAATTGCTAGAATCATTGGGAGAATTCCACAATCTTAAGAACCTTTCTCTGTCTTATACCTATTTAAGAGGAGCAATGTTTCGTCATCAAAGTACGTACGTAAATTATGTGACAAATAACAATAAAACTTAATGTCCAAAATATTATATGCATTGTATTATAACTTTCACAGGATACAGTTTGATAGAGCTGTCCCTATACGGTTCTTATTTGGATGAAAACTTCCTCCAAAGCCTTGAGTTGCTACCTTCACTTAAGGTTTTAAACATTCAAGGATTACAGTTCGCCGGCGGTCTTCCAACATCTCAAGGTTAATTACCAACTTTTCAACTTCCATAGAATAACGAGTTTTTAGTTTTCGGTTAGTTCAAGTGAAGAAATTACGTAGTCTGTTATTTATTATCAGATAAACTATATTAAAATTACTTAACATATTTTATAATTATTTTTTAAATGCAAACATACATTTAGAGTCACATGTAGATTGTTAATCAATAAAATAAATAGCTTCTATTAATATTTTTAGTATTTTTATAAAATTAATATATCGAAATAAAAACATATAATTTACCTATTCTCAACAAAATAGTTTTAAATAAATTTTAACTACGGATGAAATATATGGAAATAATAATAGTAATTACAAAGAATTTTTAAATAACATAATTTTTATATAATCCATCTTTTTAAAATTTATGTTTTAAAAAACCACTTTAAAATAAAAAACAATAATAAATAAATAAAATTGATCTCTTTTGTCATCTTAGGTTTTCCTCACCTGAACAATTTGGAGGGATTGGATTTAAGCGGCTACGCTCTCAATAATAAGATTGTGCTAAGTATCGGAAATCTAACATCACTTCGGTACTTATACTTGGCGGCTTGTGGACTAAGTGGCCATATACCTCAGAGTAAGTTCTTGAGAATACATCTTTGACAATAGCATATTATAATCGTTTAAGTTATAATCTTTTGGAGTCCCTTGGTTTAAGCTATAATCGTTTCAACAATAGCATATTATCATCTCTGGGTGTGCTTTCTCTCAAAAACTTGGATATGGACTACAATGCTATAAGTGGATCAATAAATGTGACAGGTTAGAAAAATATGATATTTTTTTGTATAAAATTGGATTCATTAAGTCATTTGAAATAGCTGTATTTAAGTGAAAACGAGGCTTTTCTTATTAAGTTTGAAGCTATTGATATATTAACATGATCAATAAGCTTATGATAAATCTCTCTTTTATTCTTTAGAATTGAATGCTTTAAATCATTTGGAGGAGCTGGATTTAAGCAGAAATGAAATTATCAAATTTGAGTCTTCCAAAGGTAGTGCTTCAATAAAAGAATGTTTTAAATGCTAAATAATATATTTATTTACTCTTAATTTTTAATAACAGATTATTGATCACAATGAAACAGGCACAAAAGGTTTCAGCAACTTAACTGCTCTTTATCTTAATGGTCTTGTCAACAATGTGACAGACGAATTGCTAGAGTCATTGGGAGAATTCCACAATCTTAAGAACCTTTCTTTGTCTGGTAACAACTTAAGAGGAGTAATGTTTCGTCATCAAAGTACGTACGTAAATTATGTGACAAATAACATTAAAATTTAATGTCCAAAATATTATATGCATTGCATTATAACTTTTACAGGATATAGTTTGATAAAGTTGTCCCTGTACGGATCTTATCTGGATGAAGACTTCCTCCAAAGCCTTGAGTTACTGCCTTCACTTAAGGTGTTAGATATGTCATACATACAAGAATTACAGATCGGTCTTCCAGCTTCTCAAGGTAAATTACAAACTTTTTAACTTCTATGGAATAGTTTTCGACAAATCACTTGAACTAATTATTAAGTCTATTATTTATTATCATATAAACTATATTGAAATCATTTGTGTAACATAATTTATGATTATTTTTTAAATGCAAACATACTTTTAGAGTCATATGTAAATTGTTAATCATAAAATAATTAGTTTTATTGATTTTTTTGTGTTTTATAAAATTAATGTATCTTATTTTATTACCTTAATATTATAAAATATCTTTATACTGTCGAAATAAAAATATATAACTTACGTATTCTCTTTAACAAAATAGATTAAGATAAAGTTTAATTATGAATAAAATATATGAAAAATAATATTTTCAATTAGAAAGATTTTTTTAAATAATAGATTTTTATATAATCATTTAAAAAAATATTTTTGGAAATCATATTTCAAAAAATAAAAGAATATAGTAATTGAAAAATAAATAAATAAATGAGATCCAATTATATTTTATTTATCTCAGCTATTTGTCTAATTTTATTTCTTTTATCATTGTAGGTTTTGCTCATCTGAATAATTTGGAGCAATTAGACTTAAGCAACTCTGCTCTCAATTATAAGATTTTGCAAAGCATCAGAAATCTAACATCACTTCAATATTTAAACTTGGAAGGTTGTGGACAAAGTGGCGATATAACTCATAGTAAGTTCATGAAAATATATCTTTGACGACTAACCCTTCAATTTTGTAACAATTATAACATTTTTTACAATGTTGCAGGCTTATGTGTTTTGAAAGATCTTCAAGAGTTAGACACGAATGACAATTTTCTTATTAGAACCTTGCTTTACTGTATGGAAAATTTGACATATCTTCATAATTGTATCTATTTACCTAATTTTATTTCTTTTATCATCTTAGGTTTTCCTCATCTGAAGAATTTGGTGCTAAGCATCGAAAATCTAACATCACTTCAATACTTAAACTTGGTGGATTGTGGACTAAGCGGTCATATAGCCCAGAGTAAGTTATTGAGAATACATCTTTGACAATAGCATATTATAATCGTTTAAAGTTATAATCTTTTGGAGTCCCTTGGTTTAAGTTCCATAGAGTAATTTCATGAAAATTCATCTTTGATGATTGACCCTTCAATTTTGTAACAATTATAACATTTTTTATAATGTTGTAGGCTTATGTGCTTTGAAGGATCTTCAAGAGTTACACATGAGTGACAATTATCTTATTGGAACCTTGCCTTACTGTATGAAAAATTTGACATCTCTTCAACAATTGGATCTCTCTCAAAATAATTTAAGTGGAGACATCTACTTCTCACCACTTAAAAGTCTAATATCTCTTGAAAGTCTAATTCTATCAAACAACCATTTTCAAATTCCAATGTCTTTTAGCCCATTTTTTAATCATTCAAAACTCATCTCTTTTGATGCTTCAGAAAACGAAGTATATAGTAGAGGGGAGATGTATAATTTGATTCCAAAGTTTCAATTACAGAGCCTCTTATTATCTTGTTATGGAAACGGTGAATCATTCCCACAATTCCTTTACCATCAATATGACCTTCAAGATGTTGATATTTCTCATGTCAGAATGAAAGGGAGATTTCCACATTGGTTGCTGCAGAACAACACAAATTTGGTGTTTTTATATTTAAAGAATACTTCTCTTTCAGGACTTTTGGAATCACCAATTCAGTCTCATGTGAATTTGGAGAAATTAGATATTTCTGACAATAAATTATCAGGACACATACCATTGGAAATCGGAGCATGCTTTCCTGGATTAAGGTCTTTGAACATGTCTAGTAACAATTTCAGTGGCAGCATACCTTCCTCGTTGGGCAACATGAATATTCTGGAAAGTTTAGACTTGTCTAGCAATGGATTGTCAGGTAAACTACCAGATCTCTTGATAAAAGGTTGTCAGCATTTGCACCTACTTAAGCTGTCAAACAACAAGTTGCAAGGTCAAATGTTCCCAGGAAATGCCTCCTTAAGTTTGATCAGGTGGTTGCAATTAGACGGCAACCAATTTACAGGAAGTATCCCTAATAGCTTGTCTGAAAGTTCCTTCTTGATTGTATGGGATGTGAGCTATAACAATCTCTCTGGTGGAATACCTCAGTGGATCACAAATATGACTGTTCTTCAAGTTTTAGACCTCTCACACAACAAATTTGATGGAATTCTACTACTAAACTTGTTTCCTCCATCTATATCACAAGTTTACTTGTCAAATAACAGGTTGCAAGGATCATTGCCAAATGACACTGATTGTGAGAATATGGTGGCCATTGATCTTAGTCATAATAATTTAGTCGGCGGCATTCCAAAATGGCTTGGCAGATGTTCAAAGTTGAGATATTTTGTATTGAAGAGTAATAATTTTGAAGGGAAGATTCCGAGCCAATTGTGTAAGTTAGATGGGTTAAGTCTCATTGATCTTTCATCTAATCATTTATATGGTCGTATTCCTTCATGTCTAAGAGTAAGTGTCAATGGTAATTTTTCTGACCAACTTGGATTTGGTAAATCATATCTTTCCGCAGCCAAGTATCCACAATCAAAGCCTATTCGTTTGGATTTTACAACCAAAAGTGTATCAAATACTTACGTAGGCAAGATTCTTGCTTACCTCTCTGGGCTTGATTTATCAAGCAATGCCTTTATTGGAGAGATTCCTTCTGAAATTGGAAATTTCAGCACAATCCAGGGGTTGAATTTGTCTTACAATAATTTGGTTGGATCAATACCACCAACATTCTCAAATCTTCAAAACATTGAAAGTTTGGATCTTTCACACAACAGATTGGAAGGTAACATACCTTCCCAGCTCACTCAACTACATTTTCTATCTCATTTTAGTGTTGCATATAATAACTTATCAGGAAGGACGCCTGATATGGTTGCTCAATTTGCAACATTTGAAAATAGTAGCTATGAGGGAAATCCTTTCCTGTGTGGATCACCATTGACAAGAAGTTGTGATGCAACACCAACATCTGATAATTCTAGAAATCTTGCAGAAAAAGAAGAAGATGGTTTCATGGACATGAATGTGTTTTGCATAACCTTTGGGGTATCATTCATCATGATGTTGATGGGAATCTTTGCAGTTTTATGCATAAATCCGTATTGGCGAAGAACATGGTTTTATTTTGTAGGGAAGATAATGAACAACTGCTTTTATTTTCTAGTGGACAATATTCCTATGTTGTCCAAATATAGATTTTATCAACCTTTTGCGTAGAGTCTGATGTCAAGTTGAATTTTATGTTTTTTTTCCTTTTTGCTGTTTGTGTTTTATCAAGGTAGGATTGATCCGGTCAATCTCAACCTATCACGGTATGTAATAAAAGAAATATAAGACTTTGAGTATAGTTAGTCTTTTACTTTTTTGTTGTTTCAATTCCTATTGTTACATGAATTCATCCAGTTGTTAAGTAAAATCCGTCCTTTTTCGGCAGAATGTGCACGATGTTGACTAAACTTACAGACGAATTTATTATTATTTCATAAATGGTTGAGTATAATTGATATGCCATTCATGATTTGTTAAGCCTCCATAAATTCTGGAACTGGCATTTTGTGTCACGGTTGAGTGGGATATACCTACCTATCTCCTCAACCGCCAACCATTACTAGGATCGTAAGTTTGAGAAAGGAAGGTTTTAAGTACACATCGATAAGAATCGGGTCTGAATTCTATTTAAAACTTGATCAGAATGATTAAGTCATGAGTTGTTAATTTGGTTTGAATGCGCTTAAATTTAATAATTTATAATAATTAAGATATTATAAAGAAAAGCAATCTTATAAAAGCATGCAGTTTCCGACAGTTGGCAAGCGGGAGATGCCTGAAACGACGGGAGAAAACTTCCCAAAACGACGAATTAGTGCATTGGCCAGTTGGCACGTTTGGAACCACCTAACCAAAGTCCCTCCCTCGTTGGACCTGGAGGTAGCTGTGGCCATCCTTGGAAGACAAAAGGCCTGCCTCAGTTTATTCTTATATATTCAACCTTTCGTAGCTCACACGCGCACACACTCACCAAACTCACACCGGTCACTCTTTTACCTGCTCAACTTCTTACTTTCCTCTCTTTATAGTCTCTCTATTGGAGGAGCTGAAGAGGGTGTCTTTGAAGTTCCTTCTTCTAGGTGTTTACTTCCTTGCTTGGATAGTTGCTGTGTCTTGGTGACGATGGCAGGGACTGGAGTTTTTGCTGAGATATTGGATGGAGATGTGTACAAGTATTACTCTGATGGAGAGTGGAAGAAGTCAGCTTCTGGGAAAAGTGTTGCTATTGTTAACCCAACCACAAGGAAGACCCAGTACAAGGTTCAAGGTAAGTGATCAATCAACAATTCTTGTTCTAGGTTTTATGTGGAAAAAGGTTTAATCTTGGTTATAATTTTGGAGGATTGAAGTTACCCTTTATCTGCTACAGCTTGAAATGTAAAGTTTTGTTCTTAGTGAAGAGAAATGACCAGAACAGATGTTCTATTTCCCATGCAAATTTCGTTTTTCTGGTATAAAACGGAGAGAACATGAAAAGGCACGAACTAATCGAAGTAGATACCTCTGGGATGTGGATCAACTGAACAGAAATCTCTGTTGGCTAAATTTGTTTTCTGATCAAATTCGGTTTTGGGAAACAGCTTGTACACAAGAAGAGGTTAACAAGGTTATAGAATCAGCAAAAAGTGCACAAAAGTTATGGGCTAAGACTCCACTTTGGAAGAGAGCGGAGCTGCTTCACAAAGCAGCTGCCATTCTGAAAATGCACAAAGACCCAATTGCAGAGTGCCTTGTTAAAGAGATTGCAAAACCAGCCAAAGATTCAGCAACTGAGGTATATGATAAGTTGTCCCAATGATCACAGTCCCACAATCAGTACTAAAACATTGTGAAACTAATCAACCTGATTCTTATTGTTTCTGAAGGTTGTCAGATCAGGTGATCTAGTTTCTTACACTGCTGAAGAGGGGGTAAGGATTCTAGGAGAAGGCAAGTTCTTGGTCTCTGATAGTTTTCCTGGAAATGAGAGGACCAAGTACTGTCTTGCTTCTAAGGTATGCAATCCATTACAGTAATATTTCCTGATACTTTTTGTACACAAGTTACTGATTAGTTATCAGGATTGTTGACATAATGAGATGAAGACGAGATTTTTGGCTTATCCCTTTGACAAATATGACAAAAAAGCTTTAAAACGGACTTCAGATTATCCTATCAAGGTAGAAGTTGACGAATTGGTTTGGTGATGTCAGTTTTAAGAATATGATATGGCCACCTATCCTGGTATATGACCTAAGCGTACCATCACAAGTTCAAAACTAAATAGTGAATATGTTATTTATGTTGATAGATATCTGTTGATAGTTTTCTCTATGTTGTTTCTATTTTTCGTTTTATTACTTCTTTTTTTTCTTTTTTGTTTGGTCATGACATAGCAGAAAGACAGTAACAGATATGTTTTTGGTTTTTTTTCAGTTTTTCTTTTTCATAATCTCATTATCTTGTTCAAAGCAAGGGGACGCAAAACTATTTGTTTCTTAACATTAGTTCCTGGAATTCCCTAACATCCTAAGCTGAAAATTTAGAGAAGTAATGTGGGTTCAATACATTGAATTATTAAAAATTCAGAAAGCAGAACATAAACTTCAGGGAACGCAACTTCCCACTGAAGGTGGTTTCCCTGCTTAACATTTATCTCTAATTTTTCTTCGATGACTTTCACCGTGTAGATTTGCCTGTGTTTGAGGCCCTCCATGTACAAGATGTACTGAATATTTATACCTGGGACTTACATGCGTCGATTGCATTAAAATGCAGATTCCGCTGGGGGTGGTTTTAGCCATTCCACCCTTTAATTATCCTGTCAACCTTGCTGTTTCAAAGATTGCCCCTGCATTAGTAGCAGGAAACTCCCTCGTACTCAAGCCTCCGACTCAGGTATCTCATGAATGTCTTCCTCAGGAGGATGAAATCTTTTGAATTTGTTCCTATATGTAAATCTACTAGGAATAACTCTATGAATATAACCATTAACTTGTTTCCAGGGTGCGGTCTCATGTCTCCATATGGTACACTGCTTTCACTTAGCTGGCTTTCCCAAAGGCCTGATCAGCTGTGTTACTGGGAAAGGTTCAGAAATTGGTGACTTCCTTACTATGCACCCTGGGGTTAATTGTATCAGGTAACTCATTGTTTGTTTTTCCGTAGTCAGTTCTTTCCAACATTTTACACAAATAAAACAACCAAGGGGCATTCTTTTCTGTGCAGTTTCACTGGCGGAGACACCGGTATTGCCATTTCAAAGAAGGCCAGCATGATCCCTCTTCAGATGGAGTTGGGAGGAAAAGATGCCTGTATTGTGCTTGAGGATGCTGACCTGGATTTGGTAGCTGCAAACATAATAAAAGGAGGATTTTCTTACAGGTTGGGAAGTTTTTATAATTTTTTATCAAGTTTTACAGTAGGAAAATGCAATGTAGAAGATTTATATTAAGCATAGGAAACTCAATATAGTTCTGCCTCCAATCATGTCCATCACTCTGTAGTTCTGACATTTTTTCCATGTCTTCATTAGCGGCCAACGATGCACTGCCATTAAGGTTGTCTTAGTGATGGAATCAGTTGCTGATAGTCTTGTTGAGAAAGTAAATGCAAGAGTTGCAAAATTAAGAATTGGGCCACCTGAGGATGACTGTGATATCACTCCAGTAGTTACAGAATCATCTGCCAACTTCATTGAAGGACTTGTTACGGATGCTAAGGAGAAAGGAGCTATATTTTGCCAGGAGTACAAAAGAGAGGGCAACCTCATCTGGCCCTTGCTGTTAGATAATGTAAGGCCTGATATGAGGATCGCATGGGAGGAGCCTTTTGGACCAGTTTTGCCAGTTATAAGGATAAGTTCCGTCGAAGAAGGAATCCACCATTGCAATGCCAGCAATTTTGGACTACAGGTACAGGCCATTTTCATTCGTAAGCTTTCATCTTTAGTTAGTTTGGAGCTTGAGAGAATTCAATTTCTCTCTCCAGCTGTGATTCTAACACTTCTAATCCATACAGGGGTGTGTCTTCACAAAGGACATCAATAAAGCATTGTTGATCAGTGACGCAATGGAAACCGGCACAGTTCAGATCAACTCTGCACCTGCTCGCGGTCCAGATCATTTTCCTTTCCAGGTGAATCAACTCTCAAAATATTACAAGGATAGCTTGCTTCTAAATTTGACTTCACTGCCCAATTCTGGACTAACAAATGCTCTATCTATAGGGTTTGAAGGATAGTGGGATTGGATCTCAAGGTATCACAAACAGCATTAACATGATGGTCAAGTTCAAGAGCACGGTTATCAATTTACCCGCCCCCTCTTATACCATGGGTTAGTAACTTCTATTGAGATCGGCATTACTTGTAGGTAATTAGTAAGTTTGAGGAAATTCTTCTCCCTTTTAGAGTACAAACTTCTACCATCTGCTGTCAATTCTTATCCATCAATAGGTAAGCGTAGAATAAGGGATGAAGATATATCAACTTGCTCAGAATCGTGTACTCAAAAGTATAAAGTATTCCGTTAGTGAATTGTCACAACAGTGGATGCTTTGATATGTTCTTGTGCATCATTTTCATTAGAATGTGCAATATCAGGACTTGGTAACTTATCTGGAGGATTACATCCTAAACTAAATGATTTGGAATGTCAGAATAACTTTATTTTTAACAAGCTTGCCTGTTGATGTCCCTGTCATTGAAAGGATCTTGTAATATGAATTATATTCGAGTTCTGCTATACTTTCCAATCCATTAGTGTGAAAAGAAAATACTGTTATGAAAAGAAAGTTTTGAGTGTACTTTGAACTGCAAGAGTGAGTGAGGGCTGTCAAAACTTGGTGTTTCTAATTTTTCCTGGAAACACATAACAGTCAACCAAACTATAACAATGAACAAGTCATAAAGGAGGATGTTGCTTGTATTGGGTATTCTTTGTTGTTGGGTTTGGACTTGCTCATGGTGGAGTTGGTTGTTCATGCTGTTTTGTTATTGGTCTTCATGGAACCTCCGAAGGATGGCATTTGTGCTTGGATTGACTCTGTCTGAAGTCAATGGGATTAACCACTCTTCGGGTTGAATTTAGGCTTTTAAAAAAATATTTTAGATTTTAAATTGGGTTCGAGTGTGATTGCTCAAATTTGAGTATTTAATCAAACTTAAGTTTGACAAATTTTTTAAAATTTGACTAATTAAGAAAATTTTCTAATTTAAATAAATTCACCTAAATTAAAAATGTTAAATTAAATTTGATTGGATTCACTTGTTCTTTAAATAGTTCTTTCAAAAAAATGCAGGTTTATATGGTTATTAAAACTAAAAATAACTTGTTTTGATTTATTTTAATAATTCTTTTTGCCACAAATTGATCAATTTATTAATTAATCGGTTAATTTTAATAAATTAATAAGTTCTTATAAATTATAATTAATTAATTAATTTTTATTTACCAATCTATTTTTTAATTAAACTTTAAATTTTTCCAAAATTGAAGGATAAGTTTTTCAATTATATTTTAAATTTTTTAATTTTATTTAATTTTTAGTTTGTTCGATTGAACTTTTTAAGTCTTAAATCTTTTATTTTTATTAGAATTTTTAATATGAGTAGAGTGTAGAGCCTGTTAACAAGAATTCGGCTTAAGTTAACCATTGCTAAAATAACTAAAACTAGTCATTTGGATAGTTAACCCTTACCACTTATAAACCTTTTAATATTTTTCGTATTTAGTCAATATGAGATACTTTTAACACTCTCCTTCAAGTACAATTGGGACTAAAAATTCAATTATCACTTGAAATAAACGCAGCAGTAATCAAAACAAGCTGTTGGGACTTGACATTCAGACGGACAATCGAGAAATTAATAATCTGACCAAACTTACTCTGATACTATATTAAAATTTTTAATATGGGTAGAGTGTAGAGCCCATTAACGAGAATTAGGCCTTGGTAAACTATTGTCAAAATGACTATAACTAGTCATTTGGATAGTTGACCTTTACCACTTGTAAACCCTTTAACATTTTTTATGTTTAGTCAATATAAAATACTTTAACAGTCTTAATAGTTTACTTTTTAATCCAATTTTGAAAACGTTATTTTCTCCTTGCCTTGTAACTTTCAATAATAGACGACATTAAAGGGAGTAATATAAGGGGAAATTATAAATTCTGTCTCTGCAAATTGAGGTTGAAGAAAAAAATTAAATAAAATACAAACACATGTATTAAATTAACCATTTACTGATACTTCATTAACACATTTTCAATATTTTCTGGATATGTTATATCGATTGAGAAGATCTTCAACTTTATAATAACTACATTCAAGTTGGACCGTCGAAATTTTTTATAATGAAGAATAAGATGATTCCTTTGTTTATTATAATCATTTGATCATTATTCTCTTCTCTATTTTGAAGTTAAAACTTTACAGTTGACTATATTATATTGAAACCCTAGAGATTCGATAGGTACATCTACGAAATTTCCATCTTCATTTCAATGTCTTGCATAGTTTGTCTACATGACGATCCTGATTCCTCACATATAATAACGTTAAAAACAGATATATAATTCGGTAGGTATATAAGTTGACGAAGGGAATATATTTATATTTTTTATATAACATCTTCATCGTCAACACCCAATTAACACCCACTTAATTAAAGTTTTGTCAAGTTGCGAGATTTGAAAAAATTCGATAGTATATAACTTTATCCTTAAAAAAATAATTAAAATCTTACTTATTAGATATAAAAATTGAATTATAAAAAAATAAACACTTTTTTGCGTGAAAAATGACTTAAATTGTAAACAAAAAGTATAAAGAATCAATCAAATAAATATATAAAATAAAAATTAAATAAGAGAATAACAAATCATAAGCAAAAGTGATATCAAATATTCCCTAATAATTAAAAAATTCTACTTTTGTTTTTTAAGTATTATTTTCAGTTTCGATATATACGAATAAAAGTTTATAAATAACACTATTAATCAAATTTTAAGTGATTATTTTCAAGCAAGTTAATCTCTTAAACATTATTTAAATTTATCGGTCAACTCTTTTATGCTTAAGAAGGATTGTTTACTATTAAACTACATACCATACTTCTAAAGTACTCATCAAAACCCATCTCAATGTAGACACATTAAATTGAGAAAAGGTTCGGGTCTAGTTTAATAAGATCTAATTCAACTCGAAATTAACATATCAAGTTTGTACCGATTGAGATTAAATTAGTCTCGAACTTAAAAGATTAGTCCGAGATTTAGCTCAATAATCATCTTGTTCTTAACTTAAAACGATTCATTTTCATCTCTAAATCAGAACTTGTGTCATAAGTTGTGAGAATTCAGCAAATTCAGTCTCATAATGTGCATCCAGAGAATTTCTAATGGTCGTTGATATGATTTAATTTGAAAGTTGACTTCCAACTAGTTGAAGTCGTTGGTTTGCCAACCCTAGTACGACCAAAAGCCCACGAAAGGAGAAGAGAGGCGAACACAATCGCAACGTAACATGGACAAAAACTAACTTCAGTTTCTCAATTTAATGCGTCTCTCAAGCACCAAATGCTTGACAACACATCCTCCACTGATATCCGTATCTATCTTCGTCTTCCAAGCCCCCAGAACCCTTTTCTCTGTAGTATGAGAGATATGCAGCAACCCATGAACTCACTACTCAGCCCTTCTTCTTCCTCTTCTTCTCTCCATGTTCAAGACCTGCAACTGCAACAACAGATCCATGGCTCACACTTCGACACCTCCTCTTCGTCCAACGATGGTTTCCTCGAACAAATGCTCTCTACCATCCCTTCCTGTTCATGGGCAGACCTCAAATGTCCGTGGGAACTTAACCCCACCTCAAACCTCACCATGCCCATGAATTCAGGCAAGTCCCGCGACGAAACTGCGTCCGAGAACAACGTTGGGTTTCACGACCTGGACGAGTCTGCAATTTTAGCTTCCAGGCTCAGGCAACAGCAGATCAACGGAGGGAATTCTTCGGTTGCCGCCGTCACCGCCGCCGCCAAGCTTATACTGCAACAGCAACTTATGATGCCTCCAAGCGAAGTAGTTGACGGAACTGTCTCCTTCTTCTGCTCTCTCTTTTTCATTTTGTGTTCTGATGGAGTTGGTTCTGATTCAAGATTCCATTCTTATTTATTACAGGGAGGAGAAGGTTCACTGTACAATGGATTCGGAGCTGGATCTATCCATGTGACGGGTCAAGGATCGAACCAGACTCAACAACATTTTCACCATCCTCAGGCACGATTCCTTCAACAACAAACATTGTTCAACACTGAGAGTCATGTCCGTGAGTGTTACATATATCGTTTCTTTGCATGCACAGGCACAGAACACAGTGACAACTTCCAGACCCGTAACGAACCAACAATCTCAGGTTAGCGGTTCAACCGGCGGCGGTCATCCCAAACCTAGAGTGAGGGCTCGAAGAGGCCAAGCCACTGACCCCCACAGCATCGCTGAAAGAGTAAGTCACTTATTTTCCAATTTTCCCACGTTTTCTGGGAGACCAAACGGGTCCATCCATCCATCCATCCATCCATTCATCCATCCCGTTAATTCTCTCATTAAACTTTCTTGTCTTTGTTACCAATTCTCCATGAACAGTTACGGAGGGAGAGAATCGCCGAGAGGATGAAAGCTCTACAAGAACTGGTTCCTAACGCTAACAAGGTAATCTTTTCACATGTAAGCCACGTGTTATTGACTCGTTGCTTTGTCTCCATTTAGTATCACCGTCTCGTGTCTTTAGCATTTCTGCACACAAAACGCACCGTTTTTTTTTTATACCAATCAGGCCGGAATGTCTGGCGAATTAATCGGGATTATTGTTAATTATTTCATTATTAATAAATTAGTTTAATTAACCACATATATATATATATATATATATATATTTCAATTTAGAAAATTCAACCGATTTGACAAATTCAACAGTTAAAAACTTTAAATTTAGTTTAGTTTTCAATTTTTAGGTTTAATTTACTTTAATAAGTTAAAAACTGATCAGTTAATTAATGGATCAATCAATTTTTATAAATTAATAAAATTTTATAAACTAATATAAATCAATTAATTTTTATTTAATAATTTCTTTTTTCAATTAAATTTTAAATTTTTTTGTTAAATAAAGACAATCTTTTTTAATCATATTTTGAATTCTTTAATTTTATTCTATCTTTAACTAATTTTATAAGAATCTAATATTGGTTGACCAAATAACTTCTTTACTAGTTAAAAATAAAGTTCTGTGATACTACTCTATCGGGCCGAAGTATGAGAACGCCTAAAGTGGGCAATTCTACCTTTTAAGTGCAAGTATAAAGCTATGTGCTATTAGAAATTTTCACTAAGATATTCTCTTTGTTATATATATATAATAATAATACATGTTTAAATAAATTATAATTATTCTGATCTAATCTAGATGAGTTTGTGGAATCACAGACAGATAAGGCTTCGATGCTGGATGAGATTATCGACTATGTCAAATTCTTACAGCTCCAAGTCAAGGTTCTTTTTTTTTTCCTAAAATAAAATAATAATAATAATATTAAGATGTGCTTTTGCTTTGTTTAATTAATCTAATCTACTTGAAATTGTACTTGTTTGGACTTATTATCATTCTAATTATTCCCCTAATTATTGTGTACTAAATTATATTTTTTTCTCTTATGTGGGTACGGTAGGTACTGAGCATGAGCAGATTAGGTGGGGGTGGCGCCGCCGTTGCCCCACTTGTCGCCGATTCATTCTCCGAGGTCAAACCTTCTTTACTTACCGACCCACTAAACCTTTTTTCTTTTTCAATATGTTTAATATCATAGCTTAACTACGAAGAAGCACGCGTGCTTACTTTGGCAGATTCCACTCTTTTACAAAAGCAAGTCATGTCAAACGTTGTATGTTTCTTGTCTATGTGTCCTTGTAGGGTGATTGCCTACAGGCCACTTCCAACGGCAGCGACACCATAAAGGTCACGGAGCACCAGGTGGCTAAGTTAATGGAGGAGGACATGGGTTCCGCCATGCAGTACTTGCAAGGTAAGGGCCTTTGTCTCATGCCCATCTCTCTCGCTACAGCCATCTCCGCCGCCTCTTATCGCAACAGGAGCCCTGTGAATGTGATCGGAAACTCCAACAACGGCCACAGCCACCACCCACTTCTCCGATCTAACATTAACGGCCCATCATCGCCTACCGTGTCTGCGTTGACCGTCCAGTCGGCGACTGTTGGTAACGGTGTTGGTGACGGATCTGTTAAAGAGGCCGCCTCCGTTTCCAACCCGTGATAACGACGTTAACTTTTTTTTCTCTCTTTTTTGTGGTTTTTAGTAAATGATAAAAAAGGTGAAAAGAGACGAGAGAAAACGACGCCGAATGAGTGGACTTTGGGTTGCTAAAACTTCACTTCGATAGCACTAGTCCTCCCAAAAATAATTATTATTTTTATAATTAATGACATAATCATGGTTTATTTGTTTCCATTTTAAATTTTCTTTTTTTAACAAATTCTAATTTAGTACTGCCTTCTTGAGATATTGAGTATTGTTAGCTTTAAAAAATTTCATAATTGTTGTAATCGTTAAAGCGAGAGAATCTTAGAACAATCGGTAAAAATTGCTCTTTTGTAACCATAAAATTACACGTTTCTTTCTATTCTCACAAAACAGAAAACTTTGAGCACGAAGTACATTGAATTTGACTTTTATTATGGTTAAATTTGATTAAACTTATACTCAAAACTCAATTATTTTAATTCTAATAGATTTAGTATTAAAAATTAATATTTACATATTTAAATTTTGCATCCTTTTTTTAAGGATTAGATCAAGCTTTTTACCATTGTTAAGAATTACAAACTCCCTCTCAAAAAGTGATTCTAAGATTAATAATTAACTCCACTCAATTTAATTTTAAATTAATAAACTAAATTTGATTTAATCAAGATTTGAGTTCTTCTTATGAAAATGTGAAAAAGAGTAAATATTAAATATTGCGGTTTTAGTATATTAATTATATATTTAGGTTGTATCATGTTATAATTACACAATTTGGACTTACTTCTTGAAAATAATATAATTAAATGCTTATTATATGTGTAATTTTCACAATAAATCTAAATAAGCTCTCATTGTTTATCTTTGTAATGAATACTATTTTATTAACATATAGGATAAGTACAATGCGTATTATTTTAATAAAATTAAGGTGCAAAATAGTATTAGATATAATGATAGAGACTTACATTTTTTGTGAAATGTTGAGGTATAAATCTTATCTTTAACCCTTTTTTTCTTATTATTCCTTAATACATAAATTAAGGTTTTACCATGACACAAATTTATAGTCTCGGTCATATTCCTTTATCAACTACTTTAGATTTTTCAACTTACCTTCTTCTTCTAATTGTAAAACTTTTTTTTTAAAACGGAGGAATTAGCAGTCGCTATCCTTTAAATACGCATTGCATAAACCTCCGGATTGATGTAATAGCTTATAAATTACGCCAACTAAATACTCCACACTAGAAGAGCCCTATATGATAGGTTCGATCGAGAGAATGTAAAACTTTCCTTCTTTCGGTGTCATACACAAAAGTTATTACTAAACCCATCATTCAAGGGTTTCTCTTGGTCACCAATAGGATCTTTTGAGTTTACTTATATCTAAGCTCTTTGGACGCTATTTCTTTTGCTATTCTCCAAAGTTTAAACTTTTATTAGGTTTTGCCAAATGGGTTTGGTTCGATCTAACCCGAAATCAATAAATCAAGTTAGTACTAACCGAATTTTGATCCGAACTCACATTAGTAGGAGTTGTCAAGTATGATATATAGAAAATGTTGCATACAAACAGACCTCATTAGTTAACTCTGTTCAAAACCAGAAAACTTGATTTATATAAATGTGATTAAGTGGAATAAGAAACCAAAATGAAACCATTCACAAGCTCCACTAAATCAGGAGTTCAAACGTCTGTATATAAAAGTACAGCAAATTAAAGAAGAAGCTGAGTTTGGTGAACATGCCCTATAACTAGATTCTCTTTTTGGTCCATACCAAACAACTATCTACTGTTGGTCCAAACTAAAACTTCTCTCTTTGGAAATGGGAAACTGTTAAGATTCATGTACATATCTATATGTTTACGTACGTTAGACAGTACAAGTTGTACTAGCAAAACGTTAGCAGCCACAACATAAACCAGAAAATAACCATCATTAGGTGTTTTAACTTAAGAAAAAGTAAACTGTCTGGAACTGTCCATTTATGTACTGAAAAAGCTATTAGTGATTGAGCTTTCCTTCTTCATTTCTTATCATTACACAACTTCAAAGCAGTAACGAGGGAGCCAAGCAAATCACCACTCATTTTAGTGTTGAAATGTTAAGAGTTGGAAGGAGCAAGCAACTTGAAGCTCGATAACCCTATCATCAACAATGGAGGGATTAACAAGTTTAGGTCAGGTCTTTTGACTCACTGAAAGTTTGAGGCATGGCGCGCAGAAGGGGCTAGCTAGCATTTACTCCGCAATAAGTGAATGAACTTGCACATGTTCTGCAAGTTGCAATGGATGGAACAACAGCCACAGAAGTGCTATAAGAGACAAATGATGACCACAAACCGTTTGCTAATTAGCTAGAAGAATTAGTAAATTATCAATAACCCACTTTTCCCTGTCTTTTTCACACCATGGTTGAATTAGAAAAGTAAGCAAAGAGCCATTTTTGCACCTAAACATGAACTCAACCCCACCTCATCTCCACCTCTCTCTTTTTCTAAATAAAATTAATTTTGATGGCGTCTGCACAAAGTAGTGAACAAATTACGGGTTGACTATTCGTGCAATTGGCCGATGTAAGTTGGACCAAAAAAGAGCAAGTGAGGTGCTGTTTAATGATATAGCTATGGAATACTGCAGAAAGATAAGAGCTTGGGATTGTGGTGAAGCAACAGGGGCAAACACATAGCAGGAAGAAGAAAACAAATTATGGGTTTACTCAGTTTTTCTCGGAAACCCTAACTGATTCTTTCTTTTTTTCTTTCCTTAAACGGGTCTGTTTTGTGGTATATTCATTCAAGAGATGGGAATGAACGAGCAGCAAAGAGTGTGACAGTCCTTTTTTGTTGACAGAAGAGAGTGAGCACAGGCGCAGTCAATTGTATGCGGTGCCATACTTTTGCAGGGTCCGTGCTCACGTCTCTTCTGTCAGCAATAGCTTCTACATCTGTTTTTCGATCTTGGTTCTCAATATTCACTTTGGTCTTGACAATGTTTTCTATGTAAGATTTGTTATGTTATGTGTTGAATCTCGTCATTGAACTCTCCTCACACCTCCTCACGACTGTACTACATAGAAACAAGCCATGTGTTTACCGCTTTTAAGCCAAAAGAAAGAGCTTCAAGCAACATTCATGTCCTCCTCCTCATCCTCCAATCCAGCACCTAACTTCCTTTTATCTGAGCCTTTTTCAGCTTCTTATGAATGAGTTGAGTCACCAGTTCTTGTCCGTGTTATGTAGTGAAATTGTTGTTTATTGTGAACATTAGTGGGCATTCAGAATAGGAGGAAACGAGGAAGGAACATCGGTGAGTTCTTCAGATACTTTGACTCGTAATGATCATTAATTTGGTAATTGATAAGCTGATAAAATGTGTTTTATGACTGATGTGATTTGGGCTCGTTTTTCTTGACAACTTAATGCAAACTTAAGCATTATTTTAATAATTAAAGAAGTCCTTGATGGTGATTCAAATCGTGGCCTTTGATGGTACGCTTTGGAAGAGGTGAAGTTGCTTTGTGTTTTTTGAAGATAAGCCTTGCCACTGTTCAAATTTAACGAAAAACTGTACTTTAGAATTTATATCTTCCCATTTTTAGTCATTTCATCATCTTCGGTTTATCAAAGCCCTCATCGTTTGCATATTTTTTCCTTATAAAAACTTCATTGTTTCATCTTCTTCTTCTCTTTACAGATCATTGCAGTGCAAATCACCAAAGGTTGTATCTTTACAGCTTTCTGTAGTCAAATCCGTTTAAAGTTTGGTTTTTTCGTCTCTCAAACTCCTAACCCCAAATGGGTTCCCATGTAATCACTCGATCTTATGACTTCCATCTTTGCTTTAGATTGTTCACTTCACTGCACTCGAAAAGATTGCAGCTTGCAGCTTTCCAACACTATTCGGATACTTGGATTTGGTATCATGAGCAAGTTGTTTGGAGAAATTGGAGTGGAAAGGCGTGTCATGATTGGTCGGGACTCGGTGCTAATGCTTCCAGATATAGGATGGATTCTGTGTCCCCTCTTCCGGGAAGAAGATATGCATTATTTTGTAATGATGAGAAAATGTACCCGAAAGAGGAAATTTTCTTCCATGTTTCAGGGTTTGAAAGCAATTTGTGTGTGTCAGCTGATTTTACTCAAATATCTTATTTTGTTTCCTTTTCTGGAAATACTTTTTGTTCTTCTGCGAGACGCGTATTGGTATTATTTATACTAGTGGATTCATCAATCCTCATTACCTGATTGTTTTGCTGCAGCTACTCTTGTTGGTTTCGTTTTGGGGAGGGCAAGAAACTGGTTCTATCTTCTGGGTTCCGGTACTGTTGCTGGTCTTGTTCCTTACCCATGTGCCTGTTGTTTTCTTCTAATTTTATGTGTCCTCAATGTTGGTGATTCTCAGTCTGTTTTTGATTGATTCTTAGTTACTTTTTTATGACAGAAACCATTACAGAAGACTTGGAGACGAATTAACAGTAAGAAACACAAGGAAAGAGGCTAATTTGTGGTCTCATCTTTTATGAGTTCATGGTGGTTTCCTCAGTGAGTGACAGTTATTCCCTCCATTACTGATTTAAAGTTGCTCGCCTGCGACTTTAGAACATATCTTTCATCAACGATTCCTGTCTTGTTATCTTTAAGCTCGTAGATCCAAAAACACGACGAATAGTTTCTTCTTTAGTGTGTAATGTGGATTTAAAAGACATACCTATAGCAGCGACGTAGTTCTTATTTATCTGAAGTTATATTGGTGTTACTTTAAGCCTCTGGTGACATGAACTGTGTTATTTTTGACAGTTTTGGATACTTTATCCTCGATATTCCCTGTCTCCAGGAACTAAGTAATGATTGGTCTTGCTCAGATTCAAAAAATTGACTTAGGTTTTAGTCATATGGCTTATTATATGCAAAAATAAAAGGATCAAAGCTATGATGTATTTGATTGTTTTGTCAATTAGATGCATTTGGAATAAGGAATCAACATATCTTTTGTTGGAAGTTAGGTGTTAGAGTAGTTGTTTTTCGTAATGTATTAATTTTGTAATGACTCAAGGTCATATGTGAATTATTAAGTTGTTCTTCTTACCTTAATTTTCTGTAAACAATGAAGTTTACTAGGTTATTATTCATGTCAAGTTCATAATGATGTTGATACGAATTTCGTTGATTGGGGCAATGTTAGATGTTCAAATACAAGGCTGTTGATCTTTTCATACTTTACATTTATTGTTCTTTTTTGGTATCATAGTGTAGATTTTATAAGATTCATGCTTCCATAACATTCTATTGGGAAGGTATACCAATTTAATTCTTTAGGAGACAAAATATCATGACAATGATTGATTGGTTGTCCAATGATATTGGAACCTTCATATGCTTAATTTTATTAAGTGGGTTCATCAATTGTCAATGGTGCCTATTTAGCTTGGAAGCTGATACCTCAGCTTGAAAATGAAACTGATGTCGGTAATCGATATCAGGGTTGTAATTTGTCTCACGTTCCATTAAGGTGTTCTAGTGCGAAGGTTTTTGAAAATTTCCATGTTGTGAACTTTCCTAGCAAAGTAATTTAATTTGTGCTTCCTTGTTTGAGAGTCCAAAATCTTAATTGAAGTACAAGTTCTGCTTAGAAGTCATACATTGCTCTTGTGGTGGTCACACCTCGATAGATCCACAAGTCTCATTCCTTGGTATTTTGAAAATCTAAGGGAGAATGGTGTTTCTCATAAAATCTATTACTTTAAAATTGATCTATAGTTTCTTGAAGTTCATGTTCCTTCTATTGTACTTCTACATTTACTAAAACTCTACAATGCATGAATTTCTTTATTATGGACTTAATTATGAACCTTAGTGATGAAGTACGAGTTTATCAATCTCTTGTATTTGTTGCTTTGCCACTTTCCAAATGATAAACTCCAATTTCTTCAATGTTTTGTATTCAATTCTCTCAAAAGTCATATTATAAGGACTTTGGTTTCACGCATGTTCTTGTTGAAAACATACCCTTCTATGAGCTTGATTTGATAGTATAAGAGTATTTTTCATATCAAATGTTGGGGGATAAAGAATGAATTTGGTCATAATGATCAAATTGATACTACATTTTGATTTCGATTGGCGTATTTGATGAGTAGCCTATAATCAAATTTGCATGTGTCTATGATTCTTATTAGTGAAGTGTGAAATGGGTCAAGCTACCGGTTGCCTCTATCATCTAAATGTTATCAAATATATGTGGCATCACATAATTGTGTGGCTTGTTGCATTTTCTGTGAAGAATTAGTGCTACTTCATTTGTGAAATATGAAATCAACATCAAATGTTTAGGCAAGGTGATATCACGATGAATCGACGAATTCTTAGATGAAAAAACTGGCATTGTGAGCACTCTTATTTTCTTTTCAAAGTTTGAAAATTTCAATATATTTCAATAAATGATTAACTATTTTTCTTCATCATTTCAAATATCCACATGCATGTAGGGATTGATATTCAATTTTATGTAAACAATATTATGATGAAAATTTTGTTTTCATGTCGCTAATACATAGGGTAGACATATTGAGTATGAACTTGGATGGAAGGCAGATATACACACACACATGTAGCTCATTCTCCACCATAGTAATACTTGTTCATGTTCCTAATTCCTTGGGGGGATATCAATTCAGTAATTGGAGATTTCTGTGGACATTTCCATACGCTTTTGAGAGTTGCGAAAAAATGGCCAAGTAGTTGTGTAAAAATGAAAAAACGTCGTGTTTGATCGATGATTCAATAGAAGGATGAAGTTTAGATTTGATTGTTGAACCTGATCTTACCTTGTCAAGACTGAGATTGAGAACAGAAACTAGAGTAGGGATGGTAAGTATGTGCCAAGATTTCTAGGGCAATCAATGCTCATAGCTTCTCATTCAATAGAGTGCCTGAAGATGGTTATTTTTGTTCTTTTACTTGTTGGAATTGCACAATGCAGGAGTTTGTCAAATTCTATTTTGGCAATCTGATTATAGATTCATGACTCATCCTGATAAGAGAAGCCCCAGTATCCTACGAAACCACCTGATTTCCTAGTATTTTGATTATTGTTTCTTCTCCTATTTTTAGGGTTAAATGCACTTAGTGATCAAGTTTTTAATTTTCCTCATTGATGATTTGTTTGTGGTGTCATTTAACGATATGCATTGCTGCGCCTAAATTAACACAGCAGCGGAACGGAAAAGGAAAAGGAGCGGCGAGCATGATTTCCAATGGAGAAAGGTCTGTAATTGAAGAAGTTGCTGATTCAAGCAGCAGTAGTAGCTGTCAATCATCAAATGCACCAAGCTATTGCGGCAATGTATCCACTTTTAGATTCAAAGGTGTCTTACCACAGCAAAATGGGCACTGGGGTTCTCAAATTTATGCCAACCACCAACGCATTTGGCTCGGGACCTTCAAATCCGAAAAGGAAGCTGCATTAGCTTATGACAGCGCCGCATTGAAGCTGCGGAGCAGTGATGTCCGCAGAAATTTTCCGTTTACCGGTATCACTGCAGTGGAACGGAACTTTCAGAGTCATTACAGCACAGAATCAGTCCTTAACATGATAAAGGATGGAACATATGCCTCCAGATTTTCTGATTTCATGAAGACTACTCAACCTGACACTGATGCAAGACACAATATTGTTAAGTCACAGAAGACTGATGGAGATTTCATATTGAAGCAGCTGTTTGACAAGGAGTTAAAACCAAGTGATGTTGGTAGGCTGAACAGGTTGGTCATACCAAAGAAACACGCCATCAAGTTCTTTCCAAGTCTTCCTGGAAGCATTGCAGAGAGTTCAAGTGCCGGCAAGTCGGACGATACGGAGCTAGAATTCTACGATACGTCAATGAAGCGGTGGAAGTTCCGGTATTGCTATTGGAGTAGCAGTCAAAGCTACGTCTTCACAAGGGGATGGGGCGGATATGCAAGGGAAAAGAAGTTGAAGCCCAAGGATGTGATCATTTTTTACTTATGCCGAGAATCGAAGCCTTTCTTCATGATCGATGTCAAGAGCAGTAACCTGGAAGCAAAGAACAAGCATTTCACCAGAAATGTTGGATTGCAACTTCAGATTGGACAAGGTAATGTTCATATTCCTGTTCCTGATGATCAAGCGACACATTACGAGGCAGAAAAAACATTTGAAGCTGAACATGCAACACAATATTATGGGAACAGAAAGGGTTTCAAGCTCTTTGGGGTGCAAATAATCTGAATTCAACCATGTTTCTTTCTTCTTAGCGTCTACAGGTTTCAGTAGGCACCCTATCCTTTACATTACAGCTTTAGTTTCGCCATTCCTGTCGGCTCCCAAGCTCTAACTTGGTTAGAAATTCAATCAATTTGAACTTGGTCGACAGGATCGGACCAGGATTAATTTGCCAAGCTTAGATTTACTAAAATGCTTGGCCAAATTTTTATGCAGACAAATTATTAGACATATATTACAATTTTTTAAGTAGAATGAAATCTTAATTTGATTTTCAACTTTAAATTGGAAGTATAAAAAATTGTTATATGATAAATATTATTAATTTGTTCAATATAATCTAAGTTAGTAAGTCGTTGTCGTCATCATCAATATCAAGTTGAAGTCCCGCTGAGACCCGAATTCTAAAAAAGTCTAATAATATACAATCTTACCTCTAACTAACAGAGAGATTGTTTTCGATATTCTAATTTAGTGAGTATTTAGTGAAAACCTCCTTATATATGCATGTAGTATCAAAAAGTTCTTGATTAAATAATACATTTTACACTTTCTTTATAGTCAAACTAAGCATTACCGTTTGAATGGTAAAAAAAAGGGAAGGTTTTGATTATACATGTATTTTCAAAATTTTATTATTGGTAAATATTTTTTTTCTTTTTTTGAGCATAGACACACTTACATTAGCAATACCTTATGAAAATTTAATAATAATAAAGAAAATTAGTTAATTGGTCAAGACTTCGGGTATCAACTAGATTTATATTAGGTGATGTTGTCAATTGAGTGATTTTTTTTCCATCAAAAGATTCAAATTTAAAAAATAAATAAATAACTTTAAAATGACTAAGGTTAGAGATAATAAATAAAGCTCGATTTGGTTTAACTCGAAGCCAATCATTTAAAGTTAACTTATACAAAATCTAATTTAATATTAAATTTAGGATAATTATTTTAAATTAGCTCGTGCTGAATTACATTATTGTGTTGAATAATTAAAATAACAATACTTTATTAAATATTATCAAACTAAATAATTTTAATTTTCATCCAATCAATTTTTTTTAGTTGCACACAAGGTGTCCTAGGCTCAATTATGGAAAGGTACTTTTAAGTCATCCACACTCAGACTAATCTTCGCTCAAGCTGGGTAGGTTCATTGCGGGAAGCAAAGCTCTGGCTCCAAGTTTTAAGTGGCTGAATACACGAAGAGGGTTTGAACCCGCAACTTCACTTAAGCCAAAAGAGCTCTTTACCAATTTACCTGTGCCTTGGAATTAATCAAATTTTAAATTATGCAAGGATTGCGTATATTTTACCCTTCCTATATTTTACTTAGGCGAGAATTTAGGTATGTTTAGATCGGATCGGATTGGATTGGATTGGATTGGATAAATTATGCAAGGAAAAAAGCACCATCTGACACAGGCAACGCAACTAGAAACAGATTTTCTGTTCCACAACATTGTTGCTGCCGTTGCTAACACATCTCAGCCGTCCAGGTGATTTGGTCCCAACAGAACTACATGGTGGGCTGGGCCCCTAGACAACTGTGTCTTAGTGGGGCCCAGATTTACGTGATCTACACAAAACGAATCATTAGTTGAGTTCACTACAATTATGGTCAATAATTGCTCTTTAGTTCCATAATTAGTTCCATTAGAAGGAAAATAAAAAAAGAAGAAGCTGATTTTAGAAATTTAATTAAGACATTGAATTTTAAATTTTAATAAATAAATTTAAATTTATCAATTTAATATTAAACAAAATTTAGGGTTAATTGTAAAAAGCTTTAAACTTTACTTAATTTTATAATACTATTCTATAAAATAATATAATTTCTAACTTTTAACAAAAATAGTTTAGCATTATGTCATATTAGTATTTTTATTACATAACTATCACATATTATATTTGTGCTATATATGAATTTTATTATTTAATAGATTAAAAATTATACACTTCTACTTGCTTCATTTCATAATTATTTTAGAATATTTAATATTTTTAACCTATTAAATAATAAAATTTATACATAGTACAAAAACATTATGTGATAGTTAAAAAGCAAAAATACTAATATGATGTGGTGACTTACTACGTCATTGATATTAACATAAAATATTGAAAGTTTAAATATTTTAGTATTACTTTTTAAGATTAGGGCAGTATTATAAAATTGAGTAAAGTTTCAATTTTTTTATAATTAATCTTAAATTTAGGTATAGGTTAAGGTGGTTTAGCAACTAAAAACAAAAATTGAAAACCCCGGCACTTACTAATTAGCAATATTATAATTACTTTTTATGGGAAAACTTGTTTTCCTTCTCACTAATAATGTTTAGCACTAATAATGGACATATGCATTTGTCATTAGTTAGCTTAGACCATCAATAATTATGGTTTCCTTATAAAGGTAATGGGCATGATTAGTGCTAATGTGGTTGGTAAGTCCCTTTTTGTTCCCATATTATTTACACATTACCAACTTTCAAGGGCCCACCAACTTGCAAAATTATTTATTATTAATAATAAGAAATTGGTAGGAAAGTCCTTCAATTTAATTTTTTTAATTATGTATAAGTATAGCATAAGCCTTTAGGAGTGGTCGAGTTGATGGAGTAGAGAAGACACGAGGCCAAAAGGTCATATATTCGAAGCTCCCTATTTATACTCTCTTGATCAAGTTTATCGTACAGAGCTTGTTTAGTGCGAAATATCCGATTAGTATAATTTGCAGGCTATTGCATTAATTAAGAAGTTTACCTAATGTACATCTAAATAATAACGATTACGGGTTTTTCCATTCTAAAAAACAAAAAAAGCATGGGTAGAAGAATATTTGTATCCCTTAATGTTGTACGAGGAATAAAGGGTAGCATTACCTTACCATTAAATTTAAAATAAATAAATAAATAAAGCATTACGGGCCTATATGGGGAAGGCATAGTAAAAAAAAAAAATATTCTTCATGAATAAGTTTCAGAGTTCAAATCCGAAAACCTTTTTATTAGTTAGCCGAATCTTGGAAAAGATCAAGCATATCCCTTGAACCATATCCTGGAGTGGAGATTCCATGTTTACTTAAGATTTGGTGTTTCATCTTATCAGATTCATCATAGAGTTCATGAATATCAACCCACTTGCATGCAATAATTGTGGTTTTGTTCTGTTGATTATGGAATTATCGGAGAGGGGGAAAAAAAAAGCTGTTCCAATGATGGAAACGATAGTGAAACCCCACACAAAAGCTTGAAATGATCCAAAAAGTAGTAAAACCAGAACAACAGTGAACAGAAATGTTTTCTTGAATGATGATTTTTCACAGTTTTTTGTGATACCCAAATTTTCCCATAACACTAAATCACAAACATTCAGATGAACATCACAGTGACTGAAAAGGATGAAGCTTGTCTATACGAAACATGAACAACTGAAATGATTTAACAACAAATGGAGACTTTCTGGGCTCAATCTTCCAATCCCAAGTCTCGTTTTCCGTCAAGCAAGAGTGGAGTTCTCAGCAGGAGATGTCCAGACAATGTCTTTAAGCGCAGGTCTCAGCTCTTTGCTGCAGAATTGGTTATACTCTAATGTGTCACCGTTGTCCTTCTTCACCTCCACCACTAGGAACGACGGAGTCACGGCGTGAATCTCCGCCGCTATGGCAAGTTTCCCTTTACGACCAATCTCTTGTCCTTGTAATTTCACTATGGTTTCACTCTTCTTGACGCTGAATTTACCAGCTTTTGCCACCTCTTCGATTCTTGAAATGACACTACTTGCAGGCCTCGTTGTAGCAAATCTCATCTCCTCTTTCTCTTCCCTCTTCTTCTCTTCAAACAGTGGAGACAGATCGAAACCCTCCGACAAAGATATTATGTGAAACGCGTTTAGTGTTTCAGGTTGTTTGGTAGATTTGTCCCCGTTACTGTCTTCTTCAACATTGAACGTATCGAACTCCATCTCCGACTTTGATCTTACCATCTTCGGCACTGTTTTCTTGAACCACGACGAGTCCGTGACCTTAGATACTGCGATTCTCGTACTTGGATTTGGATCCAGGAGCTTTGTGATCAGTCTCCTAGCTTCAGGAGAGAACCATGGTGGGCATTTGAAGTCACCTCTGTAAATCTTCCTGTACATAGCAACCAAGTTCTCGTCTTGAAACGGTAAGAACCCTGCGAGAAGCACGTAGAGAATCACCCCACAAGACCAAAGATCTGCTTTTGATCCATCGTACCCTTTTTTTCCGATTACCTCCGGAGCAACATAGGCCGGTGTTCCACACGTTGTGTGTAGCAAACCGTCAGGTTTCAGGTGCTCGGAGAACGCGCTGAGACCAAAATCAGTCACCTTCAGGTTGCCTTCTTCGTCCAAGAGCAAGTTTTCCGGCTTCAAATCACGGTGGTAAACGCCGCGACTGTGGCAAAAATCCACCGCAGATATCAACTGTTGGAAGTAAACTCTAGCTACGTCCTCCCTCAACCGACCTTTGGCAATTTTGGAGAACAATTCACCGCCACGAACGAGTTCCATCGCGAAATAGATCTTGGACTTGCTTGCCATGACCTCGTGTAGTTCGACGATGTTTGGGTGCTGAACCATCTTCATAACCGAAATCTCTCTCTTCACTTGCTCCGTCATGCCAACTTTTATCACCTTCTCTTTGCCAACAACTTTCATAGCTACGCTCTTACCTGTCTGCAAGTTTCGCGCCAGATAAACCTTGGCAAAAGTTCCATGGCCTAACATCCGACCTAGCTCGTATCTTCCATGGAGTAGAGTTGGGTGGCAGTCTCTGTTCTTCTCGGCCATTTATGGATTTCACTCAACAAAGATGAGATCTTTCTCAAAAGGGTATGCGTATATACACGAAAGAACTGAACTTTGTACGAATTTGGAAGCGAACAATTTGAAACCAAAACCTGAGAAACAAGAAAGAAAAAAAAAAAGAAAGTTACTTTGTTTGCAATGGGTGTTATGGGAAATGGGCGACTGAACGATGATCACCCGTCTTCCACGTGTTTCCGGTGACAATTCCGGCCGCCGATGGACCTCCTGACACGGCCACACAGCTCAGTCTTGGTCAGCGAACCACCTCTCATCTCTCTGCATTCCCCACAGACTCTATCTACAAGACAAACCGTATGGTTCTGAACTCCGAACAGCTCTCGCTTTCTCTCTCTATATATCTATTTACTACTCTCTTCTCTCCTGAAACCCCTTCATTGATAGAGTTTATATAAGCAGTTTTGGGGGCCCTACAATCACATGACCCTATCAATCATGAACTCAATCTGACGGCAATAAATCAATTTTAAGGTTGGCATTTGTCAGGATCTTGACGGTTGTCAACAATTCTCGTGCTTCCTGACATAAGCTTGATCGAAGACGTGGGAGGATTCTAATGGTCCTTTATTGTTGCAGTAGGGTACCACATGAGCTTTAGTCCAGATATGTGGGACCAATAGGTTGTGAATTTTGATAAGTTAATAAGAGTTTCATGATTTGCTTAGGTAAAATTTAGTTTTTTTTTTTCTGAGATGAGATAATTTAAATACAGCCTTTTTATTAATTAGAAATAAGGCTTAAAACTTTCCAAATTTTGCATTTTAATGACACGTTAATTAGGTGTTGACAATGACGATAATTTTAGAAACAATTTTAAGTTTTAGTCTTTTTTTTTCGTTAGAGTATAAGGGAAACACTTTCTGAAAGATCCAACGAGTAACACCAATTACGTGACGACAAATCTAGCAAGCAACATCTCCAACGAGAGGGCTCCATGAGCAACACCTTTAATACCTAAGCTTTTAGAAAGATTGTAACAACAGTGGCAAAGAATTAAACCTAAGCAGATTTAGCGCACGCTAAGCTCCGTTTTCAACCATCCAGCATTCGAGGGCTTTTAGGTTTTAGCCTATTACATCAAAAGAATATCATTTGATAACAACTTATATTAGTTGCCTATTATTGTTATTATCAATCATCATAAGGGTTTATCTAGAAATGTTGGTGAGAAGAGAGAGGTTATGAAGAAAAAGTGATAGGGAAGGCCAAGGAGCAGTCACTACAAGGGAGTGGGGCCTGGTAATAATATTGAAATCTGTAAAGCGTATGATTCTTGGCTTATCAAGAAGCGATGTAAGGCTGAGAAGTTTTCACAGCTTTTAACACCATAAACAGTTTGATCCAATAAGAGCAAACAGTAAACTGCTCAAGGTCCACTAGAAATCCTTCCTGCAATTTTCTATACAAGGTGAGTAGTTCTTGAGTTCTTGTTTTGGCAGCTTAGGGATGACATTCTTGCCCGGTTCATTTGACCTGGCTCAATTTTACCCAGCTCGACTTTAGTCTGAATCGATGGGCTAAGAGTCAAGCCTTAACTGGTGGCTCAAAATAAACGTACAAAATAATGTCGTTTTGTGCCAAATATTTTTAAAAAAATATTGTCATCGGCCAATAGGGTCAGGCACGGCTTAGACCCTATTGGCCGACGACAATATTTTCTAAAAAAGACACGGTTTAGGCCCGATCCGGCACATTATTATCCCCAACAATCTATAGGCTAACAAGTTCGCATTTTGGCAAAGTTTGAGTAGGCTTGAAGTAAAAAAAATTTAATTTGATTAGATTTTAGATTGAATTCAAAATTAAATACATAAACATTTAAATTCCAAACATAAAAGATGATTTATTTAAATATAATTTAAAGATTAAAAATATAAATAATAAATAACAAAATTAAAATGCATAATCCCTCTTGAGATATTTTAATTTTATTGTCTAATTTTTAAAAAATTTTAATTTAACATTAATTTCTTAACATTAAGGTAATATTTTAATTTGAGTGGTACGAATTTTGAAATATTTTTCAACAAATCCAGAGTTAACCAGATTTGTTGAAATATTTTTCAATAAATATTTCAACAAATTCGACTTCAACAAATCCGAAGTCAACAAATCCGATTAGAGTTAATCGGATTTTAAAATAGGTCCAAAATTTTTGAAAATTTTACATGTAAAGGTGATTCTTTTTAAACAATAATAATATTATTATTTAAAATTTAACATATATTGAATTGAATTCAAATCTAACCATAAAATTTCGAGTCAAATTCGAGCTGAGTGACCGTTGCGAGCACTAATAATGTCCACTCAATTCAGAAGAACACAATTCCAAATGGAAGACGAAGTTTAACAAATTTGATTTTTTGCAAGTCAAAGCCACCAAAGGGATAAGTTCAGACCATTTAGCGTTTTCGAGTAAGAAAAAAATATTTGGAACAATTCAAAGAAAACAACTCATGAAATGGAAAGTCCAAATCAAGATTACACGTTACGTTCTTGGAAGAAAGAGTTGAACCCCTAAAGCTTCACGAGAGCCACTCAAAAACATGGATGGCTACTGCAAGACATAAGAGACAAGTAAACTAAGTGGTCCTTCTTCTGCTATTACACGGTCTTAGCAAGACCAATTTGATATTTACAAATGAACTTTTGCTATATATAATTCTTTTCGATACAGATCAACTCCATTGATGAATTTTAATCGGTTTCGTATACGAAGTATACATGCAAGTCCATGTGATGATGCAGAACTGCAATTGCAGACGAAAGGAAAGAAGCTGCTAGGAAGTAGAAAACTGGGGGCTTAGGATTAGACCATATACATGGGATGGAACAGAAACAGTATTGACGTTGTTGTTGTCACTTGGAAACTGAATCCTGACGTTGTCAAAACATGAGCACTCCTCGTTTCTGAATTCTGACGGCTACAAATTACGTAATTTAATTGGACATTTTTCATATAATATTTCCAAGGTTGGTTAAACTGATTTTCTGTTGAAAATTGATTTATGACGGTGATCGTTGATTGCAAAATCAATTCATTAATTTTACGTTCAAAATTGCAAGTATTCGAGATGTAACTTATAATAAGGAATAGATATCGATCCCTTGAAGATTGTACTTAGACGTTGCTTAATTCAGGCTACTTTATTTGAGAACCAATTTTAATAAATATAAATTGAAAATTTTAACTAAATTAAACAACTAACAATGAAAAAATGATCAAGCAAAAGTGCAGAACTTGGAATTCAAGATTTAATAATTAGATATCACTTTTTCCTAATCATATCTCCCTCCTACCTTGTTCATTGAATTGTGTCTCACCTAAGATGTCCTAATGTATTAACTATCTTTTCTCTACATGTAATTAATTGTCTTTAGCCAAATTAAATAGAAATGATTACCCAGTCTCTTAATCTACAGAATTAGTCCACCAATTCAACTAGTTATGAAGTTACCCTAACTAATCAATTAACTTGATGAATGGAGATCTATAGAGTGTCAATTCTCATTGTACAGCCCTACACAATTTACCTAACTCAATTTCTTAATATATTGTAAAGTATAAGCTCGACGTTCATCAAAAGAATCATTCATTCAAATCAACAAAATAGGAGTTCAATAAGTAGTTCAAAAGTAATGTATAAACGCCTATGAAGAGGCCAAACTCCAGCTGAAGCGAAACTAAGCTTAGCAATGGAGGTTGTTCTATATAAAAACAAGGAAATTTCCAAGGTTTACAACCCGATATGCATGAGCAATCAAAAGCTGTTGTAAAGGAAAATAGCCAGCAAAATAAGTACAAGCCTGACACCAAAACAGAATAACAAACTAATCATTACGAAACTACTCAACTAACTTGATGAATGTAGGTCTATAGAGTGTCAATTCTCATTGTACAACCCTACACAATTCACCCAACTCAATTTCTCAATATATTGCAAGGTATAAGCTTAACATTCATCAAAAGCATCATCTATTCAAATCAATAAAATAGGAGTTCAATAAGTAGTTCAAAAGCAATCTCTACAAATAACTCAGCCACTCATAAAGTTATTAACGTCCCTAACAACCAAAAATCCATAATAAAAATGCTAGAAGAGAAAAAACGAAATAAGAACTAGATGAAGCAAGCTCCTCCTCTTCTTTGCCCAAATTTGGAAAATCTGAAATTGATGTGCTGTTTGCCTAATTTGAAATGAAAATCTTGATTCTCTACCTCTCTTTAGGTTCTAAATCTCTTTTTTTAGTTCAAGGAGGCAAGTTCTCACGATACCCTCTTGGCTCTAGGGATTTTTGCAATTATATAGTCACAAGAATATAAAAAAAAAGTGAAACTCGTGTGTCTATTCAGGATCCCATGATCGTGGGAATTAGCATGAATCCCACGATCGTGAGTTCTTGTCTTACAACTTCTCCACTTCTCTTCTCCTCTCTTGCTCCTTAACTCAATTACAAAGGTGACCACTCTTCATTCCTACATCAAAATGATCAATTTTTAACTTAAATCAACATCAAACATAAATAACAACCACCATAAAGATTAAACTAAAAAAAACATACAAAATAAGTCATAAAATACAACAATAATAACCTATTATGCGAGAAGCGCACGCCAAATATTTAGAAAAACAGCAATGTGATTAATGTGTTAGTTTAATAAGATACAATGACCATACCCTTCTTTTCTTTTGTTTTTAAATTTATATTACAATAAAAGGCTAAATATATCAATTTTTAAATACTAAAAATTAAATCGATAAGATAAATGACTTAAATATTAAACTATCAATATACAAGTTGAGTAGGCTTACGATTGCAACAAGCTTAATTTAGTTCTCTGAATGTACTGTTCCTCACCTTCCACAGACTCACTCTTGACTCTACTTTCACCCACCATCGCCTTGCATCCTGTTACCCCGCAATCCAAATTTGCCCCCTAGTTACCTGACAGTATGCCATCTCCTTCAGCTAGGGCTCCAATAGCTCCCGAAGGACAACCGCAAAAACGGAGTCACACCAGGGACATGGACGAAGTCCCTCCCCCCTTCCCCATTCTATCATACAGTGCTGCTATTTTCCAAACGGCCCAGGGCGGGACAGCCAGGGAGCCATTGCCCTGGCCTCCAGAAGAACCTATAGCAATTGAAGCTGGCGACATTCGTCTTGTCACCGAGGGCTCGATCACTAGCATTGTTCTTTCTCAGGCTCTCAAGGACAAACTCGATCATCAATGGCGACAAGTTGTTGTGGTAAAGTTGCTTAGGCGGCATATTGGTTACAGAATACTCAGCCAACAACTACAAGTGCTCTAGCAACCATAAAACCCGATTAAAATCATTGAACTCGACTTTGATTTTCACCTTATCAAATTCCAAGCCGAAGCGGATTACCTAAAGGCGTTAACCCAAGGGCCTTGGATCATCTTCGGCCACGCATTGTCGGTTCAGCGCTGGACCCCCAGCTTTCGGCCAGCCCAAGGCACCACTCCTCGCACGGTGGTATGGGTTCGTTTCCCCGACCTTCCTATCGCGCGCTATCATCCACGCATCCTTGAGGCTCTGGGTAATCTGATTGGTCACATCGTCAAAATTGACGAGGCTACCTTGATGACCCAAAGGGGCAAATTTACCCGAATCGCCATCGATGTCGATCTGAGCACCCCCCTTCGCACCACCGTGGACCTCGACGGCGAGACTCTTCGGATCTCCTATGAAGGCTTCTCCCAAATATGCTATAGCTGTGGGATGGTTGGCCATGACACCAGCACCTATAATTCCCTCACCCCACACAACCCCATGGTCAACATAGACGCCACGACCAGGACCACCTCGCCAGCTACAGGAGCGCAGGCCACGCTCAGCCCTGGCGATACGAGCACAGTACAGGCATCTGCGACTAGCGCACCATCGGAGACGGACTTCGGCTCGTGGATCCAGGTCCAACGGTCGAATAGACAGTCCATCTCCCAACGGTCACCTGCGAACCTGTCACACCAGCCACGCGAAGTCAGCGGGTCGCGAGGCTCCAGATTTGGAGGGCTACGTAGTGAGGACGACGCGTCTGCACCGGTTTCGCGATTTAATGCTGCTTTGTCCCAAGTGACGTCGTCTTCAGCATAGACTTCTCAAGGACGGACTCGGACTGGAAGCCACAGGCCTACTAGTGGGCTGGTCTTCCAGTCCAATAGGCTGCCGACCCAGCAGAATAAAGCTAGGAAAGGCAAATCCGTGGCCCAAGTGGCTAAAGTCCCTCCCAACCCAACCCATCAGATCTTCCAATTTTCCAGCCCAGTCACTTCGGCCCCCCTACAACCCACCCCCAGGCTCAGCATAAAGTCGTAACTTTACACTCCCACCAGGAAGTCTTATGTGTAGAGCCTCTTAAGGGCCCCGCCGTCACTGCAGAAACCCACGATCAACCTATGGACGGTGTTGAGCGGCCAACGGAGAGTACGCCATCCTCATCAACCAGGCCCCCCATCCCCCCGTCCGAACCCCCGGAGCAAGAGGCAAGCGATTCCCGAATGCTGGACTCCTCGGATGTGCACCAGTCGGACACTATCTTTGTGCCCTCGACCCCAACTGACGACTCCAGGATGGAGCCAGCCGTACTCTCGGACCCCCCAGACCGTGGGCCCCTGATTCCATTTTACCTTTTTTATGTAAATACTCTTTTGGAATTGTCAGGGGGCCGGGGGCACCCGGTTCCAAACCATTCTCCGTAATTACATCCGACAGTATAATATGGGGTTAATTGTTTTAGTGGAATCTCGCATTAGTGGCCGCCGAGCGCAAACAGTCATCAACTGTTTGGACTTTGACTTTACCTTTCGTTTCGATGCCAACGGCTTTACTGGCAGAATTTGGCTGCTTTGGAAAAAGGATTTTACCGTCTCGATCAAAGTTGCGTATAACCAACTGATTCATGCCCTCATTGCCTACGATTCTTATTCGTTCAAGTTATCGGCTATTTATGCCAGTCCACAACAAACTTCTCGAAAATTTCTGTGGCCCTTGTTGCGGGCGATCGGCCAGTCAGTAACTCGTCCCTGGCTTGTCGGTAGGGATTTCAATGCCAAATTAACAGCTGCCGATAAAAAAGGGGGGTCCCCACATACGACCGTGGTTTGCGAGGCTTTTTGCGCTTGGGTCAACAAGAGTGCTTTGCATGACTTGGGATATGTTGGGTCCAGGTTCACATGGCGACAGGGAAACATCCAAGCTCGGCTTGATTGGGTTTTCGGTTCGTCGGATTGGTTGGACCTATTCCCACTTACGGTTAACCACCATCTTTCGTTTCTGGGCTCTGATCATAGGCCCTTGCTGGTATAATTCTGTAGACCAGCTCGGCGCGCTGTCGACCCAACCCTTTTCCGGTTTCAAGCAGCTTGGCTTACCCATGCAGAATTTCCGCAACTGGTTAAGGATTACTAGCTTCCCACTACTGATTCGTTTGCCAATTCTCTTTCGCTTTTTTCTAGTCATCTCACACTCTGGAACAAAATAGTGTTCGGGAAAATATTCCATCGGAAACGCCGACTACAGGCGCATTTGGCAGGCATACAGCGAGCGATGCAGCAGACGGAGTCAGAATCCTAGCTCGATTTGGAAGCAAAACTTAGTAGGGAATTGGGGCAAGTGTTGTGTGAGGAAGAAATCTACTGGCATCAGCAAGCCAGGTGTGATTGGATAGCACAGGGTGATCGCAACACTAGATATTATCATACGGTTACTAAAACTAAAAGGAAGAAATTATCGGTGGAGCGCCTCTTTGATCAACACGATAAGGAAATCAATGATGCCGACGAGCTGCGTACTCTGGTTCGAAATTATTTCACGCAACTTTACACCACTGATCCTGGGCTCCCACGGACCACTGCCCCCCTGGGAGCCTTCCCTCACCTTCCTGAGGCACAACTTACCGGCCTCGCGCAACTGGTTCACGTGTCAGAAGTCCGAGCAGCCATTTTTGGAATGAACCTGAACAAAGCTCCGGGGTTCGATGGGTTCACGCCGTTTTTTTTCAGTCTCAGTGGGATATGGTGGGGACTGAGGTGCTCTCCTTCTTGCAAAAAATTTTTCGGGATGAACTTTTGGATCAGGAATTGAACCGTACCATCCTTGTCCTCCTACCCAAGGTTCCCTCCCCAAAGTATATCACACATTTCCGACCTATCAGTCTTTGTTCAGTATTGTACAAGATCATTTCGAAAGTTATTGTGAACAGGCTCAAACCTTATCTCCACCATCTAGTCGCACCAACCCAGTGCAGTTTCATCCCGGGGAGGCACATCATTGAAAATATCATTATTACCCAGGAAGTCATTCACTCCATGCGAAAGAAGAAGGGTAAGACTGGATATTTTGCGCTAAAAGTGGATTTCGAAAAAGCCTATGATCGTTTGCGTTGGCCTTTCATACAAGAGACTTTACAGGATATCAGGATCCCCTCCATGTTGCTTAATCTCATTATGAAGTGTATTACTACAGTCTCTATGCAAGTTGCATGGAATGGCCATCTGACCGAACCTTTTACACCTTGCAAGGGTATTCGCCAAGGGGACCCGCTGTCGCCTTACATATTCGTCCTCTGCCTCAAACGCCTTGGCCACCTTATCTCCCAGGCAGTGGACCATGGTCAGTGGAAACTGTTTAAATGGATTAGGCAAGGGCCCGCTATCTCGCATCTTTTTTTCGCAGACGATCTTGTCCTCTTTGGTGAAGCTTCGGTGGACCAAGTAGCCACTGTCTCAGCCACCCTAGCGATTTTCTATGGCATGTCTGGCCAGAAAGTGAATCAAGCCAAAACACGAGTTTTTTTCTCCCCGAACGTGTCGATCTCGCTGGCACAGTAGCTTAGCTGCTCCCTGCAAACCCAGCGCACGGCCAATCTGGGCAACTATTTAGGCATCTCGTTGCTCCATGAGTGCCCCACGAAGCATACCTATTAGTACATCATTGATCGAGTGCAGCATCGACTAGCGGGGTGGCAAGCCAGGACCTTGTCGCTTGCCGGTCGAGC
>JAOTAY010000190.1:1132009-1145333 GCA_025629805.1 Erythroxylum baracoense
AAATGTAATATGTTTCGTTTTCGGTTTAAGCTAATCGAAATTCTGATATAAAACAAAATCTTGGCGATTCTTGTAAATAAAATGTTTCTGAATAAAAGTGGGCCCAAATTTTGTGATTTTTGATTTACGTGTATTAAAAAAAATTTACCGACTTTTGATTGTTTAATGATGTGGCACACCACCCTCGCGGGACACGGACTCGGATATCATCATTGATATCGGGTTCGGGTCCAGCGGGAGTGGGGTGTTACATTAGGTGCTGTTGTTGTTGTTGAATTTAACATTAATAAATAAAAATTAATTCAACTTTGTAGTCTCATTTTATTAAATTAAATGGTTAGAAATGCATTTATTTCAGTGCAATATTCTATTGATGTTCAAATGACACAATTCTTCTGCGACTAGAAGGTCACAAGTTCGAGTCAGCGAAACAACTTCTTTGTAATAAATATAAAAGAAAGGCTAAATACATTTATGACCCTTGCAAAACAGAAAATCTTGTATATTAGGTACCTTGTGTTTGTTTTAATGGAAAATTTTGCCAAATATGAAATAAAAGGAGTTGATTGACCCACAATTATTTCATGCAATATTTCAAGTACTACCTAAAAGGAAACAAACTTTTATATATGTACCACAATGGAATATGATAATCTAGATTTCAAGTAAGTGTTTATATAATCTTCTTCTGTTTGAAGAAATGATTCATCGAAATAATAAGATATCATTGAAATCGATTTATCTTAGATGGCCAAATATTCGAGAATTTCTCTATTCAATCATTTTCTTTTTTCTTGTTGCTAAATATCTCGTTCGTATACATCTTCTCTTGGTTTCCCATTATATAATTAGTACTTTATGGAAAATAATTGCACATCTCCGTCGGACACTTGCTCCTATCGTGATTCGATCACTTTTGTGCAAGGTCATGGCAGCTTCAGGTGGATGATTTTTTTCATAAGCGACAAATTACGTTCGTTGATTTTTTTAAGTTTATTAGATAAAAATGTAAATTTTAGATAATAATATATTAGGTATGTAATCAAATATATTATTATTTATAAATTATATATCTTACATAAATTGTTTAACAAATTTATGAAACAAAATTAAATAATAAAATCAATTTAAATAACATTTTACTTGCATATTCCGATCTGCTCGGCGAATAAGTTGATTGACATCGGTACTGATAATTGATGATCTGAGGTCATGACATGTGTAATAGCGACAGACAGGACAGGGGTAGTAATACGTGCGCGTTTTGTTACAGTTTTGATTGCACAAACACTGACACGTTAACATGTCTGCAAAACGACATTACTGTTAGTGTCTAAATTTGCCTTTATTTTTAAAATATTTTAAATTCACTTAAATTTGACAAACCCCATTTATCATCATCACTAAACACACTCAAATACTTCAATTATTTGAGTTATATTCTTTTATTTAAAATAAAACTTAATTGGACACGAGACAGTTAAACTTAAATCGTTGACTTTAAGGGTCTGTTTAGTTAGATGTTAATTAATTGGACACGAGACAGTTAAACTCGAGCTCGATTCTATTTTTTAATTAAAATATAAAAAACAGCGTCATTTTCTTTAAAAATGTTTAGGTTTGGATAATAAAAGATTTATTTTTTTTGCAAAAATTAGGATCGAGACCGTGGGCTTAAATCGTTGACTTTAAGGGTCTGTTTAGTTAGATGTTAATTAATAGAAAAAATGAAACGGTTTATAATGGAATGGAACGTAACATAGTGAAAAGTTGTCAGGGAGGGATGAAAGGATTCATAATTTAATATAGTGAACTCTTGTTTAGAAGATGGATGGAATTGAATGAAATGTACAATAAATGACTATTATACTTCTAATATTAAAATAGTTGTTGCAATTATGATTTTAAAATAAAAATCATGTCTAATTAAAACGATAAAAGTGCATTATGTTTTATCTCATTCCATTACTAACTTTTTAACCAAACAAGCCCTAAATCTAGGCCAGGGAGATTAGGTCGGGTTCTAACCCAAATGTCTTCCCTAATTAGCATTGCGGGGAAAAAAGGTTTCCAACAATTGGCAAGTGATTCCAAGTGGGTATTCCTTTGAATGCTTTTTCTTTTGGGTACAGAGAAAAAGGCACACTCAATTCATAATATAAGATACCTTTTTTGTCAACTAACATTCCTCCATGATTGAATTAAAAAGAGTGATAACAACATTTACTTACCAGTTCTAGCAATCATTTGTGAGCAATTATTCCAATTATCTCCATAAATAGTTTATTTAAATTAAGTAATTTATAAATTTTATTATAATTTATTCAATATTTCTTAGAAAAATAGTTAAACTTTCTAAATATCACCAATTCATCTCCGAAGGAACGAGGAATTGACCCAAGTGTTAGAGCAGCCCAAGCAATGAAATGAACTTGAGAAGCTAACTTTTAAGGCCCATTTGGTACTAGACATAATAGATTGAGTCTGATTTGGTTCGAATTAAGATCACGTCTGAAAAGTTACATATTTTGAATCACGGAAATAATTTTTTTGTATAAAAGAAAGGTTACGTATAATTGATGACTCTCTTCCGATTTTTGTAAGGTGAGAAGCCTTGTATATTTGAATAGTCATTTTTTATAATTTTTTTAAAAAATACACCTCATTATTATATATGGTTTTACAAATATATAAATTATTTTAACACAAATCCTTAACTATTATTGATTAAAGGCACAATAAATACACATTTGCCTAACAAAAATATGTTTATTACTTAATATTTCCATTTTGTTTTATTGTTTATTACAACTGTGGGCCCACCCCCTTGTCTTTGCCCTACACCTGGAACCGTTTCATTGGTTGCTGCTTCTTCCTCCTCCTCCTCCATTACCCAATCATCGTCTCTCTCTAGGCTTTGTTGATAGTATCGGACGGCCACAAACATCATGAACACTGAAAGTACGGTACACACACCAACACAACGTTAATAATAACGAGAGAGAGAGAGAGTCTCACCAAAAGCCGTACTAAAATGAGACCATTCCTTCCTTCCTCACCTGCCCAGACTCGAGCCACCATTGAAGACAGGTTCCACACAAGGCTAAATATGGCTAGAGCCACGGCTTTCTTGTGTGTACACGAGTCCCACGCATCACCGAACCGTCGGATCCAGAATTTACCTTCCAAAGTTTTGATTTTCAATCAAAGATAATAAATAATAAATTAAATGCCCATGTAATTCAATTAGTAGTAATAATATTACACTAAAAATAATGAAAATTAAAATTCAGAATCTAAGAAACATTAGTGTTACAATTGTTCAAGTCGGATCTACCACCACTGCAACAACAACAATAACAGTTTAGTACAAATTTTACAGATACGTTTAATATAAATTTTCAATTAAAGCTCGATTCGTGACTCGATCGTTACTTCCAAAACGATATATTTTAAAAAACAACATCGTTCAGAAATTTAAAAAAAAAAAAAAATGACGAGTCGAATTAGCCCAATTTTCCCGTAACTATAACCCAAATCATAAACCGATAAATCCTTGACCTGACCCGACCCAGCCTATGACAAGCGCTTAATCCGCATCGTGTCTGAGATCACTTGCTATCATGATGACTGTTTAAGAGCCTTTTCTAGATGTTGTGGGAACATGATCCTCTGTGCCCTTACTCCTGTGCCTACCCTGTTCCATTGCATCTCCGCCACTTATTTATGTGGGTCCCACATAAATGAGTGGCTAAGATGCAATGGAACAGGGTAGGCACATAGGTAAGGGTACAGAAGATTTGAGTTGAATGTTGTGTGGTCTACAACAGTCATTGTGGGACCCATAAGATTAACCTACCACAGATCACATCGTCAATGATGCCGTTGCAGCATCTTGGACACTCAAGACAATCAAACAATTGGGCTCCACAGAGGTGGATCCCCACGTCCTATCAGGTCATAATTATGAAAGTAACGTACATGATCTGCTAGTCTACTGTGGTCTCTGTGCTCTAACGGTATAGCATCATAACTCAAACACACACACAAACACACAGATACAGTACCAAATAAAAGATTAAATTAAATAAATTTGAAGGAAAATTGGGGTTTTTACCATATGCAGTTAACTGTGAGGAGTACAAAGAGCAGACTTTTGGTATAGTGAACACTCCAAAAAAGCCTGAGTCAATGACCAAAATCAAGTTTTAGAATCATCATCAACACTTAATTGAAGTCTCGTTAAAGCATATATATATATATATTGAATTGAATTTAGTAATTACAATATGTTTTTTATATGAGTGAAATTCATATTTATGTAACTTAAGCAAATAAACATACCCAATTTGGCCATCTTCCATATGGTTATGGAGTTGCCACACCTGGCTAGAACAAACAGAAGTACTGCCATCTGCCATTTGTAACAATTCATCAGCTTTTTTTTATTTTTTTGACAATTTCTTGTGAATTTAAAAAAAAAGAGAGAATTTTACCTTCATTGTAGTAGAAGGATCACCAGAGAAAAGGGCTTTAATTTTTAGCAGAAACTCGTTTAAGTATGGCAGAACCAATTTCACTATCCAAATTGCCTCATCCTCACCCAGAACATGGCTTGCACCATCACCAACATCTACAACTCCCCTGTTTTGAATTAGGATGTATTAGACAGAGAAGAAGAAGTTACAATTGATAACAGTTTGGTTATGATTTGCTTACTAACATGAATGCTTGTAATTACCTGTTAATGAGTGACCTGTAGAGGAAAATGGCAGCAAGATAAACAAGACCCAGATAGGATAATACAGAAATGCAGCTGTAGAAGGAGATACAAAAGATCAAAACTGGTTTCAGATTCTGGCCTCTGTTCTGAAACAGGGGAATTCTAGTAGAATTGAGAGAGATTTCAGAGCCTGATAAGTCTTACCTGACATTGATATCCTTGGTGTAGGATGATGAAATTATAACGAATGTACCAATTCCAAAAACAAAAGCAGATCTTGACATGTCTCTCCACATCACTAAGTCCACTGAAAATTTCCCAGAAAGTTCACAAATTGAAGGGAATTCATTACAACCGAGCCACAATTCAAGCAAAAGAATCAAACTTTTTTTCTTGAAACGAGGTAATCACCTAGATTTTGAAGTTTGCTATGGGTTTCTGGGAAGCTACTGTATCGGTTAGCTACTGGAGCTGCAAGCAGGGAATGTGCTAAAACAGTTAGATTCAAGTAACTTGTGAATAAACATAGAATGCATCAAGATAAAGATGCTTACTTGGAGTTGGTTTGGTAAAATTTTGATAAAATGTTGCTCTCCTTATGACAGGAGGAGGCTGTTTATTTACAGTTGAAGAAGTGGGTGCTGTTCTGTTGTTAAATTGATGAACTTTCTTCTCCTGATTCATAGTCTGCTTAGGCTTCTGTTCTGGGAAACTTGTTTCAACTTTCTTAGGCTTCTCTTCTGGTAAACTTGTTTCAACTTTCTTAGGCTTCTCTTCTGGTATGTCAATTTCTTTGATCTCGAGGTTCTTCTCAATCTCAACATCATCAATGTCCTCATCAATGTCTTCCTCTTCCTCGTCTCCCTCAAATTCTTCATCATCAACCATAACAACATCCTCATGATCATGATTGTAACCATCCATCAATGGTTTAGGTGCTTCATCGCTTTGAGTACTAGAAATGACCTCTTGGCACACGCCAAACTCTCTGCAGATCTCTTCAGATCCAGAACCCTCTGTTTCAGGTGGGTTCGTCTCAATTTTACACACAGTCTCTACACTAGCTGCCACTGATTCATCCAATGCCTTGTCAGGCTCTGATTCTGCTTTTCTCAACTGAACTGAATTGCTTTCAATCACATTATCAGCTGGAAGATCTTCAACAAATTCTTGTGCAGCTTCGACTGAATCCGATTTTGCCTTCCTCAATTGTGAACGAGATTCAACATCTTCCTTCACATCAGATCTTGACTTCCTAGTCTGAATTGGACTCTCCTTGTTTGCCTCAGATCTTAGCTTCTTGACCTGAATTGGGCTTTTGTCAATCCCATCAACAGAAACACTAACCTCTTTCATTCCTTCAGATCTTCCGTTCTTGACCTGAACTGGGCTTCCATCAACGGACCTGCTGAGCTCTTTATTCCCATCGACGGACCTGCTGAGCTCTTTATTCCCATCAAACCTCCCTTTCCTCGCCTGAATTGAGCTCTTCTTGATCCCATCAGCAGAAACACTCAATTCTCTACACTGTTCTTCACAATTCTTTGTCTCAGTTTTGCCTTTCCTTATCTGCAATGGACCTTCAAAGTTTTCAGATTTCCAAGTCTTCCTCTTCCCACTCGCAGCTACAGTAGAAGCAGTCAGGCTTCTCCTGACCACCTTCTTCACACCAGAATCCGAACTCTCCTCAGCATTTTCTTCTCCATTAAACACCTTAACACCGCCTTTCACGTCATCTAACTTCATTCTACTCTCCCACACAGACCCTGCAACAACACTGCTCTTAACTCCAGCTCTCCTCCTACTCACATCCATCTCCTTATAATCTTTTTCTCTCTACTGGGTCATGAGTGTCAATAATGGATACGAGTCTTTAAGCACAAGAAATGACGGTTGGTGGCTTGAGAATCATTGGGATTCCTTCATTTATGCAAAGTAACCCAGAGAGAGAGAGAGGATTGTGTTGCAAGAGACAGGAGGTGGGGGTTTTCACTTTACTTGTTGGGTGTCTCTGGACGTCAATGGAAAAGGTAAAAGGTGAAATCTTTGGTGAGGGTAAAATGATTAGAGTGCTAAAGATGAGACCTTTTGTTCTTGGAGGAGGTATTTATTCCTTCACTTTCGTGTCAAAGGATTCGTGTCAGCACTGTGACCGAGGTCGGCACTCTCCAAAGTCTTCAAGTCTCACATGCAAACGGAGATAATCGCTTAAATTCTCTATTTTCTCTATAGAATAAAAACCATACATATACAGCAAAGAGAAAGTTCTTGTCTGGTTCATCAGGTAAATGACACAGGACGTATGGGTATAAACAACCTGCAAGTGCCAGGTTGCAGAAGAGTGTCTATCATTCAAGCTCTTCCCTTTGCTTTTTTTTTCCGAGAAGAACATGTGGGTCAGAAAAAAAAAGAAGAGTGAGTGATAAGTGATACCTTTTAGGATTTCAGATATTTTGTTCCAGTTACAGTATTTTTATCATGCTTTGTTAAAGACTCACATAGATATATAGATAAGAGTTAATAAGACTAATTGAAATACAAGATTTAATGGATTAGTCATTCCTATTCCTCAAGTTTTTTATTTTAGGATTAAAGATACATAATTTTCATGTTGTTTAAGTAATTTTTTATAAAAATCTCTTATTTTCTTATAATATTTATTTTAAAAAAATCATTCTCCTAAAACTTTTATTAAAAAATAACGATAAAATATACACGATATACAATCTAACTGTTAAATTCGACTTTAACTAATTAAATATAACTTAAATTATTAATTTGAGAGTTATATCAGGTCGTTATATTAGAAATATTAAATTGATTCACGTGCAATATATATTCCATTATTATTTTTTAATAAAAAAGTCCAAGATAAAATTGCTTTTCTAAAAAATCAAAATTTTAAAAATTGAGAATTTTTCAAAAATTATTTAAATCATATGATATTATTGTTTATTCTCAAGTGTACTTAATAGTTTGCAAATTATGTTCATCTATTTATGCATTTGAAGTTGTATAAAGTATAATAATTAGGGTTAAGAAAATTAGATCACATCGAATTAATCAAATTTAGACCGAACTCGAGTCTAAAAAATCAATCCAAACCCCTCGAACTAATTCAATAAATAATCTCATTTTAGTATAGTTAATCAAAAGGATGACTTGTTAATCATTACCATCCACTCCATCTCCTTCAATAATAAAATCTCTTTTGCCACTTTTTGAGCTAAAGGGACTATGTTTAATAATGCTCTTAACCTGCTTTTTCAAAGCACTTCAATTGATCGGATAAAATAAAGTTGAAAATCTGAAAGAAAAGAGAAGAAGCTGATCATGTACGTTATTATATATGTTCTTCTTTTCTTTATATATGGAGATAAATCTTAAGGTTTTAGTTTTAATTTTCAGGTCTTGTCCTACAACAACAACAATAACACTTAGCAAGAGTCCTCTTGAAACGCAGAATTTTTAAATATTCAATAATTTTAAAATAACCTTATCTAATAGAGAGACTGTTTTCGATAAGTTTTAGGTCTTGTTATTACATTTTTTAATATAGACAGAGTGTAGAGTCTAATAATTGGGTTTAGGTCAACTATTGTCAAAATGACTAGAACTAGTCATTTGGATAGTTAATCTTTACCATTTATAAACTCTTTAATATTTTCATGTTTAGTCAATATGAGATACTCTAACAGTCCCCCTCAAGTGCAACTAGGACTGGACATCTAGTTGTCACTTAAAATAAATGTAGTGGTAATCGGACCGGGCCACTAGGATAGGACATCAAGAAGAACAACTGAGAAATTAATAATCCGGATCAAACCTGCTCTAATACCATATTAGATTTTTTAATACGAGCAGAGTGTAGAATCCACTAATAATAATTGAGTTTGGGTCAATTATTGTCAAAATGACTAAAAAAATTGATCTTTACTACTTATAAACTCTTTAATATTTTCATGTTTAATCAATATGGAATACTCTAACACCTACGCCATTCTTTTCAAAGAAATTTGACAAATTTAGTTAGAATACGAGATGTTGTTGCAGCAGCTACAACTTCTCAAACCTAAAAATAAGCAGAAAATGAGTTATCTTGAAAACGACTTAAATTTTACATTATATAGTTATAGGATATTATTTAAATAATTACAAATTATACAAGTGTAATTACGGGCAACACAACTACACAAGTAAAGATGACATTGGCTGGGCAAGACTGGACTTGAAGTATGCAACCCAAATTTGTGCTTGATTGGACTTGGATGATCCAAAGTTCGTTTGAGAATAAGTTCAGTCTAGTTCGAATATTTTTTTAACTTTAAAATTTTAAAAATAACATCGTTTTATTTAAAAATAATTTCATTTTTATCTAAAATTTTTAAGTTTCAGACCGTAATGAAATTGAAAAGCCTAAACTCAAATTTGGCCTAAAACTTGTAAAGTTTAAAAAAATATTCCCAATCAAAAATTCAATCAATTAATTATAAAAGGGCTCTAATTTCATACTTAAATAATTATTATAAAGTACAATGAAAAATTGACAATAACGATAATGTCATATTTCTAATTACATATCGTTCTAATTAGAAATGTCAGTGGGTCGGCCGAGTCCGGGCTGCCCCTAGCTTGGCCTGACCCGACCTAGACCCATGATGATCCATGGCCCGTAGCCTTGGCTATGGTCTGACGGCCACAGACAGGTCGGGCTAACCCCTCATATCATTAGACAAAACGACATCGTTTTGAAAATAACGGACTGATCGAGCCGATTTGCCATCTCTATTTCTAATACTATTCTGAATTATTTATTGATATATTCAATTTATTTAAACTATTTTGACTAGTAAAATGAATGTCAATTGTGCACTAATCCATATGATAATTAGTAAAAGCAAACTCGATAGAACCAAATCCTCTGTACTTTTTAGCCCGTGACTTGGGCTATGGTCCGACGTGCCACAAACGAGCCGAGCCAACTCATCCCATCATTAGATAAAACATCATCGTTTTGAAAATAACGGGCGAGCTAAGCCGGTTTGTCATCTCCATTCCTAATAGCTATTATGAATTATTTATTGATATATTCAATTTATTTAAGCTATTTTGATTGGATAAGATGAATGGCAGCTGTGCTCTAATCCATATGATAAGTAGTAAGAGCAAACTCGATAGTACGAAATCCTCTGTACCATTCAGCCAGTGACTTGAGTTATGGTCCAACAGGCCACAGACAGGCCGGGTCGGGCCAACCTATCTCGTCATTAGATAAAATAACATCGTTTTGAAAATAACGGATGGGTCAAACTGGTTTGCCATCTCTTTTTCTAATAGCTATTTTGAATTATTTATTGATATATTCAATTTATTTAAACTATTTTGACTGGCTAAGATGAATGGCAACTGTGCACTAATCCATATGATAATTAGTAAGAGCAAACTCGATAGAACCAAATCTTCTATACCCTTTTTCTAGTTCCAACCCTATGCCCAATAACCTTGTCCACAAGCTTTGCAATAAATAATGAGTTTAGTGGATGATAATGCTTGGCATTGGCTCATCAAATTTTATATTTCATTTATTATATTCCAACTCTATTTTATTAAATCTCATTCATAAATTTATATAGAGTTCATATAAATATATAGTTGAAATTTAACATAACATTATAAAAATACCATAAATAATACAAAAGATCTAATCCTTAGCATTGGTTTGGAAATAAGAAAAGGGTATAGAAGATTTGACTCGAAACTCGACAGGTGAAAGATCTTATTCATTACTCCATTGGTTTTCTGTGCTAATTTTGCATGTCTACCTTGGAAAATGGAAATTCCACTACTTATACTATTGTCATCCCATATAAAAAAAAGTAACAATAGTAATTTTTAGTGAACGATAAAAAAAAATGATATGTATGAATCACGACTGCATACAGATGGCGACACCTCGAAGCTTCCCTCACCCTTTTTGCAATATCAGTACCTAACGTTCATAGCTTGGAAAATTTTGATGTGAGAATGCAAGTTTTTATCTGTGCAAGTCCGATCCAACTGAATTCGATTGAGATAAAATCATATCATCTTAATTTTATTACTTCGATCAGATTTTAGATTTTTCAGAATTCAATTTAGTTAGACTTAGATGTTTAACTTAACTCATTGCCTTTTGTTTTAATGAGCATGGATTAAGCTATGATTAAAAAATCAAACCAGTTCGAATGATTCAATTGTGAAAATTTTAAACTAGTCAAATTTTTTTGTTCGATTTTTAACTTTTTGGTTTGATTTATATTTACTTTAATAATCTATGTTATTAAAAATCGATGAGTTTATTAATTGATTGGTCGATTTTATAAACTAATCATTTTTTATAAAATAAAATAATTTAATTAATTTTGATCAAAAGTCTCATTTTTTAATTAAATTTTAAATTAAAGATGATTTCCTTCAATTTTATTTTAAATTCTTAAATTGTATTCAATTTTTAGTTATTTTTATATCGGTTTTATATTAGTTGAATCTTTTAGACCTTAAATCTCTAGTCTTTGATGGAGATAATACGTATGGGTCAGTTCATAACTTGACCCATATGAAAACAATTAATCAGCCCAAACAAAAAGACAATCAGCTAGCCCAAACAAAAGACAAACCCAAGCCTACACGATTGCTTCCAGAGGATTCCAGCTGGCTCCCTTGAGACCTGCACAACACACACGTACATAACAAATAGCAGCTGTCATATTAATTTGTCAGAATCAGTTATAAATCTTAGCCATTGAACCATAACAAATTTAGATCAAAGGATATAATTCATTATACCTCTGTATAAATTTACTGTGCTCATTACAATAAAAGGTCTGGTCGTCAGATACTTAAAATATTCTCAATTTATTACAGTCTTAATGATTTAACTTTCAATCCAATTTTTAAAACATCATATCAAGTGTTAAAATGTTATTATTTGAGAACATAATATACCCTGAATTGCTAAAAATAACCACATTGGCGTATACAAAATGTGAATGAGATTTCATTTAGGTTTCTTATGCATTTTGTTTGGTCTATTTACTTACCAAAACACATCCACACATATGGATGTCAAAATCGGCCTTACCCATATTTTGGCCGGGGATGATCGAGTCACGAGTCGACAGTCGATACTTCAAAAATGACTTCGTTTTGGAAGTTTTTTATTAAAAAAATAATAACGGGCCAGGCCGGGCCGCGAGCCAACACATTCCCGACCTGTCGAGCCATAGGCCACCATATCCCTGGCCTAACCTGACCCGTTGACATCTCTATCCGCACACTCCAATACTGCTAACCCAGTTCGACCCGTTGAGATCTCTATTCACACACTCCAAATTTAAGGGATGAGATCATCTTTACCTACTACCTTGTACCAATTTTATTCTACGCGATCTCATCTATACATTTCTCTTAGTCCCACACAATTCTTACATATTTTTCTGATTAAATCGCGTGAAATAAAGTTGATATAGAATAGTAGGAACAGAAGATCTGATTTCCAAACTTAAGTATTAAGAGGATGCCAATGTGAGATTTATTATATTATTTTCCGTAAGCAATAATCATATATTATTTGTACTTAAATTATTCTTGTTGTAGAGGCAACATGACCAATCTCGTTGGATGTGCTCACGAAGGATAAAGACTAAACGGCAAGCGAGTCATTGAACAATGAGTTCAATTATACTTTAATACGAATCCAAAAACATTGAATAAATGTATAATATATATAATAGTTTATAAGTTTAATATTAGGCTTGGTAATGGACTAGACAAGCCGCCTAGCTCGAAAATTAATGCCTTGGACCTAGCCGAGTTGGGGTTGTTCAGGCTTGAAAAATAATGTTCGAGCTCGTGTCGAACTCGAAATTCAATTAGTCTTTAAGCACATAATTTAATTATTATTAAATAATTTTAAGAATAATGTCATTTTATTCACAACTATATCATTTTTTTATTTTTCAAACTTTGAGCTAAACTTAAACGCAAACTGTCCAAAATTAAAAAAAAGTTTGAGCTCTACTTAAAATTTAGCTAAATCGGATCACATTTTAGTAATTTCAATCTGAATTGGACCGGATCCGAACTTAATTGCAAATTCTATTTGACATTGTCATAAATGACAAATGAAGGCCAAGACTTTATGGTAGATTTATGTATATATATTTTTTACCAACTCCAATGTTCTCTAGAAATGGAGTTCTAACTTCTGAACCGAACTCCAACTAACGCTTGCTTGATTCTTCACAAGTAGGGTTAGGTCCCCAACATAACTTGCCAAGTTCTGCATTATCTTTGACGGCACCTACATTTCACCAAACAAGATCTCATGGGGATCCAAAGTTGAAACACAACTACACTACCAAGTGGGTAAGTAAAGGGTGAACTGAAATGTCAACTCCGCTGCTTCTACCTGTAACGCACATAAGTTAAGACAACTTACTTTTCAGGTTTAGATGATCTGTCCACCAGACCTCAGGCTTTTACCGAGTCCTTTAGGCCGAGAAATGAAAAGGGTTTTTCATCAGCAAATAACAAGAATTGATGATATTTGGGCCTAGGATC
>JAOTAY010000190.1:1147821-1170208 GCA_025629805.1 Erythroxylum baracoense
ATTTATTTGAAATTTATATATTTTAAAAATATAATTTAAATATAATTATATTTATTAATAATTATTAAATTAATTTTGTAAATTAAATTAAATTGGGATTATTATTTATTATTATGATTTTTGGAGACAGTACAACTGTATAATATGATAATGGACTATTTTGTAATTTAAAAAAAATTCAGGGACTATTTCATAAATTTAAAAAATTACCTGAAATGGTATCCGATATTGCCCGATATCAATACAGTACTGTACCAAAAGCTAATCCGATACTAAATCTGATACGGTATTCGTAACATTGGTTATCACGCTCGACTCTCGGTAAGGGTAAGAAGGGCTGGGGCATCTGTCGGGGCCTACTCTTAACTTGTCTCTATTTTGTTTTTTATGAATTTTCACTCTTGATATCTATAAAAAATAAAAAGAGACAAAATAAAAACTTATATCTTATAAAACTTTAAAAAAGATCCTAAAAAGATCAAACAAGTGAATAAATCGTCTACTTGATTAAAGCGATGTTAAATTAAAGGTCGTTTAGTTATATTTCTATTTGTTATTGTAATTTTTATTTTTTAGTTTCAGATTATTTTTTCTATCAAATAAAAAGAAAAGTATGTTTGGTTGTTAACATGGATGTAGTTATATTTTTAACATAGAAAATAATTATATATTAGACAAAATTTTAAAATAAATTATGTTTAATTAAGTAAATTTATTTTAATCACTTATATATTTTATTTTATTAAAATAAATAATTTTAAAAATAAAATTTTATTTATAAGTTAATATTTAATGTATATAATATATAAAATTTTAATTAAATTTATTAATAATTATTAATTTAATTTAAAAAATTAAATAAAAATATTAATAATTTCTATTAATAATTAATTTAGTTAATTAAATATATAACATTAAATTAAATTATTCGAAATTTTTATTAATAATGAATATATTAGATAATTAAATAATATATATTTAATTAATAGTAAATGAGAAAATAAAAAACTAAAAACTTTTCATAGTTTTCCGACGCCGCCCATTGATGTGCACATTCAACACGTAATGGAAATATAACCGGCATGGTGCACTAGGAGGCATGTGTAAAATGGCCGTGGTAAGTAGTGTGAATGTAAATTCTGTCCACAACTGGTTGGGGACTAAAAAGACGGTCGAGTACTTTTCAGGTTTTGGGCAATTTAGAGCTTTAGCATAAGGACACAAAACAACCACAGTAGAGTAGAAACCGTGTAGGCCTAGCAATCCAAGTCCCCGTTGGTCTGGGCAGTGGAAGGTAAAATCCTATCCTCTTGTCCAATTATTTCCAATCTCACAACCACAAAAAGTGGGGGGTCCTCACATACTTCACATTCTTAACGGAAGGGACCACTGGGGAGTTTTTCTGAGGACCCTTTTGGAGGTTCTGCATTCTTTTTCAATGGCTTGCAGAATTTCTGAATCTCTCTTCGTTTTCACGGTAATACCCTTTTCTCAGTCACTCCTTCTGTGACGAAAGATCCTTTCTTTTTGTGTGAATTTGATTTGGGTTGTTTGGTTTTTGTTCTCAGGGCGTCCATCAAAGGCCATCTGCTTGTCCAAAGCTTGACTCTCATTTCTCTCCAGGTTTATTTATATCTGTTACTCTTTCTAATCTGGCTCAGAAGTTTCAGTTTTCTTTAGGTTTGACTTCATGTTCATTTACTTCTTGTGATATGATAATTGGATTATCAAGTTTTGGTTACTCGGTAGTTGGTCCATTTTTTTTGGCTGAGGTTCTCAGTTTCTTGAGCTGCATTGCAACCTTTGGTGGTGCATTTCTAGCTTCTCGTTTCTTTGCAAGGAGTAGCAGATGTACTAAATTAGTAGTTCACTGCTTAAGCAGAAAGTGCCCGAAGAGATATGCTTTATGAGCTTGGTGTGGTGTGTGGTTCTATTGATGAGTTCTTGAATTTGTTTTTCAGAGCTGCTTGTTACAAAAGATTCTAATTGGTATCCCGGAACAATCTGAATTGAAAAACTGAAACTTTTTGCACAACTTCTGTGCCTTTCGTTCACTTGCAACAGCCCAAAGTTTCACCACTATTATAAAATCTTGATAAGCCTTAATTTATGCAAGAACTTGAGTCTTGATTCTTATTCATCTCTTCTTGTCTAAACATCTAGAAACAAATTTGATATTTTCATAAATTAAATGATACGAAAGATAAACCAATTGTTTGAAGCATTGTGCATTTTTATCCCAATTATCTCTGCTCGTCTTCAATTTATAACATTTTCTTCTGGCCTGTGGGGAGCAAGAGGTTTTTTTTTTTTTGACTTCTGTTCTCGGGATAGCTAGATCATATCCGTTTTTTATAGAGAGCAGGCCTTTCTTTCTTGGTAGATAAGGTTGCTTGCAAAATTTTGACAGTACCAGCTTATAATACTTCTTTTTTGTAGACAGGCATCCATCGGTTCACATGGGACAGAGTTCTTCTCAAGGGAGGCAAACAAAGAAAATATGCAATTCCCTTAAAAAGGAATATAGCAGTCCATGCAGTGGCAGTACCAGTTTCACCACCTTCTACGGATAGCACTGAAAACAGAAAACTGCTAGCCGAGAGTTATGGATTCACACAAATTGGTGAACCCCTTCCAGAGAATGTGACACTGAAGGACATCATTGATACCCTCCCAAAAAAGGTAAATTTAACTGCTTCATGCATCCAAATTACCAGATGGTTTTGTGGCCCTAAGACTAAGAATTCTGTAAGTAAACTCCATTTATCTCTTCTTTTTTTATTCTTTTGTAAACTTTGGTTTTCAGGTGTTTGAAATTGATGATCTAAAAGCATGGCAGTCAGTTTTAATATCGATTTCTTCATACACGTTGGGCCTCTATATGATTTCAAAGGCTCCATGGTACTTATTGCCCCTTGCTTGGGCATGGACTGGGACTGCAATAACTGGGGTAAGTTATTTACACTCCTGTTTTTGAAAATTTTCGGTTGATTCATCGATTCTTACTGTAGTTGTTGCTCTATATAGATCTCCCTGAGTCTTTTGTGTCTAATTTTGTTTTCCCAATTTTGAAGTTCTTTGTTATAGGCCATGATTGTGCTCACAAGTCATTTTCAAAGAACAAACTGCTGGAAGACATCGTAGGAACTCTTGCCTTTCTGCCACTGATATACCCTTATGAGCCATGGAGATTTAAGCATGATAGGCATCACGCAAAAACAAATATGTATGTGTGAAATAAGATAATTGATCATTCTACAGAAGGAATCTGTTGGTTAATTTTGTTCCCTTTTTCTTAATAGGCAGATGGCTTCTACACTATTCTAATACCTGCTCCTCATATACTCATAGGTTGGATGAAGATACAGCATGGCATCCTGTTGTGAAAGATGAGTTTGATTCATCACCTATTTTGCGTAAAGCAATCATATATGGATATGGTCCATTTCGGCCTTGGATGTCTATAGCTCACTGGTATCACACTACAAAGAGAACAATTGCATATAAATTTAACACTTCCTGGTTTTCGTAGCCTTCTTAACGAAAGACATTCTTTTGCATAATGCTTACTAACAGGTTAATCTGGCACTTTGATCTGAAAAAATTCAGACCCAGTGAAGTCAAAAGAGTGAAGATTAGCTTGGCATGTGTTTTTGCATTTATGGCAATTGGATGGCCATTGATTGTCTATAAAACGGGGATTTTGGGATGGATCAAGTTTTGGCTGATGCCATGGTTGGGCTATCACTTCTGGGTAACACAACTTGCTACATAAAGTGCTCCATAATTTTGAAGCTATGAACGCGCTATATTAGTCATTCCCACATTATATGTTTCATTTTTCCTTTCAATTCCCTTCCTCCTCTGTGTTGAGGGGGAAGTTATTAGGCACATGCAGTTTTTGGTGTAAACAGCTATTATACTTGTCATTGCGCTATACATATGTGGGGAGTTGAAAAAGAAGGGTCCTTTTCTATGATGTCCTTTTCTATGATGACTGGTGGTTGCTTATTAGAAACCCAACTCTATCATTTTAGCACATTCACAGTCTTGTCTGTTTATTGTTTAATTGAAAGGAAAAGGGAGAAAAGGGATCATATTTCAAATAATATTCACTGACACAAATTTCAATTTGTCATTAAACTTTTAGTGGGTTTATAGATGTTGATTGTCATCTTCAGAAAACAAAATTAACAGCTTTAAGAAAAAAAGTAAATTAGAAGTTGAATTACCTCTCTGTATAGCTGTAAACTGCATGTGTTGCATTCCTTTGCTGAAAAGTTTGTGATCTAGACAGATTCGCGTATTTAAGGATAAAGTGGTATGCTCAGCTAGTTCAGGATAATCACACATTAGGACATGCTTTAACAACTTCATAAATTCATATCTTTCACCGGAGTTCAGTTATTTCAGTTAATGATTATTGATTGCTTCCTTTTCTGTGGATGGACTTCATGTCATTCTGTTTATCTTGCAACTGATATTGTTGTTTTTCCTCAATTATAGATGAGTACCTTCACAATGGTACATCATACGGCTCCTCACATTCCCTTCAAGTCATCATCTGAGTGGAATGCAGCTCAGGCGCAGCTTAATGGAACAGTTCATTGTGATTACCCTCGTTGGTAATCATTATTTTCTTGTGTAGATTCTCAAAATCTTCGCCCCTTTTATCAAATTTAGAGTTGCAATGTACTGAGAGAGTGACTCAGATGATAATTCACAATTTTCCCATTTTAAGCTGCTCATACTAACACTTAGAAACTGCTTAGGCTTACATCTTCAAGCATAGAAGTTATCAAGTCATGCGAATTTCCAATTTGCAACTGAAAGGAATTAGCAGGATGAGTTTTTTACTCTTAGGGAAAGAGATTATAAATTTGGCATATATGTTTACTTGGTTTGGTAGATCTCCATGTGATAAGTCCTTGGCTTATAGGCTTTCTAGAATTCTATTACTTAGTCTCACAAGGTGGCATAACTAGCTCTGTTTTTGCTTCCATGCATTTGCTTCCGAGCTAATCTATTAGTTGCTAATATGATTTGAGTGAAACTGGGCATTCTTTACCTTGCAGGATAGAGATGCTGTGTCACAATATCAATGTCCACATCGCTCATCACATTTCGTCAAGAATACCGAGCTATAATCTAAAAGCAGCTTATGAATCTCTTCAAGAGAATTGGGGAAGGGTACAAAATTCTTGATCTACTCTAAAAACTCATTCCGTTGTTATTGAACTGTCATTTTGCATAGAACAGACAATGATCTTGGTTTATACCTTATTTATAAGGCTTGATTGAAGAACTTTAGAAGCCCGCATCTTACTGATTTTAATTTTATGCATGCAGTATATGAATGAGGCAACATGGAATTGGCGTCTAATGAAGACAATAATGACAATGTGCCATGTCTATGATAAGGAACAGTATTATGTTCCTTTCGACCAGCTTGCCCCAGAAGAATCTCAACCAATTACATTCCTTAAGAGAGTGATGCCTGATTATGCTTGAACTTTCATTGGCTTGGCGGTTCAACCACAGTAATTTAAATACGAGGCCACACACAGCTACAGGGGGATCGGCCGCCAGAAGGTATTATCAACCTTAAACTACGTTGTGGATCTCACGGAGGCTATTGATTTTTTGCCTTTTTAAGCTATTATTTGTCATGGAATGGAAAAAGATTTTGATTTATGCACCATTCCAAGGTTTATAATGATGCATACAGAATTTTGGAACAAGTCTACTGAGTCTTAGTTATAATATGTATAATCTCCTTGACTCCAGTGGCTCAGCTTATTAGTTCCCAAGCAACAAAATAAAAATCTTGTTAGAGTCCATTTCGTAATTGGACTTCTGCTAACAGTATCTAAACTTGGATTCATAGAATTGGCATCTAGTGAAGATGATAATGATAGTACACCATGTTTACGATAAGGAGCAAAAATTCACATTGCTTGTGGCCGCATGCCTTCAAACAATCTCAACCAGGCACATTCCTTAGGCATGTTGTGCCTGCTTTTTCTTGAATTTTCTGTAAGTCATGGAGTCTACCATATTTTGGCTCTTTCTGTCCTCTTTCGTGGTCAACTTTGGTATGCTATCACCATTTGCTCAGACAGAGAGTCTTATGATGTTATAGTTTTAACCATTTCGTTTAACCAACAACGCTGACATCATCTTCTAGAATGGAAATTGTTTTTTAAAATGGAAATTGAAGGAAGCTTCCTGGAGATTCACTGTTAGGAGTCACTAGGTAAAAGACAATCCAGACAGAGAAGAGATTGAAAGTTTGGATCTCTGTTAGTACAATTACTCAACATGGCTTTGTCAGACAGAATTCACGTCTGAAAATGGAGTCTATTTCTCATCAGAAACGTCTTCTGCCATCTGATTATATATTGATAAGAATCGTCTGTTTAAAACATCTGAATATGATCTCTATCTGCCGGATGTGTTTATGGTATAAAATAGGTGTCACTGACATCGTCCTTACTAGTTTAGTAGATGTACAAGCTTTTAGACTCGTCCATTTAAACTAAATAATTGAGCTGAGTTTGGCTTGTAACACTTCTATAACTAGTAGCTTTGATATTGTTCTAGTGGAGCTAATTTACTAGCTATTTCAGTTTGTCAACTTCACCATTAATTTATGGAGTAGTTAAGCAAATTCAATTGCTCACATGCATATAGCATCTCTCTCTGCCCCTCACTGGCAGAACCATACAAAAGCAAACAAGGATTATGGTTGGTTCCTTCTGAACTTGCATTTTGGGAAGTTGAATATAAGAGTTGGCAAGTGTCAGAAACACCCAAGTGGTGATGACATAAAAGCTGAAAGATTGGATTTTGATGGTGTGGGCATTATAGTTGACAGATATTATCAGCAGAGCACATGGTCTTAGAAAAACAAAAGCTCTTAATGAGGTAAAAGCCCCACTTCAAACTTTATGTAAAGTTAAAGTAAATCAACTCCTCAAAGTGAGCTGCCTTCACACTAGCATCTCCTAAGAAGTTAAGTAGTTGTAACTGCTCACATGCACAATGAGAATCTCCATTCTTTTATGATCCCTCAAGAAGAAGAATCTGGGATGTGTTTCAAGTACAAGAGATTGGTTATGTAAAGAAGAGGTCAAAAGAGCCAAAATGTTAAGAAAGAGGGTCAAAAGAAGCATATGAAAGTGGAAAAGAATTAGAAATTAGGCAAGTAGACCCCATAGGAAATTCGTCTGAGCAATTCTTGTTCATATTACTGTGGAAGGTTAAGATATGGCATTACAAGTAGTAAAGTTGCCTATTTCATTTCAATATGTGACTATAGGACTAACCACTGACATATTTCATTCTTAGTTACATCATAGTTAAAACTCTATACAAAAAAAACTCTTAGGTTATCTTCTGCAAACTTGGAGGTCAGGCTTTGGCAATTAAGAGTGGACCAGTAAACCATTCTTATGAAAATGCAACTAAACATAACCAGGCAGGCCAAAACTTTAATCATACAACCGGAGGAGGCGGAGTCTCCCATACATCAAAGACATTTTCCTCACTGTGAAGAGCAAACAACCGGTCGCCACCGATCGAAAAATCACAAATCGAACCTCCATAAGTACGTCGCAGCCTGGATGTTAATACCCAATCAGGACCACAAAACACAGATATGGAATCATCCATTGAAGAAAACAATTGCCCCTCGTGCAATGCCAGTTTTGGATAACAAGGTTCATCAGGCATTTTCCCTTTCATCAACCTACTCCTTGAACTCCACCTCACACTCCCCGCATTCATCCTCAAATCCATGAACCCCAAATCCTCGTACTCGTTCACCACACATATAGCATGATTACCTTCGATGGCTATTGCATCACGAACTCGCTTCTCGTCCACAGTAACTGTAGCTCCAATGTCAGACCAAGACCAAACCATCCTCTTTGCCCTGAAATCCAACAAGCTGATGTAACAATTGTCCTTCCTTGGAAACAGAGTAGCTACCAGTAAACAATTTCTTCCGTTCAGCCATTGTAACCTGTCAGCATCTCCTAGCGACCAACCAGGGCTTTCGTAGAAGAAATCCATCTGCTTTCCAGTGACTTGATCCCACAAACCAACGCCATACTCATTACTCCTTCCCTTACAGCTGCTAAAGATTCTATTATCACAAGTTGTACTCAACGCCCCAGCAGTGAAACTCTTAACTTGATTCTCATGCCAAACCTGAAACTTATGCCTCAACTCACCTGTGCTCCTGTTAAACAACCCCATTCCTCCATCTCCACGCCCCAATCTCTCACAGGCACTTACAAGCACATTCTCAGAATCAAGCCAAGCTGCATCGTTCACTCTTTGGTAATCAAGATTGATTGGTGGGTGCTCTTCCATCATCCAATCATAAACATGAACCATACTACCATGTGCTACACAACACCCACCATCAGGGCCTGCACGAATTGCTGTCCCATCTCCTGGTGCTCGGCCCGTAACGGACCTGCCATGGCGAAGTCTATTGCCGTCAAATGGACCCCATTTCGCTGATCTCACATGGTCCAATAGACCGTAAAATGAGGCCTCTCTGTAGAGGAGTCTTTCAGGGACATGAGGAGGGATGTGGAAATCGCCGGTGCGTAGAAGATCGAGGAGGACACTGAAACAGTCTGAGTTTCGATCAATGAAGAATTCACTGTTCGGGTTGGAGTCGTTATGGGGTTGTTTGAAGTTCCAATTATCGTCAAACAACGCACCGAAAAAGGAGTTCCGACCAGCATGGGCTAAGGTTGTGGAGGTTGTTTCGAAGATTCTGCCTCCTACGTTAAACCTAATTCTGTCTTTGGGGACTTTCATGGCCTGATTTATGGAGAATTTGAAAGGTTTAGGAGATTTAAGAACGGACGAAACAGAAAATGTATTAGATTGAGGGTCTATGGAGAAAAAAAAGGGAAAAGTGAATTTTTCATTGAAAGTCTAGACAAAAATTTCAGGACAACGAGAAAAACAGCGAACGTCCTATATAGTTGGAGGAGATTGCGGAATTGTGTTTCTTTAGAACATATTAAGGTTCAAAATCAAGGGACAAAACAAACGAAGAAGATCTTAAACAAGGATCAGTACAGACAAAACACAAGAAATCCACAAGAACGTGAAGTAAAAGGCCTGCTTTTTTTGAGTTTAAAACAAGTTCTGTAGACACCGGCGAGACTAAAACAGAGCAGAAACAGGGTACACCGATCAAACTACGACGAATTTGGACAACAGACTGAATTTTGAAATCTGGGTATTGAGGGGACTAGATTTTCGGAAATGGGTTTTGAATTTCGAAAGATTTTGGTTCGAACCCAACAGGGAATCGGTGATTTTAGATTTCAAAAACATCAACTTTGATATTTCTCTTCTCTCTATCTCTTTTAACATTTCTTTCTTCACTTTTTCTCTCTCTTCTCACCGTTATTGCCCTCTCTGCCCGCCGCTGGACCAGACATTGTTCGAACTTTATAACGAAAAAAGAGAAATGAAGCGGTAGGCTCCACTTGGCTTTTGTTTGCCACCTTGTTTTCATACCGTTAAAACTATAAGATTTAAAGATTTGGTGAAGATCCAACGGTGGTTGTGAGAATGATGGGTGTGATTCATGGTGGTGTAGATTGATTATGGCGGCCCCGTAATAAAAATTCTTTGTTGAATTGTTCAATTGGTTCCTCGTCAAGTCAACTGTCTTGGCCTCAAGAGAAGGGAGTAGAGTGAGAAAGGGACTTGTGAGATATTATCTTAGCTCTTTATATTCATTTATTTGCAATTAAAAAAAAACATTTGACACGACATTTTAGGCCCTTTAATGAGACGACCTAAGACTTTGCATCAAAGCAAACTTAAAACCTTGCATTGATCTTAGTTATTTTCATTGGGTGTAGGGTTTAAGGAGATTTAGTAATACACAGCTTTACTCCTAAGTAGTAGAGAGACTGTTTTCAAATCTTTCATTGTTCAAATAAGTTAAATGTGGAATTATTGGATTGCTTTTCTTTAAAATCATTATCTTAATAATAAATCTTCAATATAAACATGATGATTTGGGTTTAATCTAGTTTGATTCGATTTAACTCAAATTAACTTGAATTGATTTTGATAAAATAACATCATTTAATAAATTCTATTAAAATAATATCATTTTAATCACATTCAATTCAATTTTAAATTATTGAATTTGATTAAGTTTTCAAACTTAAACTAGAATTAGGCTAGCATGAGTCGGTCTCTTATAACTCGTTGCTAATCTTAATAAGTAATAGTCGCTAATCATATTATTTAGACAATTCACGAAACAAATTTAAAGATTCAAATTAAACGAAAACGAGTTTAAGTAGCCAATAACAATTTTTAGTACACAACAAACCACCTATCAATTTAAGGTTTGGTGTTTTCCTAAAAATAAATAATAGTTATTGTCACTCTATTTGTATTCTTTCCTTACCAATTGGTTCATTGATATGGTCATTTTTGATCTTGCAATTAAGCAAATGGACCCATCAACATCGTACATTGTGGAATTTGTATAAAGTATTTAACATATTAGAGAGAATTAGTCATTGATCTACATTTTAGGTACTAAGTAACACTCGTATGAATTAGATATTTTAAAACATAATTTGGATTACAAGACAAGGTAGGAATGTACTATGTGTATTTTTGTTACCTTAAACAAATATTAAGTAAAACATCATATCATACGGGACATATATTTCATCGTTGTCATCATCACTCAGTCTGAAATTTCGCAATAAAGCGAAGTTTTAAGAAGTTTGATAGTACGTAACCTTACTTCTACAGAATAGAGAGACTATTTTCGATAGATCCACATGCAAATGTGGCAATAAAAAAAGAACGTAGTACAGTAATAAAATAACAAAAAACTACAAATTATTTTCATACGTGACATATTTATTTTCGTAAATTAATTTTATTTGAAATTGATATTCATGTGCTTGTCCCCTTTTTTTTTTGGTTGGAACATCATATTCCTATTTAGGTTGGAGCATTATGTTCCTGTTAAGATGTTTCAATCCTATATTACTTAATTTGATTTACATATTTATATGAACTCAGTATAAATATGTGTATAAGATTTAATGGATCAAAATAAGAACGGGCTATCTAAAACAAATGATTTGATTCCTACTTTTTATTAGTTATGATTGACTATGGCAGACAAGTGTTGCTTGGACGGTACATTATGACACTTGTTATGGCGCCATTTTCTACATCCCTATGTTCATACTTTCAAGGCACCCTCACTTTGGGAAAAGCAAATTGTCTAATTTAGATGTCCCGCTCTTACTTGCCTTAGTTTAAAAGAAATTTATAATTCTATAATTGGTATAATTAATTATTAAATTTTGTTTAAAATAAAATTATAGTATTAATTTGATATGATTATAATTAATCTATTTTTAATTTTGATTATATTGGTATTTTTTTTACTTTATTACTATTTTTGAGATATCCATTAAGTAAAACTTTAATTTCACGTAATTATTTTACAAACTCGTTTCAATTAATATCTATAAATTTTAATATTTCTACTCAATTACTCTGACTAAATAGGCACTTAGGAGGTGGTCGAGTTGATAGAGTAGAGAGTATAAGGTCAAAAGGTCTTGTGTTCAAATCCCTCTATTTATGCTCTTTCGATTGAGCCTGTCGTACAGGGCTTACTTAGTGTGAAATACTCAATTGACGTGATTTGCAGGCTGTTGCATCAATCCGAAGATTTATCCTGTACGCATTCAAAAGATAACAACTGCAGGTTTCTCCATTTCAAAAAAAAATCTGACTAAATAAGTTTTATAATGATATGAACTTGTTTTATTAATTAATAATTTTTTATTAAAATGTTATTATTATTATTATTATTATTATTATTATTATTATTATTATTATTATGTTGATGGGAAGTTTATAAGATGAACCACAAGTAAGTCTGCCCTTATAGCCTTATATTAATCCATTAATTAGGTGGGCATAATTAATTGTGATTAGTGTTTAGCATGAGTGATTAATCACCTAACCTAACTTCTATTTTACTCAAATGGTTGACTCTCTCATGATCACAGGTTTGATTTTTTCAACACTTTCACATTGTTGGCCTCCATAACGTGTAATCTAGGATTCAAATTCTTCGTTTTCTTTCCTCTTTTTCTCTCGAACCAAACAAGATGGTTTCTTTACGAGATACCTTTAAGCGTGTAGAAATGGTCTTTGTGGACCATGAAAAAAGAAAGGTACGTTTAAATATTTATTAAAAAATTTAATCGATTCGGTCGGTCCAATTACAAAATTCTTGAACTAGTCAATTTTTTATTCGATTTATTTTAATAACTCTGATTAATTTATTAATTAATCAGTCAATTTTAATAAATTAATAAGTACTTAAAAACTAAAATAAATCAATTAATTTTCATTTAACAATATCTTTTTTTCAATTAAATTGTAAATTATTTGATAAATAAAGACAATTTCTTTTAATCATACTTTAGACTCTTTAATTTATTCAATCTTTAGTCAATTTTATAACGGACTAATTATGGTTAAACGTTTTTAACTGTAAACCTTTTGTCTTGCCGATTCAACTTCTGATCTAATTTTTAAAACGTTGCATTTAAGCATATACTTAGTGATTAAATTGATTCAATTATGTTATATTTAATAATGATTTGAATGGGATAATTCTTGGGTACGTTCCGACAAACGATCACAAAATAACGTTATTTGAATATAATCGATTAAAATAACACCATTTTGATCAAGATAAATAGAAATAATAGTAAATAATAAATAAAAAACAAATTTTGTTTTCTTTTTGTACTTATAAATTGTATGAAAAAATATGAAATTTTGCATACCTCGAATCCTTCCTTTTATTTACTTAAAATTTCCATTGCTAGTTCTTATTAAAAACGCATTTTTTTATAAATTTATAAGTGAAAGAAATTTTTTATTAATATTTTAAAATTTATTAAAGCTATAAAATCCAAATTAGTTTCTTAAATTTATAAAATAAAATAAAATTGTCTCATATAATCATACCAAAATAATGTTATTTTAATCGATGATTAAAAAATTCAACTGATTTAGTCAGTTCAATTGAAAAATTCTTGAACCGTTTAACTTTTTGATTCGATTTACTTTAATAATTCTAGTTGTTAAAAACTAATCAATTTATTAATTAAGTGGTCAATTTTTATTAATTAATAAGTTCTTATAGACTAAAATAAATCAGTTAATTTTCATTTAATAATCTTTTTTAATTAAACTTTAAATTTTTTAAGCGTGTTTTAAATTTTTTAATTTTATTCAGTCTTTAATCAATTTTATGACAGTTTAATATTAATTTAACGTTTTAAACCTTAAATTTTTTATTTTACTAATTTAAATTCCAGTTCAGATTTTAAAATATTGATCGTAACAAACACATTTGAACAATTCCAATCATTTGGGAGCCGAATCCAAGTATGAAATGTCCTCCCTACTCTAGCTTGTTAACGAAGGAAACTTGAAAGGAACTAAGAAACTATGTGGTCGATTGTCACTGAACCACAGCTTCTTTCATGGTTTTTTTTTTTCAACAAAACAATCAAAATATTGTCTTTATTACTAATTTTCAAGATGATTTTATTACAAGTTATCTTAGAACTAAAGACATTATGTCTTGTTCTTTCAAGTTAGTTGTTACGTCTCCGGTTTAACCGGTAGAATTTGTTTTTTTTGTACTTGTTAATTCAAAGTCTCGTGTCTAGTTAGGAGTGTGAGACTTTTTCTTATTTTAATAATTTGGAGGATTGTAAGTGTATGTTTGGTTGAATTTTTGAAGGATGAATAAGTATTTTTTTTGCCGCAAAAGTTTTTTTCAAGAAAAATGAGTGTTTGGAAGCACTTTTTTAGTAGATATAGTTTTTTTAACAACTAAAATACAACATTTTAAGAAGCTCAAAATTGGAACTTCTAAAAAAACACTTTTTTAAGTAAATTTTTCAGATCAAATAATGAGCCTATTTTTTAGTTTCTTTTAGTCTTTTACTCTTATGTTTTACACATAATTCCCACAATACTCACAAATACATCTTTACGTTTATTTTGAGATTTATATAATATTATTTGACTTTTTTATATGTTTTAATATTTATTTTTTATATTAGCTTTGTTTATGTTATAATCTATACAAAAGATTTGGTTAGATATATTTTCATTTATGTTTCGTATGGTTTAAAATTATATAATAATTAATATATTGTGCTTTACATATTGTTAAATATATTTTAAATAATATTTATATACATAAATAAATTTTATTACAAAATAAAATAAGCTCATCCCAACATACACTAAATATGTATACCTAAAAGAGTCTCGGTGAAAAGAACGTGAGAATGCTAATTTAATGGGATGCACGTCTCTCTGTCTAAACAAATGGTTTGCCCTTTTCAGTGGCATTTTCATTTATAATGACAAGTCTTTGTTTTTCCACTGTGGTCCTGCTCCAAGCAACTTGAAATTGACAAGGAGTCCTGGAAATAGTTACTTCACTGTAAATTCAATGTTATGAGACGACTTCTTAACAGGAAAATGTTTGTAAAGTTATGAGAATGATTGGATTTTTTGGATGAGGACGTACTGATGATATATACCAGATATGACAACAGGGTGATGTTTAAATCTGCAAAAACGGACCTTTCATTGCTAAAAGGATTTCACTGTATGAAGTTTCTTAATTACACAATGACTGCAGGTAATTTGGAGTGTTCTTCTGAGGAAACTTCTGATCAAAAGTTGAAATTTTGAAGTGTTCTTCTGGTTATTCTCCACTTTGTTCTGTGCCAAGTTCATTGCTTCTGCTATTGGTATGATATATGGCTTCTTTTTTTAATAGATCAGACGGTCATATCAGACGAACCATCTGTCTACGAAGCATCAAAGTTCATATTCTGATATAAAAACTTCACGTTAAAGGGTTCTAGTTCCTGCACTTGAAGATGATTGATTGCCCTTATAATAACTTGAAATGATCCGTTGAACTTCTTTATTACTATATTTATTCTGTTACTCACGTATATGAGCACCCACTTATATAATATATAGCTCACAAGGCCGTGATTGTCATGTCCAACTAAGATTCACTCTGCATGTTCTGTATCATAATTACCAACAAAAATACCAAAAAAGATTGCATCTTTATCTTCTTTTTGCAGAATAAGCCTACCCTTTTCTGTATTCATAGTGAAGCTCTTAGGAGATTTGCATCTGGGTCTATCATTCTTGATTTGATACTAAAGCCCACCTATCAAAAGAACTGATATTGCTCTTTTGGGTTTTACAACTGTTGTGAATCTCCTTTTAGTCAAAGAAAGTCTTCATCTTTGATCTGGAAAAGGCAAGAGAGTAAGTGTTTCAAATGGTGTAATCAGCATCTTAGCAGTTACCAGTAGAATTCAAATCTGTTTATTAAAGGTTGGTTAAAGAAATGCAAGACCGTTGCTTTTTTAATCTTTTTTTCTATGAACGTACCCTTCAAAAATTTCAAATTTATATTTGTTGTGTTCCTAAAGAACTTTTGAAAGGTTTGCTTTAATTATAGACCTTGCAGAGAATTTCAGAGAATTATTTGTGTTTGCCTGTAATAATAACGACTTGTGAGCAACCCCTATTGCTTTTTGTTCCAAGAAACATGAACAATTCTCTTCCTTTTCTTTTTCTGTTGTTTTTCCTTTACTCTTTCTCCTGTAAATTCTGCCATTTGAACCAGTTCCCGGGTCTAATTCAGATTCGTGTATTCCTAAATCTTCACGGTTTCTCTTTGGTATTTTAAGGACTGCAAAGTTCTAAAGCCCTGACCCAACTTACCAAACTTTCATCGTTTTATTGCAGAGTTGAGCTAGTAGGACAGAAGTACTAAGCCTGAAATGGATAATGCTTCGAGTTTTGATGGAATTTCTGATCTGGGTTATCAACCTTCGCCTTCTTCTCTGGATCAAAATGATCAATCAACGACAGAAACTCCCGTTTACTCTACAATGAGCGGTGATTCTTTCAGGTTTCGTCGGACTTTTTCAGAGACTTCAGCCATCTCTGACGACCCCAGCAGCTATTCAAGCGAACCTTCTCCTACTCACTGGCCAATGACTAAACCTTCTGCACAAAACCAGGGTATTCTTGCACGAGTAGGAATGAAAGAATTTGATGACAAGCTTGAGGATCAACAGTTCATGGATTCAGGTAGAATTAAAACTTCATCATCATGCTCTGTTTTTGTTCTGATGAAACTTTCTGAGATGAAAATATTAAATTTGCTCGATTATTGATACCAACTTGACAGATCTTGAGACGATGAAAGAAAGGTTCTCTAAACTTTTGCTTGGTGAAGACATGTCAGGAAGTGGCAAAGGTGTCTGCACAGCTGTTACAATCTCGAATGCCATTACCAATCTCTATGGTACAAATATAAAACTCATTATGTGTCTTTTCCTCCCCTCTATTTTGGTTCTTGACCATTTTCATTCTCTCTGTTACTTTCTGCAGCGACCGTTTTTGGGCAAAGTTTGAGGTTAGAGCCACTGAAGCCTGAGAAGTTGGCAATGTGGAAGAGAGAAATGAATTGCCTTTTGTCTGTTTGTGATTACATTGTAGAATTTATTCCCAAGTCACAGAACTTACAAGATGGGACACCTCTTGAGGTAGAGGTTTATGATCTATATGCAAAAATTCAATATTTCGAGCAAACTAACCTGATTCGCGGATCTATTAGGTAATGGAAAGCAGATCAAGATCTGATATTTACGTTAACCTCCCTGCATTAAGAAAGCTTGATGCAATGCTCATTGTAAGAGAAACCATCTTGTAGAAACAGAGCAAATCAGTTTCATATCAAGATTTAGCTCTCACCATGTGATAAATTGCATTTGCAGGAAACACTGGATAGTTTCCATGATAGAGAGTTTTCGTATGCAGAACAGGGGAGCATGTCGTCAAATTCAAGTCGTTCAGGTTCATTCCGCAGAGTAGTAATTCAAAGGAAAGACGAAAAATGGTGGGTACCAATTCCTTGTGTCCCTCAAAGAGGCCTCTCTGAAAAGTCCAAAAAGCACTTGAGACACAAACGTGATAGTGCTAATCAGATTCACAAAGCAGCAATGGCCATAAATGGCAGTATTCTTTCTGAAATGGAAATACCAGACACATATACGGCATCTCTTCCAAAGGTTAGTATCTGTTATACCTCCTAATACCAATTGTTTTGAACTCGTTGCACAGCTCGCAGTCACTAATTCACCAAATGACTTATTCAAATCACATAATTTACGACTAATTACAAAAGAATTACAAAAGTCGTGTTATTTGTATCATTACAGAGTGGAAAAGCAAGCGTTGGGGATACAGTTTATCGCTACTTGTGTACAACAGACAAATTCTCTCCAGAACGTCTTCTGAATTGTCTGAATATAGCGTCAGAACATGAAGCGCTTGAGTTTGCAGACAGAGTTGAAGCTTCAATGTACACGTGGAGACGAAAAGCTTCCATGAGCCACTCAAAATCCTCATGGGACTTGATGAAGGATCTCATGTCGGACATTGATCGAACGGACAAGAACCATGTTTTAGCAGAAAGAGCAGAAAGCTTGCTTTTTTGCTTGAAACAGAGGTACCCTGGACTTTCACAAACATCTATGGACATATGTAAGATTCAGTACAACAAGGTCAGTCAATTCCAATCCAAGTCCCATCAATTTTCATTTTCATTCAAGTCCCAAAATGGAACTAAAATTGCAAAATCAAATCCTTATATGCAGAATGTGGCGCAAGCAATCCTAGAAAGCTATTCAAGAGTATTAGAAGGCTTAGCCTTCAACATTGTTGCTTGGATAGATGATGTTCTCTTTGTAGACAAGTCAGTGAGGACTCAACAACGATGAAACAAAAGATCATATAATGCTAAATTCAACATTAGCTTACATCTTCTTGGAACTAAATTATTACATCAATTGGGAACTTTTTCAAAGAAGTGTATATTTATCATCCTCCTAAAACCTTTTCTTTTTCTCCCTTAAGGCCTTTTGTTACTCATTCAAACTCCAGTTCCAAATTCCTTTGGAATATATGTAACAATTCTCAAAATCAAAATCTTTACCATCAAAACAGCACAACTTAAAGGGGCAAAAATGAAGGATCGCATACACAGCGGAAATAAAAATAAATTGCAATCCTAAATTCATGTATTGATCTATTGCGTTGTTTAATCATACCCATAATTAAAACAGGCAGAATAAATACCTGAAAAGTGATGATTACTTGATACGGAACTTCGAAAATACGAAGCCTCTATGTATTCCACACCGAAAAATATGTCCCGCTTTCAACACTTGATATGACTTTGGATAAATTTGAAGAACCCTTTCTTCAAATATCTATTTTTCTCTTGTCTTTGTTTTAATTTCCGTATAAAGAATGAAAATAAAAAAAAGCATTTCTTTGTCTTCGTTTTTCTCTCTAACAAGAGTATCTCTATTTTTTTTTAACTCTTCTGTATACCTTTTTAATTCTCCACACAACCACGAAAAGAACAGGAGAATGGCTCTATGTTTAATATTTGGGATCAAATGATTACATAACGTTCATTCAATCCCATAAAAATTGATGAACGTTTTCTTTTTCAGCACCACAAGTAAATGAAAGAACATAATTACAGCCTAATTACCTAATTACGAAAAGATTACAGTTAATTGTATGTAGTACATATAGCAATTTGGTACAAGTATAGTAACTTCAATATGTATTAAAGAAACTCTTGAATCTGTATAATAATATGCAAATTATGTGATTTAAATAAATTATTTAATGAGTAAATGACTCAAAATAAGTGATAAATTCGATTAAATTAAAATTTGGTGACTTCAGAATATTTTTATTCTTGATCAACCATTGTTTCAAAATTTTACATTAAATTCAACTCTCCAATTATAATTCAAACTTTAGAATTTCAAATTGATTAAAAAGAGAAATAAGTTACATACCTTATCAATTACATCAAATACAATTTACCAATGTTTTAAAAATCAGATCGAACATCGAACCGGTCAAAGGAAATGTTTAAGGTTTAAAAATTCAACCGGTATTGAACCACTATAAAATTGATATATATATATATATATAGGTTTAAAAATTCAACCGGTATTGAACCACTATAAAATTGATATATATATAATAATAATAATAAAAGGTAAAAATTATAAGAATAAATACAAATAAAATAATTTGCTGAAATAAAATATATACCAATGAATTAGAGGTTATACTAAACTTTATAGCTTATATTATAGAAAAAAATAAATTAACCTTAATAAGTAAAATATATAACTAAATTCACAAATTATTATATGAGTAATTATATATTTATATTATTATTTTCTCTGTCTTATTTTATAAAAAATAAAAATTCATTGTAAATATTAAAAGAGTCAATATAATTTACGATAATATTAAATTAAATGTAATTATGTTACAAATAAAAAGTTATAGTTCAAATAATTGAACAAGGTTAAAAGTAAATAATAAAAAAATCAAAAATACAAAACGAAGTAACTAGATGAGCATAAACGCTTGAAAAGTAATTATTGATTAAATTAAAATCATGTGAACATCTTCTTTTCTTTAATATTATCATATAAACAAGTAATTTTAAAAGGCTATATTAAAATAATAGTTGTTAACTGCAAAGGGACACCAAGCAGTCTGATTTGTGAAATTGATTCATTGCGTCAACAAGAAAGGGGTCATTTAAGTATATGGGAATGAATTATGCAAAAAGAAACATCGAGCAGATAGATTGTTTGTTATTGCTTACCAACAACATAATGGTGAACAAAATCTCACTTATTAAACTTGCTGCAACAATTACCATAGTTTTTAGCTTCGGAGTTTTCTATCAACAAAGGATATATAAACAACTATCAAAAATTAGGTTAACATGATATAGAGTTCAACACTAAGAAAACTAATTAATCAAATCATCCTATAAAGCTATCAAATTATGCTTATATGTTATTTCTGAACAAATTGAAACCATGAATAACAGTGACCAAACTCAAACTCTATACAAACATGGATTGACAACTAGAATCAACATTTTACTCCAAAACCCATTCATCAATTCTCAAATTTTTTGCTTCTTCATCTATCTAGTTCCATAACTCACACGAACCAATTCCCAGTGACAAAAATAGCAGACAGACTCATTTCTAAACACAATATATAACAACATTGAACTACATGGAAAACAACATACAACAATACCAATAACTACTTGCCGGAATCGTCACAGCAGCAACTCAACCCACCTTCCATAACTAAGCTAAACCCAACCTCACACCCATAAAAACCTTTCTTGATCCTTGTTCTCACAATAGCTTCAACCCCCAACTCCAGAAATAGAGAACGATAATCTGTTAAAAACCAAGGATGATTTTTGTTCTCACTTTAGCTTAGAAACATAATAATAATCTACTAAAACCAGGTATAATCCTTGTTCTCACTTTAGCTTTGACACTTATCTCTATAAACAGAGAACAATAATCTGCTACCTTAGCTTCAACAACCATCTCCAGAAATAGAGAATGACAAAAAACAATAATCTGCTACCTTAACTTCGACACCCATCTCTAGAAACACAGAATAATAATTTGCTAAAAACATCAAGGATCAACTCACCACGAGAGCTTGTTACGACCCTTGTCCCTTTGTTCTCAAAAAATGTTGCTCAAATATGACCTAGCTGGTGAGCGATCCTAGTTCGTGGCAAAGACCAAGATAGCAAGCGAGCGTACCTTTGTTCACTTCTTCTCCACCAAGCACGGACTCTTAAGGATAACTATAGGTCGATGGCTACCATTTATTTACCCAGAGTTGGAAGCGATGATGATGAGATTTGTGAAGCGAAGACAGTGAAGAGGAAAGAGTAAAGGGGGGAGAGCTTTTAAGTTTTAATTTTTTGATTTCAAAATGTTTACGGTTCCAACCGATGAACCAGCCGGTTCACTCATAAACCTGCCGGTTACAAGTTATTAAATAAAATCGAACTAAATAATTAGTTAGTTCATATTGTTTTCGGTTGAACCGGCCAGTTCGGTTCGATTTTACATGTTCGAACTGCTTTCCTTAATAAATTGTGTACATCTCACAAACGTTTATGTCTCATTTACACATTTATTTTTAAAAACTACAAAAAATCTTTCAGCTATTACCTTTCAATATCGCAGAGTCGGTTGCATTAGAATAGGTGGCAATCCCAACTCTTTAAGTGTGCTTGTTTACAATGTTGGAGGAGATATTGATGTTGTTAACGTCAAGATTAAGAAGTTCTTATAAATGTTGGGGTTAGATGTGGTGATATTAATATGAATATGGGGTTCTTAAGGTGTTTACATTTTCCATTGTATTAAGAATTCATCACCAAGTTCCTTACCTTTGTTCTTATGAATCTTTTTGTTGATTATTGTCTCAAACTCATAACAGTCAAAAATGGTGGCTTAAAATTGGTGGCTATTTTGGTGGCTTTCGGTGCAACAAGCTGGCTTTAACCCAGCAGCAGTAGTGGAATTGTGAGATAGAGAGAGGAGAGTAGAAAAAGAGAGCCTAGAGGGAGAGAGAAAATAGCAAGGAGAAATTTCAGAGAGAGATAGAAATTCTCTCAAATTGTCTTTGGTTTTGTATTTTTTCCAGTTTTTCTCCTCCTAGTAGGAGTGTGTGAGCTTGAGTTAATTTAGGTCTTTGAAAAATTGAGTGATAAACACTATTGTACGTTCTCATTGGTTATAGTGAAATACTCAGTCGTCTCCAAACTAGACATAGGCATTGCCGAACCAGTATAAAAATCTTGGTGTTCTTGTTACTGTTTTATTTTCACTCCAAATTGATTAATGTTTTCACACAACAAGTGGTATCAGAGCTCCAGTTTTTTCAACTGGGATGTTGTAGGAGTGAAAATCTGTCGGTACTACAATTGTGAACAGTGTTCGTGCTACAGTTGTGAACAGTGTCGGTGCTACAATTATGAACAGTGTCGGTGCTACGGTGTGAACAGTGTTCGTTGCTACAGTACATGAACATTGCTTTGCTACAGTGCTGTGAATAGTATTGGTGCTGCAGTCGTGTGAATAGTGACTATGAACAGTACGTATTTGTGAATATGGCGAGTAGATGGCTGGAGATAAAGACGAGTTTATTAAGAAGGAGTTGATATTGTCATCGTCAACACCTACATCCAATAGACATCCAAACGCTACTACAAGGTTAGAGGTTGATAAATTCAATGGCTCTAATAATTTTGGTATGTGGCAATGTGAAGTTATGGATG